>VWZL01006097.1:113734-134892 GCA_013396915.1 Stercorarius parasiticus | reverse complement strand
GGACAGAAAGGCACGGACGGAAAGAGAGCACAGGGGGGCCAGGGAAAGAGAGGCGAGAACCAGGAGAGAGTGAGAGATATGAGAGAGAGAGAGACGTATTAAAATAAATGCCCAAGCAAGATCCATCCCCCACCACAGGGACTGCAGAGAAGTGGCTCCCACCTGATGCTTCCAGGGAAATGGCAAAATCCTGCAGGTGCCAGGAGGGAGCAGGACAGGAGTCCAGGAATGAGAGCCCAGGGTAGGAGCCTGGAGCCAGGAGCCCGGGGCTGAGCCACCCCACCACTGCCCTGGCTCTGCCCTGTGCTGGCTCTCCCGGGGGAGCTGAGCTATGGGATGTGCTGGGTTCTCCTCTATGATGGTCTTCAAACCCAAGTTTGTGTGCCCACCCTTCCATCGCTGGGCCAAGACACGGGGCAGGGTGGAGGGTCCCTGGCCTTGCTATGGTGCAGGGGAACACGTTAGGGGACAGGATGGCTTCTGGTGGCCCTGGATCTCTGGGCACAGACGCGCTTCTGTGCCTAAACCCAGCTAGGGACATCCCCACCCCAACCTGTCTCTGGCCAAAGTAAGGAACGAGCCTGGGCTGAGGCCCTGTGGGACCATCCTGCCCCTGACTTGCCCAGTGGGACGTGGTCCCTAGTCCCAAGCCCATGGCTCCCATCCCCCTGCGGCTGCCCCCACGCCACCTAACCTCTCCCCTGGGAGGGCAGCCCCCCACTTCTGTCCCTCCCTGACAGAGCAGAGGGGTAGGAGAGGCAGAGAGAGAGACAGAGAGAGGTGTGAGGGACAGATGGATGGAGATGGAGGTGAGGGAAGGAGATGGATGGGAAGACACTCAGATTAGAGCGTGGCAGACGGGAGTGGACGAGTCAGGCGCTGACCGGGACCCCAGGAGTCAACCCCAGCGCATCGGCACAGGCTTCGTCCCCATCTGCTCTGGGGCCAGCAGGTCTCAAACTCATCCGAGTCATCGGAAACTCATTGGGGCAGGAGAGCTGCTCACTGACACGGCCCTCGCGCGTCCCCTGGCACAATAGACCCACAGTACAGAGCTAATGGAGCATGGGGGTGGAGGAGGTCTAGCCCCCCGGCCCCTTTCCAGGGACACAATAGTGGAGCTGACATCTGGGCAAAGCCAGCCAGAGGCTGGGGATGCTCAGGGAGGAGCAGTGAGAGGTGCTCCAGAGTGATGCAGGAACACTAGGACCACGGGGCTGAGCTAATATCCCACAGCCAAAACCTCCTGGGACCACTGGCTACTGCCAGACCGCGTCCTACCCCCCCTTACCCACAGGGTCCCATGTGGAAACTCTCAAAGATATTCCCTGCCCGTGCATGCCTTGGCCCTGCACAGGGACCCTGGATCCCTCATTGCCATCGGGACTGCTGCGCCCACGTCAGAGCCCAGCCGGGTCTCCAGGGCTGACGTCCCCTTCCCACTGTCCCCATCAGTCCCTCCATGCCAGCGGGATGGGTTTGTGTGGGGCTGTGTGCTCCCACAGCCTAAGGCACGGTGACCTGATGCAGAATTAGCAGCTGACCAGCTTTTATGGTGGGGACCTCCTCCAGCTGCCAAATTCTGGGGAACACAGCCCCGAAGCACAAGCGTCGGGGCTGAGAGAGACTCCCACAGCCCTGCAATCCCATGCCATTATCGACATCTTAACGAAGATCCGGTGTAAGCCCACACAGAAGTGCACAGCCTCAGCGTTCTCTGCTCAAAGCATCCCCCAGCCAGCCAGCTCTGGAAGAGCAAGAGCTCAAAAAAACGCTGCCAGCACGATTATGTCCTTGAGGATGGGCATGAAAGTCCTAGGAGCTGCCCACAAGCTGCATTTTCCAAGCCCAGACAGATGCACGCAGGAGGCGGCAGTGGGCTCCTCACCTTCTTGGCAGGGAGGGTGCACCAGCACCCACCCTTCCCCACACCCAACACCACTGCCCAGGGATTGGGCTCAGCATCTCCCGGCCTTTCCTGGGTGCAGCATCCCAGTCCCAGCCCCACCTCGCTACGCTGGGGAGGATGGACACTGAGGGATGTGTTGGAGCCCATCCTCTCAGATGAGGACCACCTCCATCCCTGTGTCCCCAAACCAGAGGGTGCTCCAGAGCCCCGCTGCTGCAAGCCCAACCCAAACCCTGCTTTCTTCAGCCCAGCATACGTCTGAGCCCACTGCAGAGGCTCCAGGGCTGGGAACACGCCACCACCTTTCCTCCCTCCCTCCCTGGTGTCTGGACCCTCCTGGTTTGAGTGCATCACCTCCAGGTACTCTGAGATGCTGATGGGTCTCAGAGACCCTCCCCAGCTGCACATGGACAGTGCAAAGGGAAACTGAGGCAGAGACAGTGCCTGCAAAGCTCTCTGCATTGCAAAGCACTCTGAAACACAGCTCCTAACACGGCAGGAGGAGGCCGCAGGACACAGAATCACAGAATCATAAAATAGCTTGGATTGGAAGGGACCTTTAAAGGTCATCTTGTCCAACCGCCCTGCAATGAGCAGGGACATTTTCAACTAGATCAGGTTGCTCAGAGCCTCGTCCAACCTGACCTTGCATGTTTCCAGGGATGGAGCGTCTGCCACGTCTCTGGGCAACCTGTGCCAGTGTTTCACCACCCTCATCATAAAAAATTTCATTCTTATATCTAGTCTGACATCATGCTGAGCAGCACCAGCCAGGGCAGGGTGCCAGTTGGTTGGTTAACACTCTTACTGACTTTGGAGCAAGCTACCTGAGCAGAGGCACAGCCCTGTCACCACACATCAGAGAAGGGCAAGCAGAGACATCAAGGCATCCTGCAGAAGGAAGGACCAAGCCCCAAGGGATGAGGCAGGTGCAGCACGCTCCTGCTCTGCAGCATCACAGCTGGTGCAGCCAAGGGCAACAGCCATGAGGAGATAGGGATTTTCATAACACGAGGACTAGGAGGCATCAGGTGTGGTCACCAGGCAGCTGCTGGAAACCTGAGCAAGGCAGGAGGCAGAGCCTCTTTGGGCAGCACAGGTGGTGGTAGTCCCTGCTGCAGGGTGCCCTGGAAGTCAAAATGCAAGTGGACTGAAGAAGGGACTCGGAAAAATTGCGGGAGAACACATCCATCAAGATTTAACACAATGATCTGGGTACCTCCTCATGGTGAGTGCTCTCCAAGACGTCAGTGGCTGGAAAGATATGGCAAGGACAGGACCACTTTACACCCCACATGCTATTTTCTCTACTCCTCCACCACCGACCACCAGTAGAGAAAGGCTCCTCAGCCTTGGTGTCCCCTAAGGTCAGCTTTTACGTTCCGATTGTCTTCTACTGGTTGTGAAAAACAAACACAGCTCCATAAAAGCAAAGGGCCCTTGTCAGGGTCTCCAGAGGTCTGTTCAATTCCCCCTCCACCTCTGGCTTCCCGTGGCTCAGTGTGATGGTGGAACTCCTGTGGGAGTTCATTTTTCCTGGCTGTTTTGGCTTTTGTTCTGTGCTGGGTCTGTGCTGCTGCCTCTCCTGGGAGGTCTTGGTCAGCTGGGGAGTAACTTTCCAAGGGCAGCAAGTCATCTGTTCCGGTATGACGCTGAATACCAACAATTAATAGCAATCCAGATGGGCAAGTCAAATAAATAGATGGACATAAATTGAAGCAGATATTGATGTGCATGGATTTCTGGTGCTGAAACCGAGTTCCACACCACTGGGGACATGAGGGGAAATGCTAAAGGACAGGAGGGAGAAAGGGTTGAAGTGATACCAGTCTCAAATGTCCCAGCACGGGGTTCAGCTGGGGAAGGGTCCTTGGGGAAAGAGGATAAATTGGGTTCCTCCTTCCCAGTGCTGCTGCTGGGAGATCATCCCAGCACTGAGCCCCTTCCCAGCCTGGATATCCTCTGCTCTCACTCCTCATTCACTAGGGCTGGCTTATGCCATCGGCGATGGTTGCATCTCCATTTATACGTATAGACAGAAACTTTCTGTAGCCCTCCCTGCCTTTGTCCTACATCTGATCCTCTCACAGAAGGTTCTCCCATCCTCAGCCCACCTCTGTGGTTCCTCTCTGCACCCATCACTCTTGAACACCATGACCCAAGCTGAGCATGCTATGCTAAATATGGTTTCCTCATGCCTCATAGACTGACATGAGCTCTTCCCCATCTGCACTGGTGACATACCAGATGAGTAGGATCACATTTGCCTTCATGGCTAAAGTTCATATACAGCTTGTCATTAATTAGTAGATCCATGTCCTTTTCATCCTCCATCATGATCAAGCCCTGAGTTCCTATCACTGGAGATGTAAATAAGCTTAGCCAGACGCAGTCCTTGACAAGTCCATGAGCAATTTCCCTCTAGCCTTCATCCTTCGTCTTTCAGCAATATCCTCCATCTCCCCTCGATTACAGTGTCTCTTCCACATTGTAAGTTCTCCAGCCATCTTCTGCTCCGGTTTCATTCACAACTCACCACCAGCCACCATACTGAGTGCTTTGCCAAAGTCTGCTTTGGTGAGATTGCTTTCATTTCCTTCTCTAAAAAAGCAGCGTTCTTCCTTGTCCAAGTGAACTGGTGTGTGCCTGTGACGTGGCAATGGCACCCTTCCCAGTCTGGCCTGGAGGAAGGGCAGGGAGGACCATGTTGGCACACCCCTGGTGGGCACCGCATCTCCAGCATCTATGGAGGAGGTAAGGTAGCCCAGAGTGTCATGTTTTGTTTCTCAGTTACTGACCCGATGAACTACGGTCATAACTGAAGGTCTGTGGGAGGGAAATAATCACCTCCAGCTCTCCTGTTAGACTGGGGGTGGGAAGAAGAAAGTGAGACCAAGGGCACCCTTTCCATAGGAATGGAGAAAAAGGCCAGTTCACAGATGTGTCCCTCTGGGGGACAGCCAGGACAGCTGGGGAGGGCAAGGGGAGGGAGGGAGAAACCTGCCCCTGCTGCGGAGGAGTCCCAGGAAGAGACCACGGCTCCCGGTGGCTGCAAATCCCCTGCCTGGGGCTGTGGGATCCAGGACCACGCGTGACAGGCTGGTCAGGTCAAGCCTGGATGCAGACAAATAGACAACAGCATGCATTTGGATGTGACTGAAGAGCAGGACATGAGAGGTCATGCGTTCACGAGAAAAGGAAGGTGACTCTCAGAGGACGGGGAGGAGGCAAGCTGTACAGAGATGACTCTGAAAACCCTAGGAGACATGGCATGCAAGACACAGCATGACACTGAAGGTATGAGGATAAGCACGATCTGCAGATTTATAAATCCATATGAGTGTTTGGGGAAGGAGTCCTGGTACTGGCTATTCAATCAATTACTGTGACCAGGTCTAGTGTTTACCTTTCCATAAGGTAAGTGACGGGCTGGAGGGATCACAGGATAAAACCCCTCATGTTTATGGATCTGGAAATTCTGCTTTGCTCAGTCTCTGCAGCAGGAGAGAGACTGGTAAGAGCAGGGGACTTTTTGTCAAAGTGGGCAGAGGTAGGACATGATCCCTGGCCTGAAGCAAGGCAGACTCAAATGGCAGAGACACTATGGGTGGACCATGCAGAGAACTGCCCGTGGAGCACCGTTCCTGGGGCAGGAGCGTGCTCACCATCACACTGAGCCATTTTGTTAGAGTGGGAGGTTTTCCTAGGAGAGATGCCCTGGATCAACTACAGTGAGGAATAAAGTCCTATGAGCTGATCAGAAAGGTCCATCTGCCTTTCCAGTCCATTTGAGCTTGGAAGCACAAGACTTTTCTAGGTCCTGCAGCATGAAAATCAAGCAAGAAAATCTGCTCTGTCCTGGGCTGGATGTTTCCATAAAAAATTCAGGGCAAAGATCTCAGTCTATCCACCAGAATAGCCACCAGCCACATGTGCACTCACCAGGGAGGGACACAGGAGCTGTAGCTCTCTCACAACCATCCACCTTGACTTGCAGGTCTTGGGTCACACATGACAGATGGGGTCATGTCATCATGCATTCCCCCCTGTGATAACGCTATGAATGTATTGAGCCTTGCAAGCGCCAGTGCTTGGCCAGCATGAGATGGCTTGATGCTAAACACAGCCACATGGTTGTTCTAGAGGAGAAGCCTGTCATGTTGTAGATACAAGACAAGGTCCGAAGGTACCGAGCTGGGACAGAGGCATGCAGTTACCACCCCTGGCACCAACCAGATGGGATGCCAGCACCTCTCACCCCTCTGTTTTCTGCCCAACCTGGCATGGAAACGTGCTGCTTAGGGACAGCAGTGTTTCTGCTTCGGTGTCTGAGTATTGAGCATGGTGGATCCCCACCTCCTCTAGGGCCTGCAGGTGCTACCAGAGCATGAAGTGCAATAACGACCAGCAGAAAAGGAAGGCAATAACCCCAGTGCCGTAACAGGTCTGTCCAGTCTGTCCCAGACTAGTAGAGTCACCCAAAGCCTTCAGGACTCACTACAACAGTCCTCAGCATACAATAAACCACCAACATCTCACTGACCCACCCATAACTGCAGGTCCTAGACACCCTTTTCCCATCCCCTGTGCAAGATTTTCTTTCCACACACTCTTTTCACTACCTACTCCTGGGAGCAAGGTCAATCCTTTTCTTGCTGGTGGAGAGGCTGGACTTGGCATCCAACTAGCAATGACCAAGAGTATGAAGCCTCAAATGCACATTGGGTAGAAAAGCAGTTCAGAAGGTTGAAATCTGCTGCCTGATCATTTCAGGAGATGCTTCCTAGTGCATGGTGCGTAAACCAGCTGGTAGCCCTCCCCACGGTACCACGGAGCTTCTCACCCCGTCCCCCTCTCCTTGCAAGTCCTGCTGTCACCCAGCAGCGCAGGAGAGGGCTCAACCCCCCGGGGACCTCGGGTTGCAAGTTCATCCATCACAGGCTACGTGACTCCCATCACGTTCCCATTTACAGGGAGTAAGGCAAAATGAAATCACAACAAACAAATCCCACACTGCTGGGAGAAGGCTCTCAGGGGAGCTGGCAGCGTGGTGCAGCAGCTCTGGAGCAGGGATGTAATGGCTGAATTTACTTTTTTCCCTTCTTCTCAAAAAAACCTTTCCTCTGGCCTGCCCCCCTCTGCTCACACCAAAGCTAACGCTGCCCAAACACCGAGCGAGCCCTCCAAGGAGAAGGGCAAGGAAAGTGCAGAAGCAGCGCTGATCACCGCCAGGAAAGCAATATTGCAAATTCCCTCTGCTCCCAGCCGGCTTTTACTGCAGTGAGAGTGTCCACAGGGCCACCAGCCGGCTTGGCAGACATGTGCCTGGGAGCAGGAAGTGAAGCCTTCCGAGACCCTGGCAGGAGATCACCGCATCCCCCCCTGGCCATGCCGCTTCCAGGTCCCATGTCTGTCTGACTCGGGCAGCTAGGGGTTTATTTTATGGGGGGTTTTTTGTTTTTTTTTGTTTTTTTATTTATTCTATTTTAGTTTTTCTTTTCTTTTCTTTTCTTTTCTTCTCTTTGAATTTTTATTATATTTTTAATATTTNTTTTAAATGCACACACACCCCTAGTGCCTGTTAGGTGACTGAATGAGCTGCTGAAGGTGACAGAGACGTACCCATAGACTTCTCCATCTGACGGGGTTTTTCCTGCATGTGGTTTCCCTTCCCTGAGGATTGATTCATCCTCCAGGAACCGGCTCCAGGAGCCCCCTAGAACGTCCACCCTGCACCTCCCCATCCCTCCCATGGAGCCATGGCCGCTCCCCACCTGTGAGGAAAGCAGAAGAGCCATGTCTTCGGTGTCACCTGCCCCCCTCGCAAAGGGAAACCGATTCAAAATGTCACTGAGCATCTGAACTTCTCGGGGCGCCGCTGTGGGGGTGTTCTGCAAAGGCACTGTCCGTCTGCCTGCCAAGCAGCAGGATGGACACGCAGACGGCTGAGCCACCCTCTCCCTCCGCTCCAGACCCCCGCCAGCATGCCCTGCTCCTGCGTCGAGCCATTTGTCAACCCTTTCCCGGATTGCAAATGCCACACAGCCCCGGCTGCACCCACGCTCCTGCACACACGCGTGTGCTCGCACACGCCCCACGCGTGCACACAGACCCCCACAGCGGAGCATCTGCAGGGGGTCACATCTCCCTGCAGTTGCCTGAGCTGCTGGAGAGGGACTTGCTGAGCACCCTGGTTCCCTGGTCAGGCAGGGGCAGGGTGAGGGCAGCAGCGCTGGCAGAGCTCCGGGGAAGGGAATAAAACAGGGACATGGCATCTCCCCACTCGCCGGAGCAGTGGCCGCAGCCCACGGCATGAGCTCTGGGCAGGCTCCCAGCCCCGGGCACAGTGTGTCCGGTGGCACGTGGCACCCGTGCCATGGCACGGCGGGAGCAGGCAGCTCTGATCCCGCTCCCGGCAGCGCCAGGAGCAGCCATGGGGCATTGTGTGCTGTGAGCATGGCTTTTCCATGACTATCGTCAGCGCGGTGGCACAAGGATTGAGCACATGAGGGTTTTGGTCCCTCCTAGGGACCCTAAGGAGTGCCTGAGCATGGTCTTCACTTCCACCAGCCCCTTCTCTGGCAGCTGAGCCTGCCCTGTAGATGCTGGGAGCTGGGATGCTGCTCCGATCCCTGCCCTCCATCTAACACCTCCGAGCTACAAAACAAATTATTTCCGAGCGGTTAATCCCAATGGAGACCCCCCGCCGGCAGGCCAAGCTCCCCGCACGCTCCGGGGATGGAAAGGTTCAGGGGGGGAGCCCATCGCCACCATGGCGCTCGGTGATCCCGGGATCTGCTGAGGTTTCAGTCCAGCGGCTGCCTCACTCTGCCCCTGCTCCGCTCGCCCATCCCAGCATGCTGCCCAGAGCTCCCATCCCTGCAGAGCAGGATGCGGCCATGCTGGCCAGCCGGGGACCAGGCAGTGCACTCCCCCTCTCTTCGGCTAATTTTTTATATCATCTGGCGCTTAACTGATGCGTTTTGCCAGCTCGTGGCTGAGCACCACTGGGACGCCACTCCTGAGAATCACGGTTTGCCGGTGGGAGCCCGAAATCCCCGTCCCTGCCCACCCCGGTCCCAAGCAGCGGGCACGTTGCGCCTGCTCATTAAACCCTCCTCGAGCCGGCGCACACGCTCCTGCACGCCCGCGTCCTCCACTGCACTCCAAAACGCCCGAGCCCCTCGGCCTCCCTGTGCTCAGCGGCCAACGGGATGGTCCTCATCCTCCCCCGGGACACCCATGAGCATCGCCCCAGACGCCAGCACCCATGCAGGCAGGGCTGGGGGATACGTGGTTAGTTTTTAACAGTCTTTATTATTTGGCAGCCCTGCCCTGGCAGCTGATCCCAGCACACACATCCCATGCCGTGCACACCTCCAGCGTGCCAGCCATCTGAGACTATTCATAGCTGCTGGCCGAGGCCATTTTCCTCACCGGAATTAGCTCCCTGCCGCCATCAGCTGATGCCCGCCAGGGCACGGGGGAAGGTGGGACCCAGCCTGCCGCACTGCCATCTCCCCAACCACTCTTCCTCCTCTTCCTCCTCCTCCCTCCATCCCAAGTGGGGCCGTGGGCTTGTGGAGCCATCGAGGCCGGGGCAGGAGGAGGCTCAGCGCAGGCTTGGGCTCCCAGCATTGCATAAGCCGGCAGGCTCGCTGCCCAAAGCTGCCTCGGCCAGAGGTTTCATAACGGCACAGTGGCTGCATAACCCGTCTGCCTCTCCCCGACTACGGCGGGAACGGGGAGCATGGCCCTGAGCAGGGATGGACTCATCCCTCGGCTTCTCCTCCAGCCCCTCTGTGCCCTGACGGCGCCTGGGGCCACCCCGGCTGCGCCACCCACCCCAAACCCTCTGCCACAGCCCAGGACAGACATGCTTGGGGCCGTGCTTCCAGCCACACCGAGTTCCAGCCCACGGCCGGGCAGCATGCTGGGGACATTCAAGGTGGGAATCATCCCCGACCCCATGGGACCCAGCTGCACCCTTGGCCAGGAGCCTGTCCCCAGAGCGCCGGCTGCCCCACTGCTGATCAAAAACTCCAGCCAGAAGCATGCCCGTGGCCTGCTTTTGCTGCAAAATTCAGGATATTTTCTGCTTCACAGCAGGGGAACCTCCCGGGTGATTCCACACCCTTTGCAAGTGGAAATGAGATGAAGGAGCAGGGAGAGACAGTGATGGGCCCTGCAGGCAGGTCTGGCATGGGTGGAGTGTCCTCCACCATCCAGCCTGGTGGCCCCAGACCGAGGTGTTCCAAGGCAGCATCCTCCAACGCACCAAAATCGGGTAGAGACAACCCCTTGTCTGACGGATGATTTCCCCCTTTCATTGGGGTTTCAGAAAGTGCAGCCTGGGATGGATGGATGGATGGATGGATGGATGGATGGATGGTCATCCCTCCCCGGCAGGGACATTCTCCACACAGCCCCAGCTCTGGGGATACGATACCCAGCGGGATTTGCTCAGGACTGGCTGCAACACGAGTGTGCCCGGTGGCGTCAGCCACCACAGAGCCTCCCTTGGCCTTTCAGCCATTGGCACCCGGTTTGGGTGGCGGGGGTGTCAGGTGGGACAGCAGGGCCATCCCCATGGTCACGTCCCCTCCCGCAACACCAGGATCTAGCAGAAAGTATCCACATGGACATGCTGTTTCCTCCCATTTTCCATGCACAAGGCAAACTGGTATGGTTTCCTCCCAGTGGAAAGTAAAATATAGCTGGGGTGGTGGGAGCACCTGGCTGGAGGGTGCGGGCGGGTGGTGCGACACCGGCCAGTGGCCAGGATTCAGACCCTTGCCTTTGGGGTTCCTGCCCCAGCATCGCAGCTGGCTCCAAAACTGTCACCACAACCAATTTCCAACAGAAACTGTCATTTTTAGGAAACAATTTCTCTTAGATTATACCCACTTGGAGTATGCTGAGAAAGCCTTGTAGATCACTCTGGAAACACCCAGCCCTCTCGCAACATTTAGAAATGAAATTTTCTATCACAAATTCTGAAATAGTTTTTTTACTGTGGAGGCATTTTCGATTGAAAACGTGTAATGATAAAAATCTCAATTACCTATTTCACATTTACTTACACTAGACATTTTGCCTAGTGCCAGTTGAGCTCAGAGAACTGGAGAGGTTTCCCAGATATTTTGGGTTATCTAATTCATCACAGGAGCAGCTGTCCTGTAGAAGAGCCCTGTTTCCAGAGGGCCCCCTTGTTCCCCCCTGAGGAGAGCTGCTCCTCTCCTCTCTTTGGAAATGTTTTCCAATCCCCCGCCAAGAAGCTGATGCTCATCGCCCGAACCCGCTTCCCCCGCTCCCTGACATGTTTTGGGAAACAAAATGCCAAAAAAGGTAAATTTTTGAGGAACCCAAAGAGTCAACGGGGCTGGGGCCAGGCAGGCAGAGGCAGCGGCCGGGCTGTGCCAGCCTGGGCCTGACGCTACATGGTACCTGCTTATAACACAGATTTATTGCCACCAGCTCAGGGCCCCGTGGCTGCAGGGTAAACCCCACCACGTGCCCCCTCCGCAAGGAGGGGATGGGATTAGCTTCTCCACGTGAGCAGGTTTACTCCACAAGCGTGCTCCGACACAGGCTGGCATGTGGGAAGGGGACCCAGAAGCTACTGGAGGTGCCCAGCTTCTCCCAGGGTGACCCTGGACATCTCCAGTGGCCACCACATGCCATGGGAACCAGGACCCACCTCCCTTACAAGCCAGTGGGAGGCAGATGCCTTCAGCATCTGGATCCAACCTGGAAGTCATTAAATATGGGATCGCTCAGGCTGACATCCCCCATTGCCACCCACTCGCTTCAGAACAGCCTCGGTACCCAAGGTTTTATCAGCAGGAGCTGGCTGCAGGCTACCATGGTTGGACATCATGCCTTCCCACAGCTATCTGCCTCTCCATCCTGCTGTCCCCATGTCCCCTGAACCAGCCCCGGAGGACCCCAGGTCCCTTAAGGAGGTGGGTTAAACCTAGTCTGGTGGTGAACTGCTGCAGCAGAACAGGGCACCCTTCTGCTGGCTTGGTTAGTTCAGCCCATCCAGAAAAAGCTCCACCAGAAGTGGCCCAGGGAGACAGACAGGAGCACCCAGCTGGGAACAGCACCGCGGGTTGGGAGCAGCACCCCCAAAACGGGGCTGTATGAGGATGGGGCACCCCGACCCACAGCACAATGCGTGCAGGGCTGCAGCTTCCCCAAGCAGAGGGAAGAAAACATTCCCTGCTGGGCAATTAGCCACGGGAGAACGGTCAGTGCAAGCACCCATGGCATGAAACGCCAACGCTACAAAAGCAGCTGGGGGGCGGCAACACGAACCACAGAAGATCTTAGAGACTATTTTCCTATGCAGAGCACAGCATGATGGATGGGTGGGTGGGTGGATGGAGGGATGGAGGCCTCCTCAGAAAAGAACATACTGGGCTACGACATCTGTATTTTCTGTATGGTCTAGAAAAGGGATTTCCAACAAAGCTTTGGAAATTCAGCTTCCCTGCACCCTGAGGACTGCAGAGACTCCAAGGACGAGGAGTGCACTACTTTGCAACAAGCAGAGCAGCATTACGGTCCTACCTGCCTCTTGTCCCTTGAGAAAGCCCCAACCCACAGCTCCCATCGCCAAGCTCTGGATGACTCTCACCTCCTCCAGACCACAGCTTTCCTGCGGTTCTTCCTGCAAGAGGACAATTTGTGCTGGCACCAACCGTTGTTTCATTGTTCTCTAGCTGCAGGGACTGATAGTTGTTAATGACTTGAGGTGTAATTAATTTTTAACGGCATCATCTTAATTGCCAGGCTATAAATAAACCTTCCCGCCTCTTCTCTGGCTCAGCTGCTTTCTCACATATGTTTTGCTCCACGTCGGGGGGATCGCAGTCCTGAAAGCTCTATGCCACAAGCACCCTCCCCATCCTGCGCAGGATGCTTGGGGGCTATTGGGCCACTGGCAATGACGGAGCAGTAGGAGCTCAGCCTCGGTCAAAGATGGACCAGGATTTTGTCCAAGAAAGGTCTGACAGACCGGCTGTGATGGAGCCCATCGCAGCAAAGGGAACACCAGGGGATCCATGGGGGTCCCATGGACTTTCTGGCAGCCAAGTAGGCAAGAATCGCGATGCTAAGACCTCTCTCCACTCTGTGCCCCACCATCCCTCTACAAAGGGTCTTCAGATGCTGCACAGGAGCCAAGGAGCCCAAAAGCTCACCAATATCTTCCAGGAGGTACATTGGTCGTCCACAAGCCACCAGCAGCACTCCTGGGCATGGCCTCCTCGACTGAGGACATCCCTGTCCCACAAAGCTCTTGCCTTTGGGATGGGGTGAGCTACCTCTCAGCAGAGGGACAAGGCTCGGAACTGGGTGCTATGTGGAGAACATCTAATAAACCAACCCTGGTCCTGACCTCCTGGGTGCCCAGTCCTCCAAAGGAGCCCTTGTTCGGCGTGTCACTTTTCTGTCCTCACTCTAATGAGGGCAGGAGGAGCTGCCAAATACACCTGATCACTTGAACCTGAGCCTGGCATTGAACTCCTGACCCAGAAACCAAAGCCTCCTGGCCCAGGCAAATCCCCCTCGGACAGCCCATCCTGCCTCTCCTCCTGACAGGGGATTTGTGGGAATTATCCTCCCTCTGCCATCCCCCTGTGGTCCTTCTGCCTCGCAGCCTCCTCTCTGCCTTGCATTTTCTATCCTTTAATGACACTAAGAAGGGGCATTTTTCCCCTAATGCCTTGGGATGCATGGCCTGGAGAAAGCCCGATGCACAGATACAGGCTACTCTCTGCTCAGAGCATGGGGATGGATTCTGGATGGGTCGTGCTGGGGTGGGCTTGGGCAGCCCCTCCGCAGCTCTCCACACCCGGGACGTGGGAGCTTACCTGGGATGTAGCAGCCGGCACATCTGCATCTCCAGGCTGCTGCTTGACAAGTTAATGAAAATACTCTACTGGCTAATTAAACTTGCTTAACACTGACTATGTCCACGGGTTAATTAGAAAAAGCACAAATGGCATTGGGCTGGAGCCCGAGCAGCTCCTGGCGAGACAGAACAGGTACATGGCTCCCTGGAGGGAGGATGCGAATTCCCTGGGCTGGAGAGAGCTGGGGTAGATGGAAGCACCCTCCTCATCCTCCCCTGAGTGTGGGTGGCTCCAAAACTCCCCCTGTGTCCCTTCAGTGGCTGAGCCCCGCAGACGGGCACAGGAACAAGGTGCAGGGCTGGCTCCAGAGGGATGGCAAGGTGATCCAGGGCACAGCAGGATGCTGGTGGACAGCTCTGCGAGCAGCACGGGGAGGACAGGCTCATTGGCGGTGGCACCAGCTTCTGCAGCTGCTGCTGCTCGGGGCCGGGAAGAGATGGCAGTGGCACACATGGCTCTGAGCCTTCCCCCGGCACCGAGGGGCTGTGCTGCTGCTCCCTGCCTTAGCCTGGGTGAGACCCCTCTGTGCTGGGTGACCTCTCTTCTCCCCTGAGTGACCTCCCCTCTCCCTCGGAGCAGGGCCCAGAGACAAGAAAGCAAGACGATCCCTACTCCCCAACATGGAGGTGGGGCATTCTGGCTTCCCTGCAAGAAGCAGCAATAGCCTCCTGCCTCGAAGTCTGCCAAAAAGCAGGATCAGATGCCAGGAAAGTAAAATAAGAGCTTAAAAGAGGTCTTTTTTTTTCTCTGGCAGGATTTCTCAGGGGCGCAGCCCGATCAGCGGACCCACTTACGGGGACGCTTGGCTGCAGCTCTCCAGCTGTGATGACATCGTGTCTCTTCCTATCTCATCACGCTGTTTGCACCACTCTCTCTTTGCAGAGGAGCGGAGATGAATCATTCTTCTCCCCCCTGAACATTCACAGGCACAAAAATCCCTCCTCAGCGGCCCCTTCCTCCATGACGCCTGCTTTGCTCTCCCCTCCCATGGTGGGATGCGGTGGGGTCCCATCGCACCCAGAGGTCCCTGCAGAGAGCAAAGTTGGGAGCAGTTGGTGGAGGGAAGCTTCCTAATCCTGAAACCAGGGTATCGTTCAACGAGGGGACAGAAAGGATCCACACCACCGTCCCAACCAGCACAACACAAATGTCAACCAAGAAAGAGACACAAGATGCTGCTGGTTGGGAATCCACCAACAAAACATTAGATGGAGCAATTATACTATGAACCGCCCTAAGTCCTGGGAGCTGCTCCTGGATAACACTGGGAGAAAAATCACCAAAAGTATCCAAAACACTCTGTTGTAACTGTTGGATTTGTGCTGTCTGAGCTGATGGACATCGAGGAGCCCTATAGGACAGGAGTGGCTGGTGGTCACTACCCAGTCTCCAGGCCACATCCAGATCGCACCAGCATGCTGCACGAAGCCGTGCAACTCCCTCCAGATCTAAGGGGTCTTGTAAAACCCTGGGGTTGCCCAGCTCTTGCAACGACTGAGGAAACCTCCCAGCCACGAACTTCAGGGAACTGGGGCAGGGAGTCATGCCTGAGTGTGCAGAGAGCCTGGAATGATATCCCAAGGGGGCCTGCACCCTGCTAATGAGAGGAAGCCAGGCACCGAGCCTGGCACTGCTGTCCCTGGGCACGGTGGTGGCTGGGGAGAGATCGGCAGCAGAGGGGAGCCAGGAAGGTACAACTGGGTGTTTGCTGCAGGGAAGGAAATGCTGTGAAAAGCATAGAAAGGGATTAAAAAAGACAGAGATGAAGGAGAAAGATGGGAAAAGGAGGATGCGGGAAGGAGGAGAAAAGAGGAGAAGCGACAGCCATGGCCTACAGGGTGTGAATTTTCTCACTGAGTGATGAAGGCAGCAGTGAGGCACCAAGCAAGCAGTAAATAAGCAGACATTAGTCCCTACAGAGAGGCTGCGCCCTCCCAGACCCGAGCTGCCCATCCAGTCCTCTCAGCCCTGAGCCCCCGACGGCCGCACCAGCTGCCCGTCCCTTCCGGGGAGCCGAAGCTCTTCCCATGGCATGGCACAGCCGAGCCCACCACTGTCCATCCCGGCTCCGTGGAGGTGATGCTGGGACCGGGGCTTTGGCTGGAACTCTGGGAACAGGACCCGCCAACATCTTGCATGTAACTCACAGACAGAAACCTGCTCCTTACTGAAAAAAACCTGCTCCCCCACCAGAAGAGACAAGAGCAACTATTTTTGTTGGTGCGCTGAGGCTCTCTTCCCCCTTGCAGGACCACGCAGCAGCTGCACAGCAAGTGCCAAAGCCCCATGGAACAACAGGGTCTCCCCAAAATCAGACCTTGGAGGCAGAGGCCTGGCTGCTGACAGCCAGGGCAGATTTGTCCCACAAGAGGTTTGGAAAAGTTGAAATTACTTCCTGTGTGAATCTATGAAACCACGTAGCTGTCTCCAAACATGCCTTCCTGGCCGGAGAAGGGGCAGACTGGGCTGGCGATGTTTTTCTGTGGTTCCCAGCTGTGCTGTTTTGCACTGCAGACTTCATTAATTTTATTACTATTACTATTTCTGTACAAATTTTCAAGCCAAAACCATCACAACCCCAGCAGATGCACTTTTTTTGCTTAGCAGACATCAACACCAACTTCCGAGCAACATGCAGCCTCTCCCACCTCCGCTCGCCCAGGCTGCGCTGCTCAGTCCAGCTCCCTCCGCACCCGGCAAACCTCGGCGGAGGAGAGACAGGAAAATCCCGCCCCGCCAGCAGGGAAACTCCAGCTGGGGACGTGTGTGCGGGGGGTTAGAAAGGGATGGAGAAGAGATACCCAGGCCACACCGCAGCTCAGGGGTCCCCTGGTCCACAGGGACGGTCCCCAGTGCCATCCCCACTCTGCTGGGAGCGGGAGAGCGAAGCCACAGAGACTGCAGGGAGGGGGAGGCGGCGGGGTGCAGGATCCGTGCAGGATCCGTCCAGCTCATACACAGCCAAACACCCGATCCTGGCAGCGCCCACGATGATGCCCAACGACCCCACTCACCCTTCCTGTGCTGTGGGTGCTGCATTAAGGACCTCAGGTCCCCGCTGATGCCCTCCTGCTCTTCTCTCTTTCCCACTTTGCCGGACCCTCACAGGGAAGCCGGGGGATGCTGCCCATGGAGGAGCGGCTCAGCGGCTGGGTGGGGGGGGGATGTCCCTGCGGACCCCGCTCCCCCTCTTCCCCCCTAACCCTAAACCAACTGCTCCTTTGGCTCAAGAGAAAGGGGTGGAGGAAAGCCATTGCCCGCAGCACCACACACACTTCCCCCTCGGACACACTCAGCCCTGGCTCCCAAACAAAACACCGGCAGGTGCCCCTCCACCCCAGTAAGCACCGAGTCCCCCCCCGCCTGGGGCCACAGGCTGAGCTCAGCCCCGACATCCCCCCAGGACAGCTCACACCCACCCCAGACCCGCTTTCTGCCCACTCTGCCTGCCCCTGCCTCCCCACACCGCCACCACCACACTGGTGGTCAGCATCCCTGTCCCCCAGGGATGGCCACGGGGATGTCCCCGCCATGGAGGAGCCACCACGACCCTTACCTGGGTCTCGGAGAGGTTGAGCTGCCGCGCTAGCTCCGTCCTCTCCCTGCCCACCACATACTGGCAGCGCTGGAATTCCAGCTCCAGGCGGTAGAGCTGCTCCGCCGTGAAGGACGTCCGCGTCCGCTTGGGCCGGTCCAGGTCCAGGCCCTTGGGGAGCACGATCTCCCGGATCGTCCCTTTGGCATCTGGGAGGGAAGCGGGGAAAAGGGCCGTCAGGAAAAAGTCTCCAGGGAGGAAAAAAGCTGGGCTGGGGAGGAAAGGGACTGGGAGAACTGGTTCAAAATAGACATTACTGGGGGAGGAAATGCTGAATTAAACACCGGCTGCACCATCAGGGCTGGTCTGAGTGTCTAGGCTCGCTGCAGGAATAACTGTAAGAAATCCCCCAAGCTGTGGCTAAAACAGGAGGCATCCCACAGTTCGGTTGTCCCCTCTGGGCCCAAACGCTGCAAGTTTACAAACCTCCAGGGAACAGCAACAAGTCTTCATAAAAACGGGGATTTTTTTTTTTTCCAAGAGATTAATAGAAATCAAAAAACAGACCATCTAATCACAGAAATAATAGCTTCTGAAAGCCAGAAGCAGAAAACAGTGCTGTACCAAGAAAGAGTTCAAATTAAAAGATTTTTTAATAAAAAATATTTTTTATTTCTGTCCTTCCTTGGGAATACTGGAAAAAAATTACCTGTATTACAATTCCTTTCTTTCCAGAATTAGTCTCACTGGAGGAGTATTTTCTTGAAAAGCAGCACCTCCTACTTTGGGGCAGTTCTTTATTAAAGCACAAGTTTTGGGAGTGCTGCACGTTCCAAGCCACTCATGGCAGCAGAATTTATGAGACCAGGACTATTGCTGCCAACGGCTGGACATGGGGAAACAAAAGCCGGAGGGTTTACCTCCCACGTTAGCTCCGTACAACCCCTTCCACGCCGTGGGATGCCGCTTGCAACCCCTCCAAAGGAGACACAGCTTTACTATACACTGACAAAGGACAAGCTCTCACAGAAAAATCCACGGAGTCCCAACATAGAACGCGTGTCCCAGCTCTATGGGCTGGGAAGTAGAACGTCAGATGGGTGGCAGCCACCGATGAGGCTCTGTGTGCCAGATGTGGCACCAGGTATTAAAAATCAGCCTTGAAAATTGCCCGCCAGATTCCTGCCAGACCCCAGACCCCTCGTGCTCCTTGTCCCTTGTGCTGCCTTTCCTTAAGCACCAGCAACGCCAGTGGAGAGCCCAGTTTGGGTGAGCCCTGGTCGCTGAACTCCCCATTTCTGCCCAGTGGCTTTCCTGCAGGCTAAAAACCAGCCATAGAAGCCATACTGGGCAAGCAGCCCCGAACCCGGAGGGACCCAAGGTCCCCAGCAGCCCTGGCCGGAGGTAAATTGCTTTCTCTCTTTCTGGCTGACTCAGACACGGAAGGATTATAAAATTGTTGGGGCAGGAAGGGGGGAAACAGTGAGCAGCAGCCTGGGAGCTGGCATGGGGATGGTGGAGCTGGCATGGGGACAGCAGGAGCGGGGAGCAAGCACAGACTTGGGAGAGGGGCCCCAACCCTGAAGCCGGTTTCCCACCACTACATTGTGGTAAATGGCAGAGGCACCATCCCAGCACGGCCAGCCTATTCCAGGCTGGAGAATGGCACTGCAGGAGGCACTGGGGACACAGAGGGCTTGGGGAGGACTAGGGTGGGAGAGGGTCTGGTGGGACCAGGAGCGTGGGCTGCGATCCATACCCCCCAAGTCCCGCCAGTGGACATGGGACTGTTGGAAAGGGGTTGTAGGTGGATTGGAAGTATCTCCAGTGGGGTACCTGGTGGGATTTAGATGCCAGCCAGGGAACCATTTTGCGAGGAGAAGAGCGTTTGCAGGGATGATGACCAGACCACGTCCACACTCCCATGGCCAAGCCACGGTCCCCCGACACAACAACAGCTGGGGCTGCCAGCAAGGAGCAGCTTAACAGAGATGCTCATGCTTTCCAGCCGCAGCTGCAAGTATCTGCCCCTCTGCCCTCATCGCTCTGTACGGCACTGCTGGCATTATTACGGGTATTATTTGTTGTTATTTCCCCCCAGCAGCTGGGGTGCAGGGCAGGGGGAGCAGGCTGGGCACAGCACCGGAGGCAAGGCGGGCACAGCCTGTGGTGCCAGCTTGCCAGGGGAGAGGAAAAACCACTCGCCCCAGCCTCTCGGCCGAGCTCCTTACCACTCCTGCAGCACAGGCAGGTCACAGCCCTATTGCAAGCCACAGACCTTCCCCGTTGCCCGCCCGTGCAGGTTTTGGGGGGCCCACAAGCCACTCTCCCATGCCAGGAAGGGCACAACACCATCCTGCCTGAGGAACCCCCTCCTGAGAGCCTACCCCCATCAGCCACTGGATCCCAGACTCCCAACTGTGTGGCTCCCACAGGTCCTGCTGTGGCTGCCTGGGGTTTTCCAGCAGCTCTTGGCCTCCCCAGCAGGGCCATGGTGACAGGTTCTGCTCTTGGGGACCAGGCTACACCTGATGGCAGCACATCCAAGACAAGATCTGGGACTAAAATCCCAGTCAATGTGAACATATATGCCCGTCCCTTCCCATGCCTGGGGCTGTGGTAGCCATGCTGGCACACACACCTCAGGGCACACTTGGGGGGCACAGGAGCCCGCAGCCCTTCTCAGTGCACCCCAAACGGCACTGGACTCCCCCCAGAGCTCCCCCCAGAGTTCCCTACCTTCTGCCTTCACCTCCCGGGACCAGAAGGAGGGGGGTGAGCACCCCGAGATCTGCCCCCCCTGCTTCCAGCCATCCCTCTAGATGTAGCCCCCACGCTGTCAGCGGGACCGGGACCGGTCCCGGAGCTGCCCGGCTCCTCCGGCCGCCGCCGGCGAGTCTTTGTCCCGTTAATCCCCAGTAAGGACAGGCGCGCTGCCGGCCTGCACTCCCCGGCCGTGCCCGCGTCCAACGGCACCCACCAGCCCTGTCGCCTCGACGGGACGGGGCTGGCCGGGCGGCCAGGGCCGCCTCCGTGGCAAAAGCCACCCTGTCGCGGCGGCTGGAGGCTCCGTCCCGCACGGCCGGTCCCCGGTACTGTGCCGTACCAGTGAGCGGACTGAGCCCGGCCGAGCCCCGGGAGAGCGCCGCGCCGGGGAACCCCCCTCCGCTCCCGGCCGTCCCAGGGTCCGGCGAACCCCGCCGCTTCCCAAACGGCTCCCGCCGACGGGGGAGGCTCCCCCGAGAGCCCTGTCGCCACAAAAGCCACGGCGGGCGAGCACCGGGGATGGCCCGGAGCGGGAGGCAGCCCCGGGGCAGCCGCTCCGCGCCGGGGCCGTGGCTGCAGAGGGAAGACGCGGGGGAGATGTGGCCCCTTCCCCCGGGACAGGCAGAGGTGGGGGGCGGAGCGGTCCCTGCGGCACCCGCTGCCGGCTCACCCCGCGCCTGGGGGAAAATTAAAAATATTTTAAAATATAATAAAAAAAATTAAAAATTTTAAAACTCCCACCTTGTGCAACAACCAACCTGGAGGAGCTTCCCTGGCGCCAGCCGGTGCTTGGCACCGACCCCTTCCCCGGGAGCGGGTCCCCAGCCGGGGGAGGGCTGGGAGCCGGCGGGCCCATGGTCCCGCAGACCGTNGCGTCTCCCCGCTTTATTTCGGCTCCGTTCCCGTTTATTTGCACCGCTTCTCCCTGCCACCATTTTGTCCGCGCCGTGGCGGCTGCAGCAAGATGGTGAGACCGGTCGCTCCCGGGCGACGGTCCCCGGGACCGGGAGAAGCGGGACGGTGCCTC
>VWZL01006097.1:96315-108793 GCA_013396915.1 Stercorarius parasiticus | reverse complement strand
CGGAGGCGAGGGGATCCGCGCTCCTCCGCGGGTGCGCAGGGTGGAGCGGAGCCACGGCAGCCTCGGCCTGACCTGCCTTATCCTCATAAATAATAATAATAGTAATAGTAATAATAAAAATTAATGCTGCTCATTATATTATTATTGAGGATTATTTTGTTTTATCGTCGTTATTACCGTTGTTGTTATTGTTGTTGCTATTATTACCATTATTGCTATTGTTATTATTACAATTATCGCTATTTTTTCTCGCTCGCTCGGGCCGTACGGAGCAGGACCCGGTCCGGGGAAGCCCGGCCCGGGAGGGGCCTCGCTCTCCCGGAGAAGCCCCATTTTCAGTGGCCCCTCGCTGGCTCCCGACACCGACGCTCGCCCGCTGCCATCCCCGCCGAGCCCCCCGCGGCCCTCCTGAGCCACCGCCCCGCTCTCCCCCCCGCCGCTCCGGAGGCGGCGAAAGGGCGAAAAAAGCCCCAATACTCCTTTATTTTCCCGTTTGACACCCTGGCGAAGGGGCCCGATCTGCCGCCCAGAGCTCCTCGGGCCCGGCACCCCCGTCTCGCTGGAAATGAAGGTAACGCAGGACCCGCCCGGTTCGGCGCCGTTCAACCCGGCTCGGCTGGGCTGGGCTCGGTGCGACCGCGTTTCCCCGGGCCCACGGCCCACGCCGGCGGCCTGCGGGCCCCGGTCCTGGGCTGCGGCCGAGGGGTGTCCATCGGGAGCGGAGCCGGGACTTCCCCGGACGCTAAACCCGCCGACCCTGGGGACTCCCGGCCCGCCGGGCTTATGCCAAGCACGGCTTTACCGGCCCGGGGGGCAATGCGGCCGCCCGGGGACGGAGCACCCTCTTCCTTCCCCTCCCCGCAAACGAACGGTCTTTCCCGGGAAGAGAGCCGTCCCCATCCCGGTGCTCCCGGCTGGGGGTTGCAGAGCCCCACGGGCACCGCCGAGGGTCCCCCGGTCCCGGAGCAGCGAGGCCGCGGCCGGTGGCGGCCGGGGAGCCGGGCCCAGGCCGGGAGAGCGCGGCGGAGCACGGTAACTGTTGCGGGGCGCCCGTGGGCACGGGAGTGCAGTGCGAAAACACGGAGGGAATGGGCAAGGACACGGGGTAAACATGCATGGTCACGCGGGAGATGTTCACGGACACGAATAAACGTGGGCGGACACGGAGGGACTGTGCACGGACAGGGGTAAGCGTGGATGGACACGGGGGCGCCGTGCATGGACACGGGTAAACGTGGGCGGACAAGGGGGGAACTGTGCACGGACACGAGTAAACACGAATGGACGCGAGGGAGATGTGCAAGGACAAGGGGTAAACGTGCACGGACACGGGTAAGCGTGTACGGACACGGAGGGAGTCTTCACGGACACGGGTAAGCGTTTACAGACACGAGGGAGATGTGCACGGACAAGGGTAAACGCGGACGGGCACAGGGAGCCGTGCGAAAACACGAGGGGACTGTGCACGGACATGGGCAAATGTGCACCGACATGGGGTAAACATGCATGGACACAGGGAGATGTACACGGACACGGGTAAACGTGCGCGGACACGGGGGAACCGTGTCCGGACACGGGAAACACGGGCATGGACACGGGGTAAATGCGCGGACACGGGGTAAATGCGCACGGACACGGGGGAACCGTGCATGGACACGGGAAACACGGGCATGGACACGGGGTAAATGCGCGGACACGGGGTAAATGCGCACGGACACGGGGGAACCGTGCATGGACACGGGAAACACGGGCATGGACACGGGGAAAATGTGCGCGGATTCATGCACGGACACTGTAAAAGTGCGTGGATACCGTGTGAGTGTGCACGGACACACCGCGAATGTGCACGGACACGGTGCGGACGTGCAGAGACAGGGTAAGTGTCCACGGACACGGCGTGAGTGTGCCCGGCTTTACAGAGACTCGGAGGGACAAAACGGGCTCGGGGGACTGCAGCCGCATGGTGTGGCCGTGCACGGACACAGGGACACGGGGCAGCCGCCCGTGGGCACAGTGTGACCGTGCACCGCTGCCTTCTCGTGGGGTGGTTCGTTTGGGGGTTGGTTCGTTGGTTGGTTTTCGTTTGTTTGTTTGATTGTTTGTTTGTTTTTAGAGCAATCAGAGAAGCTGCACCCGATACAGCGTATCCAATTATCCGATATAGCCGTGCACAGACACGGGTGAGTGTGGGTGAACACACCGTGACGGTGCAGAGACACGGGTGAGTGTGCGTGGACACGCCGCAACGGTACACAGACACGAGTGAGCGTGGACGGGCTCGTAGCCGTGCACATATCACAGTGTGGGTGTGCAGGGATACACAGCAGTCCTGGACGGATTTATTTATCCATTGCTGGTGCATGTGTGCACGGGGACGGTGCAGCCGTGCACGGCCGTGGGCAGGGCTGCAACGTAACCGTGCACGGACGCGGGTGGCTATGCACAGATACCGTGTAGCCGCGCACAGACACGGGTGGGTGTGCACGGACACGGTGTAGCCGCGCACAGACACGGGTGGGTGTGCACGGACACGGTGTAACCGTGCACGAACACGGTGTAGCCGCGCACGGACACGGGTGGCTGTGCACGGACACGGTGTAAGCGCCGGCAGACAATGGTGTGCGTGTGCAGGGTGCCCTGTCAGGGCGCACCTGCAGCTGAGGGTGAATTTTGCCACGGTCAGGCGTGGGTCCCTGCCCCGGGGCCACCCCCGGGGCCACCTCTGCCGGGTCGGGCCGGGCCCCGGGGTTGCTCGCCGGAACAAGCCGGGACCGGGCGGCCTCGGCGGCTCCGCCCGTCCCGTGCTCCGGCGGCTGCTCCGAGGACACCGACGAAGGCAAAGGATGGCGGGGGGAGCGCTGGGGGTCCCGGAGGCACCCCCTCTTCCCGGAGCCCTCCCGAGGGTGCCCAATCCTCATGTGGCCCCCCACCCCGAGCCCTCGGCAGCGCTGATTTCGTTAGCGGAGCCGGCTGTCCCGGGGAGCCCGGGGCGGCCTCGGGAGATGGCGGGCCGGGGACGCCCTTCCCCGGGCAGGGGACACCCCTCCCCGGGCCGCTGCAGCCCCCACGCCCCGCAACGCTCCCCCGCGGGTGGGTGCTCTCCTTTTGTCCCGGCCTGCCCGGCCCCGCCGCGCCCGCTCGGATAAAACGAAATAAAACGAAATCAAACGAAATCAAACGAAATCTGGGCGGGCCGGCACCGCAGACCCCCCCGGCACGGCTGCTCCGACACCCTGCCATTCACCGAGCCCGCCAGCACTGGGGGTCCCCGTCCAGCGCCCCGGCCCTGCGAACAGCGCCTTATCCCCCGGGGCTCCTCACTCCAAAGGATTCCACGGCGGCGGGGCCACCTCGACACGGGGAGCGGCGGGGCCCAGAGACCACAGAACCTTCCCCGCTCCTGGGACCCTGTGCCTGAGATCTCCTCCTCTGGCATCCCTGTTCCTGGGACGCGGCTCCTGGCATCCTCTCCCCCAGCATCCTGGTTTCTTGGATCCCTGCTTCCAAGCAGATCCGTCTCTGTGATCCCGGCTGCTGGGGTCCCCACTTCAGGGATTCCTGCTCCTGGGATCTCTGCCCCAGGCTGTGTCCCGCTGTTGGGCACCCCGGCACAGCTGGTGCCATCCCTTCCATGAAGGCTGGAGGCACACAGGTGTCCACAGACTGGTGTCTTCACTGGAAACACCCACGGCAGAGACCAGACCAACAAGGGACATGGAGTCACAAGCTGTGAAGAGCCAACCAGGTGCTGGGATGGCACCCGAAAGGGGAGGCAAGGAGAAGGAGGACAAACAGACCTCGAGTCTCAGCTTCTCCCAACGCACAGTCAAAGGTTATTCTGCAGCATGAGGTGCTCCTCAGCATTTGCAGTCAGTAGTTTCTGGTTCATGTGCAACCCTGCTCATCACTCCCTGCCCTTCAGCTGCTTCCAGCCCTGGGGTCTTTGCCTGCCCGGCGCAGGTAGGCACACAGTGAGGGCGAGTGGGGCTGCAGGGACACGCAGGTGACAAGGTGTCAGCACTGTTAGCACACCATGTGCCACCAGGTGTGTGGAGGAGGGTGTCATCACGCCCCTGGGGAGCTGCTACCATGTTTTTATAATCTTGACCTTTCCAGTTTCTCCAGCCCCTGTTATGTGGGAAACCTCCCTCCCCCCAAACCCCCAGCCCCCCCCAGAACACTCACTGTGGGTCCTCCAGGACACTTGCCTTGGGGCCCTGCAGCCACTGTTACCCCCCCCAGGCTGGCTGCTTCCAAGGAAGGGGGAATCACCTCCAAACCACGTTTCATCCCCCAGGCACCCATCATTGCTGCACAAGGGCAATGCCAGTTAATGAGCATAAAATTAATGTAATTGGGGGCCTTGTCACACCTTGTCCGTGGAACCCCAGGGTGCTCCTGGGGGTCCAGGTTCCCGCAGTGACCCCTGGCTAAGCTGACGATCCTGGAAGACAAGGGAGGAACCCAAGGGACCCCAATAAACCTCCACTACTGTCAGGAGGAGCAGTGGGGTCCCGACGGGGTGCAGAAAGTGCTGGGGCTTGGCACTGGGACTGGGGGTGCTCCAGCAGCCTCCGTGGGACAGACAGTCCCAGTCTCCCATGGGTTTAATGGGGTGATGAGACCACAGGCAGAGAAGAAGGGAGGGGGTCGCTGGGGTCTGGGCAGAACCTGGACCACGGCACACGGGTGTTTGGTGTGGGTTAAGGGGACTTGCAGAGGGTCCATGGGGCTCAGTGAGGCTGGGGTCGGTGAGCTCTGTCCCCTCCACCCCACCAGTCCCAGCCCAGGCCCCCTGCATGACCACAGCCATGAGGTGCAGCCACATGCCGGAAACCGGGCAGTGTGTGTGACAGTGGAAGAGGGGAAGGAGGGAGGTGTCTGGCCACCCAGCCACCCCTGCCTGCATCCATTGCTGCTTACTTGGGCCCAAATGGGAGTGTCAGGCAGGGGTGGCCCCATGTGGTTTCCCACTGCAGCCACCAAGCCTTGCTGCCACCCAGCCCACAGGTAGCAGTGACCTTCAGATAATCGATGACGATGGCGAGGAAGAAGTGGGATGGACTTAGCAGATGTTACAGAGCGCGCTAAACCTCGGGGAGGGAGGACGTGAGAAGCGCTAGTACCGGGTGGCCAGGGACACCTTCGGGGAGGGCTGGGGAGGATGTCTGCTCTGAGTGGGGGCTTTGGCTGACAATGGTTTGGGTTTAGGGGTAAATCCTGGGAAGTGCAAAGGCATCACAAGCTGGGTGGCACAGTGTTGCCCCACACCCCTTGTCCTGACATAGCAGTGGCACCTCCTTATCCCATGCCACCAGGACTGACCCATCGGGCTGGCATTGTTCAGAGCCGATCCTGCCGCAGAGCTGGCAAGGCACCTGGGTCCAGGACAGGGCTGAGGGCCACTTCTGCACGGGGACATCACGCCACTGCTCACACAGAGCAGGTGGGCTCCTTCCCCACCTCTGAGCCCAGCAGGCCAGCAATAATCATCGCAAGAGCCATCAGCATCGCTGTCGCGCTGAGACCAGCCGGGCTCACGCTTGTGGACAGCTCTGCCAGCACCAAGAGAGGGCAACGAGCCCAGCCCTCTGTGTGCCCCAGGACCACTCTCACCAATGCACACCGGGTGCATTTCAGCCATCCCCAGGATTACTGCAAACAGCAAATCAAAGCGCTCGCTAATTTATCCAAGGAGAAATGCCTAGCACATTTCTGCAAGGTCCTCTGCCCGATGGCAAATCCGTGGCCTCCAGTTCACCTTCTGACCTGCCCTTATTCCCTTGCTCTGCCTTTAAACCATGTGACAGGAGGATTTGGCTTAACGTGTGTTGCTCCAGAAGGAAAGGAGGAGAAGGAGCTCAGAGGGCCCGGAGGTAATCGCTGGCTCCCTGACCGTGGCACAGGGGCGTTCCTGCAGCCATGGGGCTGGATTAAGGTGGGCGCACACCCTGGTCCTCTCCCAAGCTTCTTCCACATCTCTGAGCCCCTCCGTGCGGGTCAGGGCAGGTGGTTTGCGGAGGTTTAGCACTACGGGACCAATCCCTCAGCTCTCCCTTGATGCTGCCCAGTGCCTTCCCTATCCTGCCCACAGCCTGTCTCCGTGCTGCCCTTGCTCTCAGTTGGGTGTAGGTCCTGTCACTGGTGGGACCCTCCCAGTATCCTCTTCTCCATGCCCCCAGGACCAGGCTGCACCAGTTGCCCTGCAGGGAAGAGTCAGCATCTGGCATGGGCGTCCAGCAGCAGCTCACGGGCCTGACGTGTGCGCGCCAGCCAGCAACATCTGCCCTGCCCCCCCCGGCAAGCGTCTGGGCACGGTGGGCAGGAGGGGACAGCTGGAGCAGCCCAGCCACCCTGGGCGGGGGGGGTGTTTGGGCAAGGATTAATTAACTTCAGGCTGGGGAGATGTGGGAGGAAGGGAGGGAATAGATACACACAGGGAGCCTTCGCAAAGCCTGGGGGCTCGGTCAGGAGGCGGCGAGCAGCATGGGCGCAGGTGGCAGAGGAGGACACGGGTTCGTCGACAGTGGAGTTGGAGGACTCTGCCATGGAGGTACCTTGAAAAGGTGATTTCCAGCCAGAGGGATGGACCTGCCCAGGTCACCCCAACTCCATCCGAACTCATCTGTCTGGGCTTGCAGTTTAGCAGATGACTGAGGTTTAACCTCGCTGCCACCAGATGCTCGGAGGGATCTCAGTGAGGAGGCAGCGGCTGCTGCAATGNTCCCATCCCATCCCATCCCATCCCATCCCATCCAAGTCCCCAGAGCACGCACAAGCTGAGGCCAGCAAAAGGGGAGCAAAGCCAGCCCCTCGCTCCGAGATCCCAGGGCCTTGCGGAGTGCCCAGGGGAGTGCAGCCAGGGGTCACTGTATGAGACAACCACCTCCCCACCTCAAACTGGTGTGCCCATCTCCCAGTGCAGAAAATAGGTTGTATGAGCCCCTGGCTGGTGTAAATTTGTGTTATATGTCTGTGGTGGAGCACGTACCTGCTGGCGGGAATTGGTTTTGGAAAGCTTGTGCCAAATGCTTCCAAATGCCTGCTCCAAAGCCATGGGACCTGTTGGGGTTATTCCTGCCCAGTGCCAGGTCCAAGCTCCACCCCCCCCAGTTCTGCTCCCTCCACTGCTGGCATTGCCCCTCACTGGGGATTGGGGGATCTCCTGAGATATCGGCCCCCACCCTCTGCTCCGAGGGCAAACCGCCCAGATCAGCTCGCTCAGGTCCTTGTCCTGCCAGCTTTCGGATACCCCAGGGATGGAGGTAGCACAGCCTTTCCACATCCCACTTCCCGTGTCAGCAGCACTCACAATGAAGGGTTATTTTTCCTTATGTCAAATCAGCCTTTTGATTTCTGCAGCTTGTGTCCTTTGCCCCCTGGTCCTGTCGCTATGCTCCCCAGGGAAGGGTTTGCCTCTCTCTCCTCCTTAACCCACCTTCTCCCAGATGCGGCTGGCAGAGAGGTCCCCCACTGTCCCCATTGCTCATCCCCCCTCTCCCAGCCTTTCCACCGCCTTGCCCTGTAGGCATTTTTTTCGGGGCTGGGAGCCCCTGGTGGGACAGGGAGACATGGAGCCAGACCCAGTGCCGGGCAGAGGGAGGCATCGCTGCCCTGCGCTCACATGGGGCACCCAGCCCCATGTCCCAGCCTTGTCCTTCCTTCCTGAAAGGCCCCAGCGAGCACCCACGGGGGGTGGGCTGCTGGAGGGGGCTCCCTGACACCCTCCCCACTGAGCCATGTCTGGCTGCCACCAGCCCTGGTTCTGCTGCCCTGCCCTGGGGACTGCAGGAGGAACAGGGATGGGGACAGGGATGGGGATGGGGACAGGGACAGCGTTTCCATGCACATCCCTCCTGCTAGCTAATTGGAGCCCTGGTCTCACTCTGGGCACAGGCACAGGGGAATATTGCACATCTGCTGGTGAAACTGGAGTTCTGCTGTCCCACCAGCCCTGCACCCGTGGGACCATCCTGCCTCGCTGGCCTCAGTCACTCATGGGAATAGGCTGCATCGCTGAGACATGGCGCTGGGAGCCATGGCACTGGGAGCACCTGAGGACGATGAGGGTCTGTGTGATCCTAAGAGCTGAGGGAGAGGGAGATTAGCTAGAAATACGGCTGGTAGCTCAGTAAATTGGATCGCAGGGAGCTGGAGAGGCGGGGGGGCGGCTGGCTGGCGCGGGGGCTGGCTGTCTCTCCCACGGCCCATGGCAATGGCAGCACGCTGCTTCTGTGGATGAACCGGAGCAGCAGAACAGGCAGATAAGGGGGGATTAAGCTCCCATGTGAGAGGAGCATCAACCCCGAGCCCCCAAAGCCGAGCTCTGGAAACTCCAGCTCCATCCTCCGAAGCGCCGGCTGGCTGCACATCGCCGGCCGCAGACCCTGTCTGGCGCTGTCCAGAGGCGAGGTGGCCGCAGAGTGACATCTAACGGCAGCGGGCCGGGAGGGGACGTGGCCCAGCAGACACCTTCCTCGCTGGGGGCTGCGACTTCTGCAAACGAAGCCCCCCCCCTGGCCCCCAGCCCCAGCTCCCCTCCGGCGGCACGGAGCTGACAGGACAGGGGTCCTCCTCCTCCCTCACCTCTTCCCAGGCACCGAGGGGACACGTTTGGCCTGGGGACATCTCTGCCCTCTGTCCAAGAGGTTGACGAGACAGATGCCAGGAAAATGGGTTGCTGTGACCATGGGCTGTCTCTGAGCTTCACGTCCCTGATCTCCCACCTGCCCCACAGCCCTTGTCCTCAGACCAAGCCATTGCTCCGCAGTCGTCGCAGACTGGCTTTGGGGGATAACACAGAGAAGAGAGCAGGGAACGAATCACACGCCAACATGGGGGAGTCTCCAGGCAAAAAAGTCCTGCTCAGCCCTGCTTCCTCCCAGCTCTCCATACTTCCCAAAGCAGGGCAATAAAACCCTTCCCAGCTCATCCCAACGGACACCAGCTGCATGTTGCTCCGGCTTTTATTTCCAGACAGAGGAATAGCACACAGGGATGCCCAGCACAGCGGGCAGCGCCCTGAGGTGGTGGTTTTGGTGGGAGGACAGGAGGACCGTGGCAATGGAGAGGCTGCCCCCAGGCTTGCACCGCCACCAGGAGATTATTTTTTTCCCGGGATTTCGCTGCTGGGGAGCAGCTCTGAGCCGTCACAGCTTGCTGGTGCCTGGCACATGCGGCATACCACGCATGGTGGTGAGCACAGACTGTGCCTGGTGTGAGAACACCATCCTTGGTGGGGAGAGACAAGGGACACGGCAGGGCAGGAGAGGGGCAGAGGGGACTGGGATGGGATGGAGACAGGGCTGGTTTGTCCCCAGGGTGGTGGCTGCCAGCTCAGCCACGGCTCTGCCTCCCTGGGGATGGGGAGTGATGGAATGGGCTGCCTGGATCCAGCCAGGATGGGGCTGTGCGCTTCCAGCACCAGCTGCTACGGTTGCTCCTGGGCCAAAGACCCATCGGCTTAAGAAGCTCCATCCACCTGGAAAAGGTTGGGGGCTAGTTGAGGAAACCCTGCCCATGGTGGAGCCCGCAGGGCCAGGGGAGCACCCAGAGCATCTCCCAGAGGGGTCAGCACCCACGTGCTCTGTAAAGCCCCCCTGGGATGAGCCTGCAAGGGGTAATTCTGGTCCTCATGAGGCTCTGCCCCTCCTGCCCTTTCCCAGCTCCAGCAATGACAAGCCAAGGCTGAGGTGGCAGCACGTAGCAGTCTGCCTGGGCCAGGTCCTGGCCGGCGTGTGAGCCCAGACCCGCATCCCGCAGTCCCACGCCAGGGCAGCACTGACATGCTCTGCAGCACAGCGCACCCCATGGACCCCCCCATGGCGATCCCCCAGGAGCTCAGGGTGGGGGGATCCTCAGAGCTCCCTACCTGTGCCTGCTCCTGTTTGCTCCGCAGCTCGAAGGTGTCCTCAGCACCGGTCCAGTCCCAAAATTTCCTCATCCTGGATGGGAGGATAGGGAGCTGCCACCCGTGCCAGCTCAGCCTGGGGTCCCTGTCCCTCCCCTCCCCGTCCTAGCTGGGGACATTACCTGGGCCACAGCTTCACAGCCAGGAGGGCCAGGGCAGCCACGCAGATCACGGCCGTGAGCAGCCCGGCCAGGACGGTGAAGGCCAGGAGGTGGGTGAGAGCTATGGGAAGAGGGGAGACAGGGCAGATCCCTGCTGGTGCCAGCAAAGCAGGGGGGGCAGGCTGACACATTTCTGTGTGTCACCCCAGGCTGGATGGTGTCCCGTGCCCTGCCAGCACCCAGGGATGGGCAGGGCAGGTGGCGTCACCCGGCACAGCGACAAGCAGCAGCATCGTGTTTTGCCGTTTGCTGAACCCAAGCCAATTCCTCCTCACTTTTTTGATCATTCTGCAGCACTCAACTCAATTTTCCATTTCTGTGGTCTTTTTTGGCCCTTTCATAAAACCTGACCTGGGATGCTTAGAGAGAAAATCTCCTTGAAAGGAAATACCCCATTCCCACAGTAAAACCCTCTCTCTTTTCCCATCCACCTAAAGGCTCGTGGCTGATTCAACCCACTTCTGCTGGTCATCCCCACTGCTCTGAAATCACCTTTCTGGCACAATTCCCCCTTCCCCGCAGACCCCCCACTGCCCCCAGCACAGCACCCCAGGGTGGTGGGGGGGGACAGGACAGAGACAGCCCCACTCACTGTGCACGTCGAAGTAGGCACCGGCTGTGGCGTTGCCCAGGGGGTTGCCAGCCATGCAGGTGTACTCCCCCGAGTCTTCCGGCCCCACAGCCCCCAGCTCCACCTGGAGGGTGTTGTGGGAGGGGGAGACGCGGACCCCCGGTGTGGTGGCTGGGGCCAGGCTGGAGGCCAGGAGCTGGCCGCGGCGGTACAGGGCGATGGTGGAAGCCGGGTAGCTGTCGGCTGTGCACAGCACGATGCCCACTCGCCCACTGTGATTCTCCAAGAAGGTGCTGATGGACACGTGCCGGGGGGGGTCTGCGTGGGGGAGATGGGGCTGGCAGTGGGCCATGGTGTAGGACCCCCTCCCACACTGGCCCAAATGCTCACCAAGGGCTGCTTAATGCATCCCTCCTCCAGTCTGGATCAGCTCCAGCCCACCCAGCCTGGGGCTGGATGTTTCCCACCCTCTCCAGCCCTTCCCTTCCCCCCACAAGCTGGAGCCCCTCCCCGGCTCGGAGCATGTTGGCTCCAAATCTGACTTTCAAGAGGTATCTGCAGCCACTGCTAGACAAAACCCCAACATCCTCTTCCCTGCATCCAAAGGGAGAGGAGCAGGGCAGGGAGAGGAGGAAGAGGAGGAGGAAGGCCCCCTCGCTGCAGCAGGACCATGAGGACGGGATGTGTGTGATGCTGGCCTGGATGCACCCAGCATGTTGGGGGCTCTGTGCGCCATCCTGTCCCCGCGGGGCTGGGGGACACTCACAGAGCACGCTGAAGCTGAGGGTGGCTGAGGCGGTGCTGCCTCTCGTCCCACTCGCCTGACAGCGGTAGGAGCCGGTGTCGGCGCTGGAGACATGGGCAAGGATGAGGGAGCCGGCCGGTCCCTCCTGCAGCCACTGGTTGTTCTTGTACCAGGTGTAGTTGGCCTCTTCCCCCACCCAAGGGATGGCTGAGCAGGTCATGGTGGCTGTGGTGCCTTCGGGGACTTCTGGAGAGGGCTTAACCATGATTGCAACGCCTGAGAAGGAGGACGGAGGCCGAAGAGTCAGGGCAAGTACAGGGCTTGGGTTTGCAGAGAACAACACCAGCCCCAAACCCCCTGAAACTCTCCCAAAACCCATGCTCCCACGGGAGGGCCCCCCAGAACCCCGACACGGGGCTCACCCTGGCCACAGCTCGGGGCTGCCCTCACCTCCCACGTCCAGGCGCAGGGACGAGGATGCAGTGCCATAGCTGTTGTTGGCCGAGCAGATGTAGACCCCCGCATCCTGCAGCTCCAGCCCCCCCATCTCCACCCGCAGGGAGTTGGGGGCCACCTGGACGGTGAAGCGTGGGTCGGACGGGCCCCATGTGGAGGCCAGGGGTGCACGGCTGGGACCCCGGTGCAGGGCGATGTCGGAGGGTGGGAAGCTGTCGACGGTGCAGAGCAGGATGGCCTGCCGCCCGCCCTGGGGCTCCACGAGGGAGATGAAGGAAGGCTCCTGGGGTGCATCTACAAAGGTAAGGACAGCGTTTCCCCCCCAGCCTGCCCCCCAAAACAGCTCTGGTGGCAGGGAACCAGCTGGTGGGTTTTGGGGGGTGACAGGTTTGCTGCTGGCTGAAGTGGGGGGGGGAAGGGGCGCGATGCGAGGCCGGGGAACATCTGGGACCCCCCCCCCCCCAGACCCCATCTCGGAACAGGCCACGGGCTGTCGCGGGATATCGCCAGGTGGCGACATAGACCGTCCTCCCAACCGCGGCGTCGCGACAGCGACATCCCATCCGGGCTACCCTGGGCCCCCTTTGCCGGCAGGACCCGGTGTTCGCCCCCTCTTCACCCCACCCCACCCCCCA
>VWZL01006097.1:83839-96289 GCA_013396915.1 Stercorarius parasiticus | reverse complement strand
CTCCGCCAGCCACCGCCCGTTCTTGTACCAGGTGTAGAGGGTGCCCGGGCGGGCACCCGCGTGCCGGCAGGTCAGCGTCACCTCGGTCCCCTCGGCCACCTCGGCAGAGGGTCGCACCACCACCCGGACGGCTGGGGAGAGGGAAGCGAAGATGGCCCTCACCAGCCCAAAGTTTGCCCTCCTCGGCTGAGGCTGGGAAAAGCTTTTCCTGGCTCTAAAACCCCCGGCCCACTTTAGCGAGGTGCGTGCGTGGGGTGGGTGCCCGTCCAAGTGGGCAGCAGCACCTCCCTGCCCCTCCCCAAGCCCCCCGCTGTTCCTGACCCCCCCACACCCCTCNCTCAATGCTCTGCTTCCCAACTTATTTGGGCCGTACCCCTCCATGCCCACACCAACCCTTCTGGGGGTCCCTAGCCAGAAGCCCTTGATCCCCCCATCCTACGGGGAAGCCGGACTCACCCTGCACACGGAGGGGCAGGGACGCGCGGGTGCTGCCAAGGAGGCTGCGTGCCCGGCACTCGTACTCGCCCTCATCTTCCTCGGAGGCCTCCCGGAGCTCCAGCCTCAGCGTGTTGGGAGCCGGGGAGACGTGGCTGCTCTGCCTGGGGTGGTCACCTCCCGCGGCGGGGCTAGAGGCCACCGGCTGCCCCTCCTTGAGTAGGGTGATCTCGGACAGGGGGTTGCTCTCCACGGTGCAGAGGAGGATGACCGCCATCCCCTCGCCACTCTCCACAAAGGCCTTCATCTGCAGGTTCCTGGGCGGATCTGCGGGAAGGAAAGCAGGAAGAGGGGAAGAGGTGGACTGTAGGATCAGAAGTGTCTCGGAAAGTCGGAGCATCCCCAGCCCGTGATGCTCAGGTTGGGATGGCTGCTCCTACGGTCTCCCCTGGGCTGTGAGCTGGGGCGGCCATGCTCTGCTGCCAGGCTCCGCTGCCTGCAACACAGGACCTGCTCAGGCAGCGCTGCCTTGTCCCTCAGCATCCACCATCCCCTTGAACCAAACCGACACCCAAAACATGGTGCAGGGTCATTTGCTGAGCTCATTTCTAACCTGCAGCTCCAGCCACACCGGCCAGGTATGGGAGCATGGCATGGCACGTGGCCCATCCCAGCTCAGTGCTCCGCTCGGACCTGACCTCGACAAAAAATACCCTTTGCACATCACTGAGTGGAAAACCTCAGCAGCATGGCGTGGGCAAAGGCAGTAGAACTGTGGGTGCAACTAAGGCCCATAATGCCAAGATATTTTTAGCAACATCCATCCAGCATTCCCCATCTGAAATCAGGAGGAGGGAGAGAAGCAACAGATTTGTTGCCAGGGTCTCAGGCTCTCTGGAGGACATTTCCAGGAGTGCTCCTCCACGCTCACTCCTCACAGCAGATTTATGAGTTAAAGACGTCTTTTTCTAATAAAAAGGAAAAAAACCTTACATTCTGACTTGCAACTACGTTTTTTTTGCAAGTCTTTTTTTAAGCAAAGTCTGGTTTTCATTTTCCAAATCAGGAAAAAAAAAATAAAATAATAATCCCGCAATGTTTCCTGAAAGCCAAAGATTTTTCTGTTTCAGCTTGGTGCAAAGCACAAGGACAAACTTGGGGCGCTTGGAGAAGCTTCCCTGAAATCTTCTGCAGACGATGTAGGGGCTGTTTGGCCAGGTCTGCTCGCCGGGGGTCTGACACGGGATTGTGGGGTATAAAGGTCACCTGGGACAAAGGCTAATTTTTAACAAGCTCCCCAAAACTAAGGCAGGCCCCCGCTACCCCTAACGCCCCACAGACCATGCCCTCAGGAGGGTTCCCACCTGAGGCCAGGGGACGAGTGACACCCCAGGGACCTCCCTACAGCATGGCTGGGTCCCTGTCTTGGATGGGTGCTGGGGACCTCCCCCCCGCGACGTGAAGCCCCCTGCCTGCAGGGACTCACAGAGGACGTTGAGGGTGGTGGGGGCAGAGCTGCGGGTCCGTGCTGGGGTCTGCACCGCGCAGTGGTAGGAGGCAGCGTCGGCGGCAGCGACACTGGGGAAGGCGAGGGCCGGGGCCGAGCCGCTGCGGAACCAGACCTTGTTCTTGTACCAGGTGTAGCTCAGCACTTCCCGGCTGCCACTCTCCACCGCACATGTCAGGTTGACGGCATCACCTTCCCGGACATCCGGGGAGGGGGAGATCCAGACCCTGGCAGCTGCGGTGGAAGGAGAGGGTGGTGATGGTCAGGGAGAGCAAGATGGGCAGCAGGGGACAGAGGGGCATCCGAGCAGGAGGGCAGTGGGACGCTTGGTGGGAGAGCTGGTCCCATCCAGGGGCCATTCAGCTTGGGGCTCTTTTCCCATCATTCCAGATAAGAAGCGGTGAATATGCCACAGCCCTCTCCCTGCCAACCCCCTCTGGCAGGACAGCCCAGGCTGATGCCAGCTCTACAAGCACAGCCAGGACGGTGTCATGGATAGATATGGCAAAGCCAGCCCTTTGCATCACCTCTGAGAGGAGCTGCAGTTCCTTCACCTGGTGTGGGGGGATACATGCAGCTCTCTGGGAACACCTCTGGCATACCCCTCCATCCCCATAAACACGCATCTTCCTCCATTTCTTCTCTGTTTCTGTACCGTCCATCCTGCTCCAGCTTCTCTCCCCTCCCTTCCCCACGAGCATCCTCCAGTAGCGCTTACCATCACCTCTTCACCACAACCCCCTGCCTCCATCTGTCCCCTCGCTGCTCTCACAGCTCCATCCCCCCTCCGTCCCCTGCCTGCACCCTGCCCGTCCCCAGCGGCACTCACTGCCAGCTGTGAAGTTCACCGTGGCGCTGGCGTTGCCATAGGCATTGCTGGCAGAGCACACGTACTCCCCCTCGTCCTCCAGCAGCACGGGGTGGATGCTGACCCGCAGCGTGTTGAAGGCTGAGGCGACACTGAGCCGCGGTGGGGCAGTGGGCTGGGGCAGTGCCGTGGAGGCCACCAACGACTGGTCCTTGAAGAGTGACAGTTCTGCCCGTGGGTTGCTGTCAACCGTGCACTGCAGGACACCCCGCTGCCCCTCAGGGGTCTCCAGGAAGGAGGTCAACACCGGCGCCCGTGGAGGATCTGCCCAGATGTTACACGGAGGGTGAGCAAACCCTGAGTCTGCACCCAGAGCTCCCCGAGGCCAGGCTGCCTGGTCCCAGCTCTGGCCCAGGAGGTCTCCCGTCCTCCCCTGGCCCCGGGTGGCATCACCCTCCCCAGGCTCCTCGCCCCCCCCAAGGTGTTTGTGGTGGCTCCTGGCACCTCTCAGCCAGTGCCGGGGCAGCAGCAGCCCACGCTTGCAGCAAAAGCATAAGCCAGACTTTCTCTCGCCAGAATTTTCCCCTCTGTCACAGACAGACAACATGTTTCCTAACTGAAGTCTTGAAAAATTTGGGTAATTTCAGGTCGATTGAAACGTGTTGTTTTAACAGAACCGAAATATTTGTTATTCCATGTTTTTCCCTGCTTATATGCAACATGGCAGGCAGCTGAGACATGCAGTGGCCCCACCACTTCTCATCGGAAAGTTCTGCTTGAAAGGGTTTTATTCAGACTAGGAGATTATCGAGGAGATATGCTCCCATAAACTTTCTACTTTTAACACTTTGGCATTTTCTAAGGGCAGAGGATGATTTATTACAAAGTGTGCAGAGCTCTAGTTCAAGTCCTGTGCGTGGGACACGCAGTGTTTGGGGACAGTGCCAGCAGCGAGGGCTGTGCAAGGCGCCCGCTACATGCCAGCCATAGCCCTGCGTGACCGAATGGCCTTGCTCAGCATCCCATCCGCAGCACCATCCCATACCCAGTACCATTCCACTCTTGGCACCATTCCATCCCCAGCACCATCCCATCCCTGGCAGCATCCTGCTCCCAGCACCATCCCATCTCTGGCAGCACCCTGCTCCCAGCACCATCCCATTCCTGGCACCATCCTGCTCCCAGCATCATCCCACCCCCACTCCCCCTCTGCCTCAATTCCCAGGAGGATCCCACTTACAGGAGATGCGCAGGGCGACGGCCGGGGAGATGCTGGTCCCCGAGGGGCTGCGGGCTCGGCAGTGGTAGGAGCCGGCAGCGGCGCTGGCGATGTGGGGCAAGGCGAGGAAGTTGTCGGGGCTCTCCTGGAGCCATTTGCTGTTCTTGTACCAGGAGTAGACGGTGTCGTCCTGCGGCTCTCCCACCACTTGGCATGTCAGGGAGACATCGTCTCCCTCCTGCACCTCCGTGGATGGTGAGACAAGGACTCGAGCGGCTGGAGAGAGGATGCCGCCAGCTCAGAGGGCACCGCAGCAGAGCTCGGCACTGCCAGTCCCTGAGGAGCCCCGACACAACATGGGACAGAAACAAAACCCTCATCACTTCCACAGCGTGCACCACAGGTCTTGTTCTGAGCAGGGGGGTCGCAGACCCTCACAGCCCTGGGGTTGGCACTAGACATTGATTTTTCAGAAAACATGTTGGTCCTTGTCCCCGTTAGCTGACAGCCCCCCCGACTCCATCACTGGTGGTGCCCGGGGCTGAGGCTGAGGTGTTTGAATACAGGTGCCTGGCGCGGGGTGGGTGATGGGAGCTGACACCTCCGGAGCAGCAGCCAGAGCCCGGGTGGGATCCAGCAGCACTGGGTGGAAGCGCAGACACTGGCTCCCATGTGGATACCTCCATGGAGACCCATTCAGATCTCTCAGTCTGAGTCCTCCCCAGTGTCACCCACCCCACCAACAGGGCACAAGCCGTCCGGCATGCGATACTCACTCTGCACGCGGAAGTATAGGCGGCGGGACGTGGTGCCATGCGCGTTGGTGGCGGTGCAGCGGTAGCTGCCCTCGTCCGCTGGCGTCACCTCCCGGATCTCCACCCGGAGGGCGTTGGGGGCGGCCGAGGCAGTGACCCGCGGGCTGGGGCTTCTCCCCACATCACTGGCGGCCACCAGCTCCTCGCCCCGGTGCAGGGCCAGACGGGCGGGAGGGTTGCTCGCCACTGAGCACTGGAAGATGGCCAGGCGGCCTCTCTCCATCTCCAGGAACGCCGTCAGGTCGGGATCCCGTGGGGGATCTGTGCAGGGTAGAGAACGGCAGTGGAACAGCCTCCTCCCAGCCTCCCAGAAACACGGGGAAAAGCTGCATTGCATTCGGGAAGGGGAAGGGAAGGGAAGGGAAGGGAAGGGAAGGGAAGGGAAGGGAAGGNAGATCTCTGCCAGACCCGGGGGGGACCACACCATTCCCAGGGTGACCACAGTGTCCCCACCCACAGCAGCCACCCCCATGGGCTCTCCGGGGCGTGCTACACCACGCAGCGTCCCTCAAAGGTAGACAGGCTTTACCCCTGCAGGGCCACACGCACACGTGTCCGTGCAGGTGTTAAGGGCGTGCTTGCTCTGTAGGAAAGTAAAGGGGCTGCAGGTGGTGGCACAGAAGGACGGACGCCCACAGGAGGAAGCCCCAGGACATATACAATGTACTCAAAGATCCCACATGTGCACCCACCCACATCAGCTCTGCCCAGACCCCGGGCACAGCTACAATGTGAGCAGGGCTGGGCACGCTTGCATGGGCATACGCCATAAACCCTGATATAATAACAAACCCAGCATCCCCCTGCAGCCCGTACATACACAGCACGTCCAGGGAGACGGCGGGGGAGCTCCGGCTGCTGCCGTCGGTGGTGGCTCTGCAGTGGTAGAGACCCGCGTCCGTGCTGGCCACTTGCCGAAACACCAGGGAGGCAGCCGAGCCCTCGGCGAGCCACTGGCTGTTCCGGTACCAGGTGAAGTTGGGCAGAGCCAGGGAGTCGCTGCTCAGCCAGCAGGTCAGGTTGGCAGCGTGGCCTTCCAGCACGTGGGAGGATGGAGACACTGTGATGCTGGCAGCTACAGGCAGGGGCAGAGGCAGGGGACAAACATGGTCCATCATGAGCTCAGCCAGGATGGCCAGCACTGCCTCAGCAGCGCTAGGATGAACAATGCCTCCCAGGGCCGGCCAGCTGGCAAGTGACTTTGTGGCTATTCCAGGAGAAGGCAAATGCTGGCTAATCCTGCAACACTGCAATGGGGACATCTCCGAGCTGGAGCAGCACCCATGGGAGCCCATCAATGGCGTACTGGCCACCCAGGGCTCCACCAGCCAAGGGATGATGTGCCAGCAGGAGGGGGCCCAAGGGAACCCCCTCGGTAGCGTTTTGCTCAGCATCCCTGGTCCCGTATGGGCAGGGGTCAGCAGCGAATCCCCATCAGGAGCTGGAGCCCTCGCTCTGGCCATGGGGGGACCCTCCAAACCTGCCAGGAGGGGCTGGAGGGGCCAGCACCCCCCTTCCTGTAGCAGCCCCCACTTTAACCCCGCTCACGCTCCACCCTAACACCAGGCGACTTGTACATGGCAGCTCTTTTGAGACAGATGCTGTTTGATAGCCTGGTTTTCATGGGCACGTGGCCTACTTCTGCTCATTCTGTCCTTCTGCCACCATCGCCCTTGATCTCCTGAGCCTGTTTCCTTCCCTGGCATTCCCTTCCCAGCCTCCCCTCTCCCAGGATTTTCCCAGACGCTGCGGACGTGTGTGGCATCTGGCTGTATGCTGCCCACCAACCCTCCACCACACTCACTCTCAGCCCTGAAGTCCATGGCCGCGCTGGCGTTGCCCTGCGGGTTCCCAGCCCGGCACACGTAGGTCCCCTCGTCTTCCAGCACTACATCCCGGATCTCCACCTTCAGGCTGTTGTAGGATAAGATGGCGTGGACCCTGGGGTTGGGGGCTGTGGGGCAGCCCCGTGTGCAGGCTATCACTTCTTCTCCTCTCCATAGGGTCAGATTGGCCTCTGGGTCACTCTCAACGGTGCACTGGATGATGCCCAGGTTCCCACTCTGGGTCTCCAGGAAGGAGCTCATCACCGGTTGCCTCGGTGGGACTGCAGAGTTAAAACACCTCTCATGAGAATACTATGGATTCCTGAGGTTGGGAGAACCCCAAGAACCTGAGGGATTGCTGCTTTCCAGTGCCACCTGGGCATCCCATAACCCTCCAGCTGCCAGACTCCAGGGTCCCACATCTGCTGGCTCTCTGCATGCCCCAGGCACCTCTGATGGCACCTCTGTTTTCACCTGGATTGAGCTTAGGTTCCGAGTGCAGGTGCCCAGCCCTATCCCAAACCCTGGAGCAGATCCGCAGAGACCCCAGTAGTTCAGGCACCTGGGGTCCGGTTGTGATGCACATTTCCTACCACAACTATGGAAAAATAGCATTTTGACTGAAAATTCCTAATGGTATTTTTCCTGGTTTGGTATCACAGAAGATTTTTATTTTACAGCACAGAAAATATTTGGAAGGCAAAATCCTAATAGATTTTTTTTTTTTTCACAGGGATCATTTATTGTTCTGAGAAATTGAATTTAATTTCACGGGACATTTTAAAATTCTTTGATCCTTGGGCATTTTGGGATTCTCCAAATTTCTTCTCCCCAAATTCACAGACTTACCTGCAAAGGGGAATTTTCTGCCCTCTCCACATTTCTGCCCAAGAGCTCCTTGGCCGTGTTTGGGGGTAATGGGGGAAATCTCGGAGTGGGAACAGCAGAGGGGCTTCCCAGCAGGGCCACCCACCCCAGACCCGGGACCCCCTTGCCTAGCCCAGCCATTACGGGAGGAAGGTGACCCCCCGGCAGCACTTACAGAGCACACGGAGTGGGGCGGCTGCTGACGTGTCACTGCCATTGCTGCTCCGGACCCTGCACTGGAAAGCGCCCGCGTCCTCGCTGCGGATGGAGGGGAAGCGCAGTATCGGGGCTGAGCTCTCCTGCAGCCACCTGCTGTTCCTGTACCAGGTGTAGAGGGTCTCCTCCGCCGCCGTGCCCCAAGCCCCGAGGCAGGTCAGGGTGACAGCTGCCCCTTCCCGCACCACCGCCGAGGGCTGGATCAGGATCTCTGTAGCTAGAGGAGGGATGGGAGCCCTGTCAGGGAGGGAAGGGAAACCTCTGCTGCAAACCTTCGCCCTTCCCCTGGCTCTGTCCGGCTAAAGCTCCCTCTAAGGCAGGACCTGAGCAGCCCTCTCCCTCACAGGAGCCCGTGGCATCGCTTGGTGCATCTTTGGTGGGTAATGTTCCCTGGGGACACTGGATGTGTCCGCTCGAGCCATTCGCACCGTCTCTCTGCCACCAGCAGAGACAAGCGAGACCTTTCCTGAGCCTTCACCTGCTCTCTCCGAGCACCTGCGTTCAGCCTGGTGAACTGCTCCTAGGACATGCTCGGTCCCCTCTGCCTGCTGGTGGGTGATGGGCTGGGCTGGAGGCATCTTGGCCAACTTGAAATGGACCCCAGCTAACCACTGTGGCACCCAAACTCAGGTTTATTTTCTCTGGAATGGCATCCTGAGGTCCATTTTGGTTTCTTTTGACATCCTAAGGGAGGCTCCTCCTGGACATGGTTTTGGGGAGCTTTTCTCCCCTCCTTTTCCATGGCCGCCACCTCTGTCACCCCAGACCATCGAGGCTGGGTGCAGAGGGTTAGGGGATGGAGCAGGAGGAGCTGGTCCTCACTGTGTGCCCAGATGCTGTGCACCACTGGGGGCTCACGGGGACAGGGAAGAAAGAGTTTGGACAAACTTTACTACAGATTTTGTGGCATTTTGAAAAGCAACACTCAGAAGCGCCTCCAGCTCTGAAGCAGCTTTGACGCCCCTGAGGTGGGGAAGGGCTTCTGGCAGGGCACCGCCACCACGTGGTCCCCAAGACACCGACGTACCCTGATGCCATACGAGTCCCGCCAGCTCTCAGGGCTGTACACACACACCCAGCCCTGCAGAAACAGCCCCGGGGGGGTTCATTGGTACCCGAGACCCATGGCCAGGAGCCTGGCAGCCCCCTCGCACTGGGACTCACTGCGAGCGATGAAGGGCTTGGTGGCACTGGCATTGCCATAGGCGTTGGTGGCCACGCAGCGGTACGATCCGCCGTCCTGCGGCCCCACATCGCGGATCTCCAGACGCAGGGCATTGCGGGAGGTGGTGACACCTAGCCGCTGGTGGGGGGCCACCTGCGAACCACTGGCCGCCACCAAGGTGCCGTCATGGTAAAGGGCCATGGTGGCCAGGGGGTGGCTCTCCACGGCGCAGCTGATGATGGCCAGCCTGCCCCCCTCTGTCTCCTGGAAGAGAGTGATGGTGGGGTTCCGGGGGGGGTCTGCAAGAGAGGAGAGGATGCTGCAGCTTGGGAGGTCCCAGCAGTGCGGCCACCACCTGAACATGGGGCACGTGAGGCATGTCCACCCCCAGCCCCACCAGCTGCTCCTCCGAGTGGCTTTCCCCTTTACGTAAGCAGGTTATATTTACGCACAGAAATGTCAAAGCCAAACCCAGGCCTGTTTTATTTTTCCCCTGACTTGCAAAAGCTCCTGAGCTGTTATTATCATAGCTGGCTCCTCGGTTAGTAACCTCCCAGCAGTTTATGGTGTGCAAGGGATTAGTGGAGGAGCGGGAGATGCTGCAGTGAACAGACGGGTCCCTGCAGCAGTAAATACCACTTAATGGTCCCTTCAAACGTGGGTCATGACCAGAAATTATTGCATTTGCAGCAATTTCTACCCAGGAGGGCTGAAAACTCCCCCTTTTAACTGGACCCAAGGCATTTGGGCAGAGACTTTTTTATGACTCAGGGAGGTTTGCGCAGCCCCTGGCACAAAGAGACCCTCACCTGGTGGGGGGGGAACCCCCATCCCCTGGCAGGAGCTGTGGGCACTCACATGTGACGCTCAGGCTGATGGTCTGGGACGTGTCGCTGCCCCGGTCATTCATCACCTTGCAGGAGTAGTAGCCAGCATCGCTGGCAGCTATGCGGTGGAAAACCAGGGTGTGCGCCGTGCCCTCCTTGAGCCAGACACTGTTCTTGTACCAGGTGTAGTTGAGGTCCTGGCCCTCCCTGCCAGGGACATCGCAGGACAAGGTGGTGGCCATCCCCTCCTGCACCTCGGCCGCGGGGCTCACCGAGATCTCTGCAGCTGACGGAGACAGGAACACATTCAGGATGGCCTCAGAGGCTGGAGAGCCGACCTCCTCCACCAACCCCCTGCCCCTGCGGCACAGGACAGAGTCTGGGGACAGGCAGGACCCCCTCTGTCCCCCAGGGATGAAGACGGAGTGCGAGGTGTTTGGGTTTGTTCCTTGTCACCAACACCTTGCCAACTGGGGTTCAAGTTCTGGCTTTAATGCAAAGCCCCAGGGGCAAAACTCATGGCGGCTGCAGCAGTGTCCTTCGCCCCTCACGGTCTGCACAGGGGCTCTGAGGGGGGCAGACCGGCCCCACCTGCACCAAGCCAGGGGGACATGCTCCCTGTGGGGCTGCAATAGGGCCAGGCTCCTGGGTGATGCGGCCATCTGGGGCTTGTCCCTACCGCAGGATCTGATGGGGGACCCTGGCTCCCCTTCCCCACAGACCACCCTGGCTCCAAATCCCCATGAGCTCTGGCAAGCTCCTTCCCAGCCGAGGCAGTGAAGCCTCGCAGCTGGTTCCACTCCCCCGGCTTGGCTGGAAATCCCTCCCCACCCTGTGTTTGGGGCTCACCACAGCCCTGCGCCGTGAAGGACGAAGGATGCAGGTGTGTCACGATGGAGGCACCACAGTCCTCCGACACGGATTCTCCAGCTCCTGAACCTCCAGCCGGTACCGGCCACCTGAGTGCCAGCCCCTGCCCACCCAAGTCCAGACTCACTGGGTAAACTCCATCCCGCTCCCACGGCCCCGCTCCTCCTCCAGTGACACCCCAGCATCAGGCAAGCTCCCCTGGCACTTACAGAAGACGTAGAGCGTCACGGAGGGTGCCACACCAGCCCCGATGGCGTTCTCGGCTTTACAGTGGTACTGCCCGTAGTCCTCCCGGCGAACGCCCCGGAGGGTCAGGATCTGCTCGCTGCCCACAACCACCCCGTCCTTGTACCAGTGGTACGCTGAGATGGGGGGGTAGCTGCTGCTCACCTCGCAGGTGAGGGACACCGTGTCACCCACGCGGATGTTCTGCATGGAGGGGTTGATTGACACCTGGGTGTCCTTAGGGGCATCTGTGGGGAGAACAGACAGACAGTGGTGAGGCTGGGCAGGACCCGCGGGATGCTGACGCAACCTGTCCTGCTGTTTACTCGCGAGGGTTTGGTGGGGAGGAAGGAGCAAAAGTCTCCCCCAAGCACAGGAGCTGGCCCTGGCACAGAGACCGCATCTTTTCTCAGAGGAGAGCTGGGAAAGGGGACAAAGCTGGCACACCAGCAGCAGAGAGGGGTGGGCGCAGCAGTGGGTGCCAGGACGTGCCACGGAGATGGAGCTGGCACTTCAGCAGCGTTTATGGGACCAACGCTGGCCCTGGCCATGGAGAGCCATGGGGGAAGAACAGAGGGAGGGAGAAGCAGGAGGAAACTCTGCTCTGGCTTTTTGCAAAGGACAGCAGGAGGGAGGCAGAGGGGGAGGCACGATGGGTGGCAGGAGGGGGACCTGAGTGGCATGGCTGTGGCAGAAGTGACCCCATCCCCCCGCTTGCTGAGCCACCCCCTGTGCAGAGCTGTCCCACGTACGTCTCACCCGTAGGACGACCTCCCCAGTCACCTTCCTGGAGCCATAAGAAACTTCACAGAGCAGCTTTTTGGAGTGGTCCTTCCAGGAGAAGGAGGTGGTGAGGGTCAGGTGGTGGCCAACCCCACTCGTGTCCAGCTGGACCCGGCTGGACAGCGTGGAGACTTGGGGGTTGTAGCCCTCCCAGCGCAGGGCAACATCGCCCGGCGGGCAGACGTAGGGTGTGGAGCACTCCAAGGTGGACGTTTGCCCCTCGGTTTGCTCCTCGCTGGTGGCAGTGCTCGGGTGCTCGAGGGTGTCTGGGGATGGAGAGCAGAGGGTGGGATGTCAGCGTGGGGCGAGCAGGCAGTGGGCTGGCAGGACAGGGGTGCCTCACCACCATACCCACCAGAAACGCTCAGCATCACATCCCGCGCCGCCGACCACCGGTCGCCATTGACGATCTCGAAGCGGAACCTGTAGGGCCCGCTGTCCTCCGGCGTCACCCCCCGCAGCAGCAGGGTGCAGTTGCGGGTGGCAGGGTCCCCCAGGAGCTGGGCACGGCCCCTGAAGCGAGCATCCACCTCCTGGGCTGCCGAGTGGTACACCAGCGTCTTCTGGGTGTCATAATCCTTGTACCAGATGGCCACGATGCCGTCACTGGCCGCCACGTCGCTGGGGTAGCTCAGGGTGCAGGGAACCACCACGCAGGAGCCCCCAACGCCCTGCAGGGACTCGGGGTAGGTGACCCCCCAGGAGCTGAGGGCTGTGTCAGAGGGAGGCAGTGGGAAGGGGGGGTGAGGGGGTGAGCCATGCCAGGGTCCTCCTCGCATTGCAGCCCCCTGCTCCCCTCCTGGGACCCACCGGAGCCAGGACACATCTCCTGAGCTGCCTGAACAGGCAGGGGATCGTGGTGGGCAGGGAGGGGCTCAGGGGGGAGA
>VWZL01006097.1:31153-83685 GCA_013396915.1 Stercorarius parasiticus | reverse complement strand
AAAACTAGTAAAAAAGGAAAATTTCCCTTCCCGGCCCTTCATAAGCTTGTTTCCTTTCCCTCCTCTCTGGCTCCTTTTCCTTTCTCTCATGTCCTGGATGAAGCCCCTGCCACCCCATGCCCACCCCATGCCCACCCCATCCTGGAGCCCACCCCCATCCCTGTCCATGGACACCACGCGCCTTCCTATTGGGAGGAGGGGACACGGGCAGAGCTGCCATGTGGGGTCACGGCACCATGGGGCATGTGCCAGCAAATGTTCCCAGAGCATCTGCCGTGCCATGGCCTGTGGGACAGCCAGGACCAACCTAGGGGTCCCCAGAGCCCATCCTGCCCATCCCTGGGCTATCGTGGATGGCTCCTGGCAGAGCTGGGGCATCAATGCTCCCACCTGTCCTGGGCAACCAGCCCCTGCAGGGGACCGGATCATGCCAGCGGGTCTCTCTGTGGCACCGTACCTGGTGGGACAAGGCTGGCCAGGAGGACGAGCCACCAGGGCAGGCCCATGGCAGCACCCTGGGCACGGCTGGGGGTCCCTGGGGGCCGAGGCAGGGCAGGGTCACGCCGCGAGAGTGGGAGGTGGCCGGTCTTCGAGGTTGGTGTTCGGCAGAGGGGACCCTGACAACAAGAAAAGGTGGCCAAAGGCCTTGAAACATGTTGTGTGTCAAGAGGTTATTGATCCATGCAGGGTAAATCCTGCTTGCAGCAACACCGGCATCATTCTGGATGCATGGCGCTGCCAGCAGGGAGGAGTTGGAGATGCAGGGTGAGGGGGATCCCCATCATTGCTGAACTCTCATGGGAGTTTAAGGAGCCAGGCCAGGTTCTGCAGTGAGGTGACAAGGTTTAGGGAGCTTATTCACGCGCTCGCTGCATCCAGGCAACGCGGGAAGCAAATGAAGAATAATATAATCCTGACATGGGAAATGCATGTATTGGTGTGGGATGGGGTTGTGCAAATGCCTGTCATGGGAGTCGGGGTTGAAAATTAAAATGAGGACAAAGGAAAGCAAGTGGCTACCCGAAATTAAGAGGAGAGATACTTCTAAAGAAGCACTCTCAGGGAAATCCCCGTGAAGGCAGAAATCCCAGCGACCTGCTCAGGGCCACCAGCCAAGCCCCAGGGGGTCTGAGCATCTTGGGGAGGAGGCACAGATGTGGGAACAGGGGACAGAGGACAGAAGGACAAGGTTGGGCTCATGTTAAAGCTGTCCTGATATGGCAGCTCCGCTGGGCACATGGTGCCAGTGCCCCATGGGAGCAACTGAACCGCGGGCTGCAGAGGGCTGAGGACCAAGTCCTGGAAGTGGGATTGAAGGACACAGATTTTAGACTCTGCCATTGTTGATTTCAATAAGAGCAGCTGTGGTGAGGAGCAGCACAGCTGCAGCCCCCAGCCTGGCATGGCCGGTGCCCACCCCGGGGTCTGCCTCCGCTTTTTGCTGTTGTACATTCAGGTGGGATGGTTTTAACTGGGGATTTATCAATTTTTAGTAGGTTTAATGGCTTTTTGGAGCTCTAGACCTAAGCAAACTGATGAACTTATTTTTAAACTTAAAAAAAAATATTCTATGATAAACCAGATTTTTTTTCAGAAATTTTTTTCATTATCGTGGAAATCAATTAATTGATCCGTTTCAATTTAGATCTTTATCAAACAACTTAGCAACGTCTCCATATTGAACGAGGCAGCTCTTTACTCCCTGAGCCAACCTTTTGCTCCTTCAAACAATGATTTGCTACTTCGCTAACACCTTCTTTTCCAACATATGCTTTGAATTTGCTGGCTGCTAATTTGGTTTAGGGAGGTATTTTAGACTCCAAAGCACTCCTGAGAGCTCTAGTTCTGCCCAGGATTTTTCCTGGCCAAACTGAAGCACCAAGAGCAAATGAAATGGCCCTGACAGCGCCCTCTCAGGGGGTCCCACTGCCCTGGCCCCCCCACCACTGTGAGGCTGGAGGGCTGCCGAGGGGCTGGGGGGAAACCAGGGACCAAACCGGGGCCAGAAATAGCCATGGGATCAGCGGGAGCCACTGGGCTCGGGGTGAAGGAGGAAGGAAGTGCAGGCTCAACGCCGGGGTCCACTCCCCAGCTCCCCCCCCCTCACACAGACACCGAGTTTCATTTCTTCTGCCGCACTTCTCTGGGTTTCGGTTTCTGGGCAGCAAGGACCCTCGGCGCAGGATGGGGACTCCAGCTCCCCTCTGCCGCTGGGGAGCAGGGCAGCCCGTGGTGGGGCTCTGGTGCTCATTGGCTCAAGAAAATTAAAACATCTGTAAAGATTTCTCGACACAAAAAAAATTTGCACATGCACAACACATCGGCGTCCCGGGCCAGGCACGCTGCAGACATCAGAGCAGCACAGGTTGTGTGTTATCAACTGATACTGACTAGGCAAGAATGTTTAGCTGTCATGCACTGGAAAAAGTGGGGAGGGGACGGCAGCTACCTCGTGATTACCAAGTCTCCTCTGCACCCATGCTCAGGCTCAGCCTGAGCTGCCCCTGTGCCATCTGCGGGACAGCCAGCAGAACCCCCGCAAGGGCTCCTGTGTGTGCCAGCAAGTGCAAGGGAGATCTCCCGCTTCTTCAGGCTTTAGCAAAAAAAAACCCTATTGCCATAAAAAGGTGGCAACTGGAGCTGAGCATAAAGAGGGGAAACTTCTGGTGTTGGTCCCTTCAGCCTCCACCATGTCTCAATGAGGAGAAAGCGATGGAGATGGGGACCACGGGGCAGTCCAGAAGCGTACCCCCGGGACAAGGGGTGGAAGGGAATTCCCTGCAGTTGTCCCCCAACGCTCCCACCCACCACACAGCTCCCTGGGGCCAGGGAGCCCACCTCCCCGTTGCCTGTCCCATCCCTCTGCCTGCGAGAGCCAGCGAGGGAAGGGGGCAACACCATACTCCAGCTCTGCTCCTCCACTGCCTGATCTGCACCCCTCCTGGTACTGATCCTTCCCCAGTCCCGGAGGCTGGGAGAGCACCCTCTGCACAGGCTGGGAGGCTGTGCAGTCCTGCACCACCCTCTCGCTGCCACCACGGTGGCTTTGCCAATCTGTCACTCAGGGACCTGCACCAAGGGATGCAGGTTGGATGCATCCCTGTCTCCAAACCCAGCGAGCCTGGACTCAGGGCCTGGAGGTGTCTGGGCAGCTCTCCCAGCCCCAGCAGGAGACAGACCAGGCTCGACCCCACAGAGATGCTCTCACCTCCGCAACCATCCACCCTGCAGTGAGGTGCCCGTGAGCAGCCCATGGCACCCCCTGCCCCCAGCCCCGCAGAGCATCATGCAGGCACCTTGTCCCAGCCCACAACAGTGAACCCCAGGGTCAGCCTCTGCCCCCGGTGTCCCCATCCCAGCACGTCCCCAGGGAGCAGTGGCATTACCTGGGAGTGCCTGTGCCCCCGGTGGCATGGGGTGGGTATCAGGAACGACGTGGCATCGGGGACGGCGCCTGCCCCTCGCCGCTCGGGGAGAGCTATTTATCTGGCGTGGGGGGTGAGGAGCCCAAAACCGCATCACTTCCCTGTTCAGGGGTTTGTGCCTGCTGCTGCTTTTGGGAAGTAGCTGACATCATCAGATATTTCTTTCCTTTTCCTAATAGGGGGCTGTTTTGGGGCAGGGGCCGTGGTGGTCCCCATAGGAAGTTTTTGCAGCATCCCAATGCCGCAGGCTATGCGGGACAGGGGGAGGCTTCATTTGCTTTGCACCGCTGCAGCCCAAGCAGTGTCGCTCCCCTGGCAACCCCCACGCCCCTTGGGGCATCCTTGGCCCTGTGCTGTGCCACAGCCAGAGCAGGGCGATACTCCAGCCCTGTGGGCACCCACCCAGCACGCCCAGAGGGTCACTGGGTTTAGTGGAGAGAGCCCACGCTGGCGGTGCAGGGGCCTGCAGGGATGGCGATGCCGCTGCAGCCGATGTACCACCTGCCCAAGTCCTCTGTGGAGCAACCTGTCACCCAGAAACTTTGTTCTCACTGTTAATTTGTTGGTTTTCACTGCAGCCCACATGCCCAAAGCAAGGAAAGGACTCCGCCAGCCCTCCCAAAGGGGGTTCCCAGCTCGGCACCGAGCCCATGCCAAGACAAGACTGAGCCCCATGCAGAGGCTGCCGGGGCTGCCTGGCCAAGCCACGGGGTTTGCAGTGAGGCCAGGGCACCAGCCCCTTAGATTTTCAGGAGGAGGCACCAGATGGGCCTGGGGGAACCTGCACAAGGAGCAACCAGGAGCAAATCACCCCAGCAGCGCAGCTGCCCCCAGCCTGGCGCTGCAGCATGACCTTCAGACAGGGGCTGAGCTCATCTTTGGCCCGTTTGGGGACAGGATCCAGATCCAGACTCTGACGCAGGTGCCGGCATCTAAAGGCTTTGAGCAGCCTGGTCTAGTGGGAGGTGTCCCTGCCCATGGCAGGGGCGTTGGAACTAGATGATCTTTAAGGTCCTTTCCAACCCGAACTGTTCTGTGATTCTGTAAAACAAAGGAACTGTGGAGGAGCCCGTCCATGCACTGGGTAAAGCTTGCACTCAAATTTGATGGCTCGGGGTCAATGCTCAACCTCTTGTAAGCGGACTGGAACTGTGGGAAACTGCCCTCTGGGACCTCATGCCATTGTCCCCTCCCCAGCTGCCCTGTGCCTGTGCCAGGCTTGACTCAGCTGGGTCTGGTGCTGAGCCAGCAGGGCAGGAGCAGCAGCTGCCCGGCGAGCCCCTGGGGCTGTGCCACCCACCACCGAGCAGCGATGCCCAAAAACCGGTCCCAGACCCCGCCGGTGAGTGGGCCGGGGGGGGGACAACACTGCCAGTGTGGGGAGGCCGTGCTGAGCCTGCACCCCCTGAGGCGGGGGGCACCATGAGCTGCCATCTCGGTTTGGGAAGGAGCTGAGCTGCGTTTCCTGACACAGCACTGAGCGAAGAAACCCTGACTTAGGCAAATGTGGCCATACGGCATCTGGGCTCAGGCTGGCCGGTGCCAGGGCTTCTGCAAAGAGCCCGAGTGGCCATCTGGCACCAAGGCAGGAAAGCCTGAGGCAGCTCGACCCAGCTCCAGCCCTTGTTCTGCATCAGCTTCCTGAGCCTCTGCTTCCCTTTCAGCCCCTCTGCACCGCTTTTGCCAGAGCAGATGCCGTCTCCACAGTGCCCTTGCACAGGACGGTGCTGGGTGCTGCTGTCCCCACTCAAGATCTAGGTGCTGTCAGGCCTGGACGTGACCCTTCGCTCTGCAGGGACTCTCTCTGCAGCCCTGGTGGGAATGCATCTCCATGGTGGACAGCAGCGGGATCCAGAAGGTACAAGGTTGGGGTGAGAGCAGGAGGTCCAGCTCCACAACATGGCAAGCTCTGCCTGAGCTTGATGTCCACTGCCAGGACAGAGTGCTCTTCTCCTGTGGGGACCTGGGGAAGGATGGAGTCAGGCTTGTGAGCAGAGCCGGGGAGCTCTCCTTGAGCACGGTGGACAGACCCAGCCCAGGTTTGTAAGTCCCCGAGATGATGGGTCCTGTCGAGGCCTGTTCAAAGATCCATTGGAAACCTACACCCATCTCCAGAACAACCAGACTGGGTTGTCCCCCCCTGTGGCCATGTCCTCAGGGTCAACAGCCCACCTTGCCCCCAGCTTCTCAGGAGTCCAGCAGACACCTCTGAAACAAGATGTTGGCAGGGGCTCCTGCGCCTGTTCAGCATCACACCCCCACTCGGAGCTTCCACCCCGCCTGCCCCCAGTCACCCAAGCCACAGGGACCCATGGGTTTTCCCAAATAGGTGACATGGGCAACAGCAGAGCTTGCTGTCCCTGCTGGATCAGCCACTCGCACGGTGCCAGGCACGCAGAGGCTGCCTGCCTCCGTAGCCCTTTGCCCCCAGCCTTTGTGTGGGCAGCATCCAGGGCAGAGCCCCATCCAGTTCCTCTTTCCAGGTCCCGAGACACGTTCCGCCAGGGTAGTGGCCATCTGCAAAGGGGAACCTTCTGGGGAAGCCGAAACAAATGAAGAAAATCAGGGAAATCAGTGAAAGTGTGCAATGTGCCAATAAAACCCATGCCCTGCGCCCAGGGAGGGAGGGGTGGCCATCCCTGCAGCCTGGGACAAGCATCTTCTTGGGGACAAAGCTCTCCCTGCCTTGCCCTGTGGAGTTTCCCCCCATGACATCTGCTGGCGTGTCCAGCTGCGCTTTCCAGGGCTGGTGGAGGGGCCCGGACTCGAGGGGGAGATGTGGGAGGCAGCTTGCTCCTTGCCCAGGAGGAATGTGGGCTGGCCAGCATACCAGAGTGATAAAGGGCTGCCTGGGGGCATCCTAGGAATTCGAGGTGTGGGCTGTCAGGAGGGAGGGGAGAGGAAAACATCGATGGGAATAGGGAGCATAAATCAGCCGTCCCTGCCCTGGATGGCAGGGATGTGTCAGGCACCTACCCCAGGGACCCCCCCTGCTCCCCGTAGTCCCCACTGGCGGAGGGCACCCCAAAGCCAGCTCCAGAGTGGGAATGGGGGCAAAACCCTGCTTTCCCCGCCCTGCAAAATTTGCCTTTTGGCTTTCTGTCGGCTGGACATCACTGGAAGCTGGAGGAAGCAGGCAGGAGAGGTGGCCGTGCTGGAGGATGGGGCCAAATCTGCCCCCCTCCCCACCCCACCGAAGCCTCACCTTAACCTTCCTGGGGTGAAAGGCTGGGGTGAAAGGCTGAAAGAAAAGGACAAACAAAATAAATAGCTGCTCCACTGGGAGACAGGCTATAAAACTGCTGCCAAGCCCCGGCGTCGCCATGCTCAGCGCTGGCACCTGAGTCAACAGAGACTATTTTTCTTTGGGAGGGGAGATTTGGAAGCGCGGGAGGGATGGGGTGGTGTCGGGGGGCCAGGGGCTGGCTGGGGCTGCTCTGGGGGCAGCCCCCGGGACTCTATCCCCTTGCTTGGAGTCAGACAGATGTTGGGGACCTCCTGCACCGTGGTCTGGACACACACCCCGTACCTCTCCAAGCCCCCCCACTATCGGTAGTAGCACACCCCGCAGCCGCCCAGGCATCGGCAAAGCCAGGCACATATGGAACCCCTCTATCTGGAATGTGCTGGGGGACGCCGAGGGGGCGGGCAGGTATTTAACTCTTCCCCTCCGGCCCCATGGAGCTGGTTCAGGCTTGCAGCGAGAGCTGGCTTCCCGCCGTCCCCCCTCCTCCAAGTCCCCAGCGCCGGCAGGCCGCCAAGGGTCACCCAGCCCTGGGAACCCAGCCCAGCTCATTTCAGCGCTGGGTAAATATTTTCTTTGGCAGCGGGGTAGGTGTGAGGCCCCTGGTGCGCCCAGGCAGCCCCCAGGTTCCCCCCGGGCTCTGGCTGCAGGCTGGGCTCTGCGGAGCCAGTGTGGTTGCAGGGGCAACCGCAGCGTGGGGGGATGAGCCAGTAAGGGGGTCCATGATGTGGCAGCCCATCGCAGGGGCTGCCCCAGCCCCACTGGTCTCCCCCCCTGTATCTGGGGCGTCTTGTCCTCACCCTAACAGCGTGGGAAGAGAGGAGGGAGAGCAGCAGGGGGGTGAGCCCTCACCCAGGGGTCTGCTTCAGGGGCCCCTGCGATGAGATGAGAGGAGATGAGATGAGATGAGATGGCATGGCATGGCATGGCATGAGAGTAGATGAGAAGGCATGTGATGAGATGAGGTGAGGTGAGATGGCATGGCATGGCATGAGATGACATGGCTTGGCATGGTGCAAGATGGCATGGCATGGCATGGCATGAGATGAGAAGAGATGAGATGAGATGAGATGACATGGCATGGCATGGCATGGCATGGCATGGCGCAGTGTGGCATGGTGCGGTGTGGCGTGGCCTGGTGTGGCGTGGTGTGGTGTGCCATGGCATGGGATGAGATGAGATGAGATATGAGATGAGATGACATGAGATGGCATGGTATGTCATGGCGGGGCATGGGGGCTGCTGGTGGGGTGGAGAGCTGTGGACAAGGGGCCATGGGGCTCAGGGCAACAGCTTGGGGTGGGCAGCAGCCAGAGGGGCAGTGCAGGAAGGGCAGGAGAGACCTGCCGAGGCGAGGGGATGCTATGGGGCTGATGACCTGGGTTGTGACATAGGTTCAGGCCTTTGCTCATGCCTATGGGCAGAGCATCACCCGCCCGGCCCCTGCTAAGTCCAGGTCTGCACAAGCATCCAGCTAAAAGAAAAAGCCCTGGCTTGGGATGGCCCTGGAAGGTTCTGCTGGTTTCTGTGCTTATGAGAGCAGAAGTTTCAGGCTGAGCTGTTGCTCGACTCAAAGGAAGTGTTTTGGGTTGGATTCAACATCTCCGTGAGACTTTAACATTCACATATGTAGAAGAAAAGTAGGCTTTCAAGTGAAAAATCAATTTCAAATGCAGAAATCTGACTTTTAAATTTAGGAAATGCTGGACTGAAGTGTTTTAAGCATTTCGAGTCACTGATCCCAGACGCTTCATTAGTTCAAGAGCCAGACAGGGTTTTCTGCAGTCCCAGATGAGAAAGGCGACTTAAATTATTCCTGTGACACAATGAGCAATAAAGTACAATGTAATGTGATATGACATGGCAATGCTCGTGCTGCGCTGCCGGGGAGCTGCGCCCGCAGCCGTGGCTTGTCCCTGCTGCTGCCAGACAGCGATGGAGCCAGCCCAGGCGAGACAGGCCACAAGCCGCCGCAGCCCTGAGGCCAGGTGAGGGACGCCCTGGGGACTGCAGGTTACCTGCGGCATTGCTCCCACCCTGGCCGCTGCCGCAGCCCACCTGAGTGGTCCTCACGAGATGGGACCCAAAGCCCAGCTCAGCGTAAACCCGGGTTTGCTTTTCCTGAACGCAGCGCCTGTGTGCTTCCCTCAGTGACCACAATGCCCCCAGGTGTGAAGCTATGGCAGCCCTGTCCTGACCTGGGGCAATGCTCCGTCCCTGCCGACAGCGTGTGGTGTGGGCAGTGACCGGCTTGGCAGCACTGTCCTGCAGGCAGCCGGGATGCTTGGAGGCCATCCTGGTCCAAGCACCGCTCCCGGGAACGCTGGGTCCTGCCAGACCCAGGCTGTGCAGCAGCATTCGAGGAGCTTCTAAATACCCCACCGGGTTCTCTGCTGTGCAGTGAAGGGACTTGGGAGCTTCATACTCCGAGGTCTGGAGTCGGCTGCGGCCTCACTGCATCCCCCCAAGCAGGTGCTGTCTCCTGTGAGCTCGGAGGGGCTGGATGGGACCCAGGGGGTGCTGGCTACGTGCAAAGGAAATGCCACTGCCCTCGCCCAGCTCTGGGATGCTGAGGTCCCCACTGCAGGGTTTGTGCACACAGGGATGGTGATGGGGAGAGGAACCCCCCATCATCCCTTTGCTCTGCCAGGTGGAAAGCAGGCTGCAGAGCTCCTCCGTGGAGCCCCTGGGGGTGCTCCTGGGGGTCTGTCAGTTCCACAGGGAAGAAATCAAATTATGCCAATGCTGCTGCAGCCTCCCACAGCGGGCGGCTGAGGTCTGGCTCAGCTGTTGCCTCATCTCCCCCTTCCAGAACGCTCAAGCATCCTCCAGGACATGGGGGATGAGATGAGAGCACATGGATGCTTGAGCATCCTCCAGGACAGTGCAAAGCCACGGAGGTGCCGAGCCACCCTCACCCCATCCCGGCCAGGATCCTGAGGTTGCTTTTTCCTTCCCAGGCATGAGGGCCAGGCCAGCTCCGTATCTTTTGCTGTCAGCTCCGCAGAAGACGTGGAGACCATCTCTGGGCAGAGCCAGCCACAGGGACGAGGATCAAACCCTCAGTCCCAGCTCCTCCAGCCACGGGCAGCCATTCCTACATGCTGGGGCCACATTCTCACACCCAGAGGAAGCCGGGCACCCCTGGTATGAACAAAATGCCCCCTTGCAATGCTGGGATGGGCTGAAAGCATTTTCCCAGTGGCAGTGGCAGACCCAGAGAGGGTTTCGCTGCTCCGAGCAGAAGCCTCGCCTGCCCCCAGCATGGGGGGGGGCAGCCCCATTAATGTGCCTACGGCCCCCATGTTCCGGGCTAAAAGCTTTCTTGTCCGTGGCAGACGAGGAGCCCTGCTCGCTGTCAGCGCCGGAGTCGCTGCACTCCTGAAGGGCTGTAACATGGTGGGGGACAGACGGCACCGGTCCCACGGGGACACGGGGCTGGGAAGGGGGGCGGTGAGTGGGCAGCAGCCAGGAAGGATCATAAATGATGGAGGAAGCATCAGCTCTGCTCCTGCCCTCCTCTCCCGGGGTAGCGAGCAATCCACGGTGGCTGAGAGCACAACTCTCCTTCCTTGGGTTGTGGTCCACAAGTACTCCTCTGTTACACCCATTTTTAAGACAAAAAATACACTTGGCTCTCCATCTTAACCTTAACCATCGCTTTTCGTGAGCCATCCCACAAAGAGCTGGCCCTGCCATGGCTGTCCAGGGAGCAAGTGGGGCCCGTCTCCCCCAGGGCTTTGGCAGTGTCCCTCCCTTCTGTCCCCTCACCGCCCCCCTGAACCCCCGGGAGCTGCTCAGGCTCTGCGGGATGAGCCCCTCGGCACCAGGAGCTCCTGCTGCTGGTGACGCCGGCGGCCAAGGGACGGAGCAGTGCCTGCCGAGAGAGCTGCCACCGGGCGAGAAACGGCTGTCCCGTTCACGAGAGGTTCTGTGGAGAATTACAACAGCAGCTTCGGATGGAAACACTCTGATTTGGGGTTTCTCTTCAGTTTTCTGGCAGGGAAAAAAGCAGTTTCTGCCAAAACTGCTGGTAGTAAAATGTCGGCTTGAAAATCCAAACGCTTGCAGGGGGAGTTAAGAGAAAGCAGCTTCTCAGGGAATTTTTAAGGCATCCTCCCACGACACGGTTTTCCTGTGAAGGGACCCCTCGCCCTGCTGTTGCCCATCCCCAGGACGCTCTGGGGCCATCCCTGCCTGGGAGACAGGGACCCCCCCATCCAGGCACCTTTTCCCCCAAAAAAAGCCCCCTCCAGCCCCAGTGCTTGAGGCTGAACCGTCAGGGCCACACTCGGCTGCTGTGGGGGTGCGAGACACTCCCGACGCATTCCCAGCCATCCCTCCCACCGCACACGGGGCAGGACACTGAGCTCGAAGTGAAGGACATGTTTAAAAGCGCTCAGGGACGGCCGCTGTCAAGACGATGTCCCCGACACGGCTCTCGCCTGCATCGCATTACTAAGAGCGGCCGGATTGCGGGGAAGAGGCTAAAGATCCCTCCTGTGCCGCGCAGCTCCCTTGTTCCTGGCTGCAGCCACTTTGCTACATCATTTTGCATTTTGCTCATCCTTTTTTTCACCGCTTACGGTTATCAGGACCTGAAACATCAGCCTCGGGAGCTGTAGCTGGAGGCCGGCGGGAGCCCCCCCCTTCCCACCGTGCTGCCAGGGGCTGCCAGGTCTGCGCTGAGCATGGCCAGGACACGGGGTCCCCCAGAACACAGGAGGGTGGAAAGGTCCATTTTGGTTTCAAATCCTCTGTTTTCCTTCCCAGGGAGTGCAGCGATGGCCCAGATGACTGAGGATGCCTCAGGGAAGCAGCTCTGCGGGGGCTTCTCCTCCCCTGGCCCCAGGCAGCCAGCCGGGACCTGGGCATGAGATCCCGAGGGAATTCAGGGCAGCCCAAATCCCTCTGGCCTCACCCAGCAGCGCCGCTTAAAGGGAGCCACGGGTGCCAGGTGTCCCTGGTCTGCCCCAGCAGTGCCCTGCCCGCCCCAGGCAGAGACTGGGAGAGGCACGCGACCACCCGCGGCGGCCTCGGCAGCACCCATGGGTGCTCCAGGGAGAGTCTGGGGCTGGGCTGAGCAGCCCCAGTAGGAGCAGCCCCTCCTGCCACCGGTCTGACAGCCCTGGCCCGAGCCCTGGACCAGGTTTCCAGCTCTGCCATGGAGCACGGCACAGCACAGCACCCACCTGCAGAGTGAGTTAGTGGAGGAAAGAGTCTCCCCCAGGACATCGGAGAGCTGGGAAACTCGGGCAGTGGCCAGGCAGGCTCGGCACGGGCAATGCTGTGGAGGGGTGATGCTGCAGTGGGGTGATGCCATGGTGGGCGATGCTGTGGAGGGCAATGCTTCAGTGGGACGAGGCTATAGCAGGGCAACACCACAGCAGGGCTCTGCGCAGGTCCTGGAGTGAAGGAGGGAGAAATGTTTCCCCCATGCACACGACTGCGTGATGGCATTTGTCTGGGTTTAAGCCCCCAAATCCCCAAGGGGTGGCAAAAATCACAGGGAAATAGCAGCTCCCTGCTGCAGCCCCTGTGGCTGGCAGCTGTCCTGGCTCCTTCATCCCCACATGCCTGTGGCCACCAGTTCACGGTGCCCATGGAGGAAACGGGGTCTCAGGTGGGGGTCCCTGGGGGTCCAGCACAGAGGCAGGGGATGGGGAGCCCCGAGTACACAGCCCCATGATGGCTTTGCCAGCAAATTAGGGCCACCTAGATGGGGGTCGTCACTAGGGAGTGATGGAGGTAGATGCAAGGGCACAGCTGGGCACAGCTGGACACTGGGAGGGGACCCAGGAGTCCTGACCCCCCCCACCCCTGGCTGGGATGGTGCAGAGATCCCCAAGGCATAGCTGCTGCTCTTGTACTCCCCCAGCCCTGTGCCCCTCATCTGGGCCCTCTCTCCTGGTTTATTTTCCTTTCCCGGAGAACTCCAGCTGACCCAGTTCAGGAAATATTCGCTGACTGGTGGCAGGAGCCATGGGGAGCGGGGGGGTGTGAGCGCAGCACCGTCTCCTCTCCGCGTGCCTCCGCGCCCAGAGCAGCTCTCACGTCCTCTCCTCATTAGCGGCTAACGCACCAGCCCGGCTGGCTAATGCTTTCCAGACACCCGGCCGATGGGGGCTCGGGGCTGAGACAGGCACCACCTCACACCCCACGTCAGCTCGCCCCAGTGCTGCCTCCCCATGCATCCTCCTCCTCCTCCATCAAAATAGGGACCCCAGGGCTGGGACAAGGACCCCGGGGGTCTGGCTGGGTTGATGGGTGGGATCCCACTGGGCGTTCGGCCACCGGGCAGGGGAAGGGGAGAGGCTGGGAAGGAAGCTGTCATGGCCGCGGGGCAGGGGACAATGCCGGGCACGGGGAGATGAAAGGTCTGGTGATGACCACGAAGGCGCTGTGTGCTGCCGGGATTTCCGGGGGAAGTCGGGGACGCATGTGCACATGCGTGTGCGTATGCGCATGCGTGCGCAGGGCATGTTTGGCAGGAAAGGGTGGCTGTGCAGGGCTGTGCAGGGCTTTTGTTTGCTCTGTGTGTGTGTGCGCACACAAGAGTGCGTGTGTGTGTGTGTGCGTGTGTGTATGTAAGAACATGTGTTTGTGTGTTGAGTGTACAAGAGTGCATGGGGGGCTGCCCCTCTCTCACCATCAGCCCCGTGCCAGGGGCTCGGGTAGATCATGGCCAATGGGGTCACGGCTAGACCAGGTGGATCACGCCTGGGTTGAGGTCACAGCTGGACCACATGGATCACACCTGGGGGGGGTCACAGCCCCCCATCATTTACTTGAGACCGAATGCTCAGGGCCTGGTGGGCTCCCGGCATCCTTGGGGAGGGCAGGCGGGATGTTACCACTTTGGGACCATACCCAGTGGGTAGCCACGGTGATGGCGTGTTGGCTGGCGGTTGTCTGGGCATCGAGGAAAATACCGCAGCCGCAAGCCAGCTTATCCCCACCTGCCCCCAGCGGGCAGGGAGGGGTGTCTGGGGGCAGCTGCAGGTGTTTTTATGGGGCTCATCTGATGAGAGCCAGGTCTCTGTGCCCACTTCAGCCTTTCCCAACACCCCCGGCATGAGGATGACGGGGAAAGCGAGGCAGGGGCTGTTTGCTTACAGCTGTTTGCTGACAGCCCGTCCCAAACCATGCGCAAAACAACCACAGATGGTCCTTGCGTTCTGGTGCTTTCCATCTCCCCGTGGTTTCCGTGGGAAGCTGGAGCGGGGGCAGCCAACACGGAAAGCACCCCCGCCGAGGCAGTGCTCAGCCACCGCTGCAGGATGGGAGAGTGCGGTGGGATGGGGCATGGGGGGATGCTGGCAGCGGGGCTGTGCCACCTCGGAGGCCCACGAAACAGCCTGAGAGAGGGCCACGGCTCTGCAAGGAAGAGCGAGGCTGGACAGGATGGCCAACAACAGGAAATTTCATAAATTGGCTCGTACCCACCTCGCATGACCGACATCACCACAGCCTCCTGCAAGCGCTGGCCCCACCAGCAGCTCTACCCCTGGCTGCAAGCACGGGTTGTGCTGTGAGAAGGAAGCGAGCTGGACCTTCCCAGGCTGGGTGTGCTCCTTCCCGGCTCCCAGTGTGCCGGTGCGGGGAGAGGGGGGGCCACAGGTGACAGCACCCCCTTCCCCGTGGAATCCCCTTGGTAGCAAGGGGAAGAATTTGGTCTGGTTCGTGGCACCTTCCTTTGCCTCGTTTTGCACCAGCCCCACCGCCTGCTTCTCCATGCTCCCCCAGCCCCATGCAGGGACGCCTGGCAATGGGAGATGATGACGATGACGATGACGATGACAATGATGATGAAGAAGAAGATTGCCCTCCTCACACTGCAGGTCCTGGTGCAGGAAGGACCAGGTCTCCGCTTCGCTTGCCCCAGGAGATGCTGCCTACCTTTGGAGGGGCAAACTGGGTGAACTGGGCAGGAGGGGACAGGCTGCCTGCAGGGGTATGGCCGCCCGGCAGCTGCCACAGCTCACGGGGAGGGGGCATCGATGCCAGCCCCAGGAGCAGCACAGAGTGCCTGGGTAGGGGACACACCAGCCTTGCCTGTCCCCAGATTTTTTCCCCCCCTGGCAGAACACAGGCTTTGCCTCCTGGCCAGGGACCTGTGCTCACTTCCCAGCTCCGGTTCTCCGTTCTCCTCCCGGGCTTCCTGTCTCACCGAGGCATTTCCATGGGCCTTGCCTCAATTACCGGAAAGCGCTACCTCATCTCTTGATGAGGCGCCAGGGAAGAAAACACAGGCGTAGCCCCCTCCGCCCCTCTCTTCCCCTCCTCCTCCTCCTCCCCTCCCTCCAGAAGCTTCCCCTGCTCCGGAGCTGCAGCAACGCAGAGCAGGACTCCAGGGGGAACTGAGACGTCCCTGCTCCTGCCACCCAGCCCGTCACCTCGACCCCCACCAGCCCTGATAGAGCCCCAGTACATCCCTGGTACAGCCCCAGTACATCCCCGGTACAGCCCCAGTACAGCTGGGCACCTGCTGCCCTATGGTGCCCTGCAAAGCGGCTTTTTCTTTCCAGCCAGTGCAGGAACCAGGATGCAACATGTGTGTGCGTGTATGCGCACATGTGTGTGTGCATGCACAGCCTGCTTGGGAACGCGTGGCAACTAGTCCTAACTCCGTACTTCACCCAGCTCCTGCCCGACCTGCCTGCAGGAGCTGCCTGCTCAACCCCCTCCCAGACCAGCACACATCCAGGCACCTTCTAGGCTCTTCCCAGTTACCAAACTGGGACCAGTGACTCGGGCACTGCTACAGCAACAGGAAGAAGGAGCAGGCAGCAAATGGGCAGATAAATGTGTCTGTGTGGGTATAGATGCACAGGTATGGATAGTCGGGAGATGGATAGATGCGCATGTGCATCATTAGGTGTGGGGGGGACAGACAGACCATCCCAGGCACCCCTGGCACACCAGCCCATTTCCACATCCATGAGGGAGAGTCTCCTAACACCCTCCCAGGGGACAGTCTAGGGAGGCAAGCGTGGAGCGTGGCCCTCAGGCTGCGCTCGCCCTGCAGGGCCCATCACTGGGGTGTCTGGGCTGCTCAGCCCAGGGGGAAGAGCAAAGACCCAGCAGCTTTGCCTCCACTTCAGAGACCTGAGCCGCTGGGAGGAACTCAGGCTCTGTGCAGAGAGCTCAGCTCCTCACCGCTGCTTCAGCATTCACCCTTCTGTCCTCTTCGGTGCCTGGATGTCCCCGCGGCAGGGCAGGCGCTGGCACAGGATGGTGCTGCTGCAGTGGCCCCTCTGTTCCCATCCATGTGTCCCCCACCAGTGTCAGCCCGTTGCTCGCAGCCGATCATCCGGCACGTCCTCCTCCAGGCCACTGTATCCCCAGCCGATGCCCATTCCCAGCCATGGGGCTTTCCGTGCCCGTCCTTTGATCGCACCCAGCCCATGGTCCTGCCTTTCAGCTGGGCCCCCCCAAAACCTTCATGCCCCCAGGGGACCATCCCAGCAAAGATACTGAGGTTTCCCCTGGTATGACTCCAGCAGCACAGAGCCTCCGCTCCTCATGACAGTTTAGGACCTCCTAGATAATCCCTTTGAGATACAATTTATGTGTCCTGTGTTAATTTTATGTACCTTAGTTTTATATACCTTTGCAGGTTTCTGATAAAACCACCCCTCCAGCCTGCAGCGACCTGCAGGTGAGGGGCTTCTTGATCTCAAGGCATGATCCCAATGATTTCAATGATCCCAACGATTTCAGTGATCCCAATGATCCCACTGATCCCAACAATCTCAATGATCCCAATGATCTCAATGATCCAAAAAATCCCAATGATCCCGACGATCTGCCTGTGCTTGTGAGTCTTCCATGGATGGTTTCTTCTTGGGCATGGAGAACCTCTGGGAGCCGCAGGATGGAGCCCTCTCCTGCCTCCCGCTCTTGGGACACCCCGGCACTGCTTCCCCGGCACAGCCCGAGCCAGGAGCCCTGTCTGGAGAGCAGCATGGCTCAGGGGGGCAGCGGGGCTGTGAGAAACAGGGCTCTGAAGTCAGGATGTGGCTGGATGTCTGGACAGATGGACAGACAGGCAGGACAGACAGATGGGCAAAGAGCCAGCAGTAGGCAAAGGCGGGTGCAGAGAGCCATGGGGCTATGTCTGATGTGTCAGCCAGGATGAAGAGTGTGACAAAAACTGGAAGAGAAACACGCATGGGGACGGGGAAAAAACAAATTAATGGCGTGAGAGCACCGGCAGAGGTGGAGGATTGTCGGTGTCTCTCCCCTCTCCCCCCAGCATCCCCATCCCTGGCTGTTTTGGGAGCCTTGTCCCCCTCAGGGGTCCGTCCCCCCTCGGCAGCCTGTGGTCCCCCGGCTCGGGGAGGCTGCAGCGAGCCCGGGGCCGAGCGGGGAGTTTAGGTTTCATTCCCGGCAGCTCTGGCCCTGCCTCCTCCTCCCGCTCCCACATCTGCAGCTGGAATTGCAATTTGAGGCGCTGGCTGGGCTGGGCGCCGGCCGGGAGTGGGAGTGGGAGGAAGGCGCTCGGGGAAGCTAGAGGAAGCCGGAGAGCGGGGGGCTGCGCTGCAGGGCCGGCTGTGTGGGCAGCCCGGGGACAGAGCCGCTGGGCATCGCCGGCAGCCGCGGGCAGGAGGGCATCACTGGTGGCAGCAGGAGTCAGCACCCAGCTGGCACGGCTGGAGCGAGAAGGTGGTGGCTGGACTGAGGGGTCCCCAACCTGTCCCCCCCCTGCCACCCCAAAGGTAAGCCGCTGTGGGGCTTCATGGGAGCTGGGGACCAGCAGAGGCACCACCCCAAGTGTGGGGACAAGCAGGGACCCGGCATCGCCTCACTTTTCCCTTGGCCAGGGCGGGGGTGTCACCACCCCGGGTGGCTGAGAGCGAGCATGCTGGCACTGGGGAGGGTGAGGGGTGTCAGGATTCCAGGGGGCTCTCCCCAGTGAGGATGCGGGCTGCGGGCACGGGTGGGAGCGGGGATCGCTGCGTTGAGCCCCTCCTGAGGTTTCATGGCCCCCATTCCCTGTGCACCTCGTCCTGGGGGGATACAGCTGTAACTGTTGGGGATACCACCGCGAACCACAGGGATAGTGCCATGACGTGCCAGCACCATGCAGGGGCAAGTGTTGTGTCAACCCGTGTTGGGGCAAGCTTTTGGAATATCCCACCAGCTCCTGCCTCCCAGCCATGGCCAAGCGATGGCAGTGGGAAGGGGACATCTCCCACAAACAGCCGTGGAAACCTGACAGCTTTCCCTGGAGGATTCGGGGGCTCCCCAGCCCCGCAGATGTGCTCGCTGCCGGCACAAGCAGCTTGTGGGGACGAACACCTCCTCCCGCTCCCCACACATCTGGAGCCCAGCCCCACAGCTGCCCTGATCTTCCCCCCACAGCTGGGGCAGCCCGAGCCGCGGGGACACCCTGCCCGGCCAAGCCCGTGTCACACTCGGCGAGGCCATGCCGGGGCCCCGGTGCCCTGCCTATCCGCCTGCCCGCCTCGGCTGCCCCGAAGCCCTCCCAAACTTGTTTCCTTTCCCCATTTCCGTGAGCCCCTGCAGATGCGGAAATGGTGGAAAACACTCAAAAACGCTGCTTATGCACAAGTTGCTGGAGCAAGTGCCAGGACCCGCCGGGACCCTCTGCCCGGGAGCGCAGCAGGGATCCTCGGAGCCAGGGGCTTCCACCCAAGTCCCTGGGAGGGGCAGTGGGTGCAAAGCAGCTTCACGTGCAGGCAGAGCGATCCCTGCCCAGGATCCACACGGGGATGGCATTGGAGGACACAAGGGCTCGATGCAGGCGTGTGTATGGGAAGGGGGGGTATCCACTTGCACCCACCAGCCAGGATTGCGGGGGTGCTGGTCTCACTGGGTACCCCAAAGCCTTGCCAGCGCCCATCCAGCACGGGATGCAGAGGCCGTGTCTGCAGCGCTGCATGAGGAGAGGCACGGCTGGACGAAACCCCTCAGGGGGCTGGAGGACACCCCAGACCCTTGGTGTGCTGCCACCAGCTGCCAGGGTGGGCTGAGCCCACTCACCCTCCTCGCCAGGACCCCAGCCAGGGGCTTGGCATTTCGGGGACGAAGGTAGCCCTCAGCCAACCCCTCTGGTGAGACGTGCCGTCAGAGTTTGATTTGATGAGATGGAGGATTTCAGCCACCCGGAGCCTGAGGGTCTGCACGGGCTCCGGACCAACTGCCTGGATCATCCCACAGCCCCAGAGGAGCAGGGAACAAAACCATTTAGTCACCAAAACTCAGCGTCTTGTTTCTCCCTCCTGCTTGGGCTGACAGCTCCGTGCATCAGTGGGATGCTGGTGGCTCAGACCCCAGGGACAGGGATGCGGAGGAACGTCCCTGCACAGTCCCCATCAGGCTGGGGTCTGGGGTGACAGGCTTGAGGTTACCCCTCACTTGTCCCCAGTGCAGCACAAGGGGTGTCCGACCTGCAGCCGGGACAAACAGACACCAAAAATGCAAGCTAAGCCCCGGGCAGAGCTTCTGCCAGAGGAGACACAGATTCCCAGTGGTGGAGGGGGCGATCCCATGAGCACGTCCTTGCAGGGCGCTTTCACAGCCTCATGGAAAGTCCAGTTTTGGTGGGGAAGCCCCTCCGACAGCCTCGGCCTGCCAGATATCACCCCCATAACCTTGCCGGAACCACCAGCACCACACTCCCCACCGTGGTTTGATCCACAGCCTGCATTAGCTTCAGCTCATCCTCACTCAGTCCCTCACCGCTCACGCTGTCAGGGTGGCCAGAGCAGAATCTGCCCCCCGCCCAGGTCGATGGAAAGGCTCACCACCTGCCATTTTTAGCACAAGGGTTTTTCTCGGGAGGCTGCCGAGAGCAGGATCTGGCCGCCGGGCCGGCAGCATGTGGGTGGGTTTGGCTTGGAGCAAAGCCTCTCCCCGATGAGCTAAGCCTTGTCCCGAGCCCGCAGCTCCCCAGGATGAAAGCGGCCGGTGCAGGGCAGGCAGCCTCGGAGGCTATGGGATGCTCTCATATCAGGCAGAGAGCCAGGAGCCAGATTATTAGCTGGGGAAGCAGTTTTGGGGCTGGTCAACGCTGGGTCACAGCCCCTAGGACAGGCAGGGATGCCTTCAGCCATTCCTGCTCCTACCAGTGCGGCCACCATGCTGCAGGGAGCCTGGCCCTGGGCAGTGACAGCTTCGGTTAAGAAAATAACTTCAAAGGATGGCCTGCCCTCAGTTTCTTTCTTTGATCAAGCCTAAAAATCTGCAGCGTGGACCCCACGCTGGTGGACGGGCGTTTTGCACACATCTGTATCACGCACATCTGTCTGACCTTAATGAAAGGAACCCAGTTTCCCCCCTCCTGTAGAGGCTGGGTCGGCGACTGGGCTAGTGCCTGGCCAGTGCCGATCAAGTGGGCACTGAACCGGGACAGGCAGGGGGGGTCCAGGCTGAGCCCCCACCCCCCTGCACCCTATTGCAACCTGAGCCCCCGAGCTTTGGGGTCTCACATCTGCAGCCCCTGCTCCTGCAGGGTCCCAGGGGACGCCGGGTCACAGCCATCCCTGTCCCTGCCGGGTCTTTGAGGGGGGCTTGAGCCTGGGATCATCCGGTAACACTCAGGGGGGTGAGGGGACCATGGGGACACCCCAGTCCATGGCACACTGTGCACCCCGTTGCCGAAGGGGCAGGCAGTGTCTCTGGGCGCACAGACCCTCGTCCCATGGTCCCTCCTCCTTCTTTTGCAGGCAGGAAGGCGAGGCCGCCATGGCGATGCTCCTGGAGCCGGGGATGCAGAGTCTCCGGATGGGTAAGGCTGCTCCCAAGGGAGGGTGCCTGGCAGGGATGACAGTGGGTGGGGGGTCCCCTGTCCCCCCCACAGCCCCCCCATCTCCCCACCAGCAGGGACAAACTCTGCAAGCGCGACACTGTGGGCCCCTCTCCTTTCGCCTCCCCGCACACTCCGGTGTCCCCCCACCGCTCCCCCAGCCGCCCGTTCCCTCCGCCATCATCCTCCCGTCTGCGTCCTGGAGGAGCCCCCCACACTGCTCCTGCACTGGGGTAACCAGAACCAGCTGCGCAGCGGAGAGGAAACCTGACCCTTCGAACACAAGCCAGGGAGCAGCCCCAGCAAAGAGGCGATTGCAAGAATTAACCCCCTGCAGGGTCCCCCCCGCACATCACTGAGAGCCCGGTCCCCACACGCCAGTGGGTGACGGCTCCAGCCCCGGACCCGCAGGAAAGATGCTTCATGTGCATGGGCCAGGGCTGTGTCTCCAGAGCCCCAGGCTCGAAGCCCGGCTGAGCTGACGGCTCCCTGCCCAGCCTGGGGGATGCTTTTCCCCCATGGTGGGGGGACACCGGCCTCCCCCCGCTGCAGGGCTCTGCCAGCACGTGGAGACGCCTGGAGGGACGTGGAGACGCCTGGAGGGACTTTCCTGTTTGTCAAGGATCAAATATTCATGGCACAGACACGGGATACAGTGAAAGGCACTTACGGAGCAGGTGTGAAGGGACCGGAGCTGTGTCGCGGCGGGGAATGGCCGAGCCACCGGCACAGGTCCCAGGGGCACGTGGCACAGCACCGTCCCCAACACTGCGGCACCATGGCACTGAGTCCGGGGCAAGCGATGCGCTGGTGGCTCGGCTTTCAGCCAGCCAAGGAGATAAGGCATTGGGGATCAGTCGGGACCCTCACTGCCATGATGGGGGGTGCCTGCACAGCCAAGCCCGACCCCCAGCCCCATGGCTGCTGGTGTTGGGGGGTCCCAGAGCACCCCCACTGCAGGCGCTCAGGCTGCCAAGCTGCCAGAAGGATTTAGGGAGCTGCCCCTCGGGCGTCCTGGTGCAACCTGGTCACAGAGGGAGCCGGGGTGGATTCGCCTGGACACAGACACCAGCTGCCAGCACTCTCTGGCAAAGGAGAGCTGGAGTTTTACACTTCCCTGAGGAAAGACCAAGGAGCCTCCTCCAGCCCCAGACCTCTCTGGAGTCCAGCTGGGAGCGGGTGCTGCTTGTCCCTGCTCCCATGGGTCCAGATCCCGGCAGGTCCCGGCACGGAACTGCCTGGCCAGGGAGGCAAGCCCAAGGCATGGGTCTCAGCAGAGCCCACGGGGTGGACAGTCTCTCGGCGTCCCCAGTGCCACCATTGGGACCCCACATCCCATTCCCAGCACGGCCATACCCCGACCAGAGCCAGGGCCGGCCAAGTCCCTTGGGAAAGGTGTCCCCGCTCCATGAGCTGCACCAGCCCCTTCCTGGCTGCCCCCTGCCACCAGCTGGAGCCCGTCCATCAGCTCATGCTTTTGCAGGGTGGATGATTAATCCCCTCTGCTAATTGGAGCCATGTGGCAAGAGGAGCGCAGGCAGCCCCCGCCGTGGGCGTGTGGGACAGCCCCGGGGCTCGCCCCGTCCCAGCACTGGCTGGGCTGGTGGCCAGGCGTCCCACTGGGGCTTCTCTAGCAGCCCCAGCCCGGGCTGAGAGACCAGGATTAATGGGGGATCCCTGGGATGAGGCTTCTGCTGCTGGTGGGGGGGTTCACCTGAGGAGATGCAGAGCTGGGTGGCACCTTGAGGAGGAGGAGGGAAGCCCCACTGGGTCAGGCGCTGCAGACCAAGTCCCTGTGTCTCACTGCAGTACAAGATGGCATGATCCTCCCTGAGCTCTCCACGCAGCTGAACCTCGATGTCTCGGAGTTACCACAGGCTCACGCAGGAGTTACCAGGTCCCCACCAAACTGGGTTGCTCTGCGGCATGGCCACTGGTCTGAGCCAGGCACACCTCCCCTCACCAAGGGCTGAGAAGCTGGGTCTCCACGTTCCTCTGCCTCAGTAGCTCACCAGCGTCTCTTTCCCAAGTTTCCCCGCTCTGTTCCTGCTGGATACAAGCGTTTCAGCTGCTTGCCCGGAGCAGACTCTGGCATCCTTTGCAGTCGCCCCTGCCAGCCATTGCCAAGCTGAACTAGCATGTATTTATGTGATGATGGCTGTCTCGATTTAAAAATAGGCAGCTCTGGAGAACCACAACGTCCCTTACTGCTGCAAACACGTCATGAGTTTTCAGTCCTGACTCTTCTGTCATCAGCTGCAAGGGATTAGACCCGTCTGCTCCTTTGCCAGTCGAAGACCACTGCACTTCCACTTCCCTGGTCCCCTTCAGATGCGCAAGGCAGGATCCACCCCACCTCGGTTTGCTCATCTACAGGGGAAGTGTCTCCATCTGCAGCTGCCGTTGAGGAGTTTCTGTAAAGTCAATGGGGAGAAACCGGGCTGGCAGGCTCACCTGACTTTAGATACTTGCTTCAAAACGGGATGACTCTTCCTCTGTGTGCAAGATCCTCTCCAGTGATGGAGAAGACACTGAGCCTGTGTCTCATCACCAAAGCCTGCCCACACCAGTGAGCTGAACCCCTCCCTAAAACACCATGACCAACTAACCTTGACCCATCTTCTGCTAAGCAAGAGCTGACATCCCCCAGCCCCGCAGGAGAAGGTCCCTCAGTCCTGCAGCTCTTCTCTGGCCACTGTCCCCCTCCTCTGCATGGGTGTGAGCCCCCTACCCAGAGGAAGGGATCCCTGTGAGCTCACCAGTGCTATCACCAGGTGCAACCAGTTCCTGCATCTCCTTATGACACCTCTGAGGGGTTCCTCACTTGCTGGTTCAATCCATGCTGATTAGATCCTTCCTCACACATGGCTGAAAAAAGTGTGGGAAGCCTCCAGAGCCCAGACATGGCCTGTGCAGAGGCCACCAGGAGCAGCCCCTGCAGCAGCTCTGACCCCTCCGTTGCCAAACCCACATCCGCACTGGCTGCGTCTTCATCGGGAAGTCAAGTGTTGCCCTCACCTAGGGGAAGGGTCTTCGGGAGGGGCTGGGGCCTATTCCCATCCCAGCCTCACTCTGCTGTGTCCCTAGGTGCCAACAGCGAGCGGTGCCGCACGCCATCCCCTCCCGGCTCCCCAGGGACGCCCCACGACAGCTGCAGCATCGCCCCGCTGACGCCCTCCCAGTCGCCGGTAAGGACATTGTGGGGTCCCCCGGGGCTGACAGGGTCTGTCTCCCCAGTCTTGTCCCCTCTGATCCTTCCAGCGGTCACCCTCCGCTGCCTCCCTTCCTGGTTTGGTTGCCAGCCCCACCGCACACCCCGCTATCAGCCGAAGGATGGGTCAGTCTATCAGCAGGGCTCAAATCCCCCCCTTAGCTGTGGGATTTACAGGACGGAGGTTTTTTCCCAGTGCAGGAGGCAGGAGAGGAGCCAGAAGAAACACCAACATAAGTTTAACTCTTTGCAAAAGCTCCTGGTCTCCGCTTGCTCCTACCTGGACATCCCAGGGGGCTGCCAGGTGCGGGAGGACGCAGCCAGGGAGCGTGCCGGAGCTGGTTCCTCCCCAGCACTCGCTGTCCTTGCAGCTCCCCGAAACATGCACATTTCTGAGACAACCACCTCACCCATGCTAATCCCCGGCTTTTTTTTGCGGCTAGCTAATGGCTGCACCTATCAAACCTGGATACGTTTAAAAGTTAATGAGGGCTTTTAGCTTTCCGTGTCTGCCCCGGGGGCTGGGGGGGCTGCGGCAGGCGAGGGCGGCAGCGCGGAGCAGCGACAGGGGCACACACTGAGCATTAGCGGCGTCTTTGCAGCTCCTTCGGCACTGCCGCTCCCCACCAAGTCCGTATGCCGCCATGGAAGCTGGATAGGAGGTGGGAGATATGAATCCAAAGGCAGGACCAGAAAAGCATCAGCTGTAGGAGGCAGCAGCAGGAAGTCCTTAAAGCACTCGGGACGGGAAGGTTTTCGGTTGGGTCACCCACAGGGACACTTGGGATGAGGTCCCTTGGACTGAGAGCAGGAGCAAGGAATGTTTTGTGGAATCTCAGCTAAAATCTGGCAGGGTTCGAGTGTGGAGGGCTCAGCACCACCCCAACCCAGGAAGAAATGGAGACATCGCCCAAGGCAGCTCTCTTAGGCAGAGGCTGCAGGAATCCATCCTTCTCCGGGGCTGCCCAAATCCCCTTGTCCCATGAGCCTGTCTTTGGGAACTGCAACAGGGACCCCCCAGAGCCCAACACAGGCCGTCCCTCTTCTTGGTGACTCGGAGCTGCGTAAGAGGAGGAGTTGCCCCATGTTGTCAGCATCCCTGCAGAGGAAACCCCAGCACCACTGTGTCTCTTGCCCAGGCAGAAATCACAGTCCCAGTGGGCCCGATCCAGGAAAAATTAACCCCATCACAGGCTTTTTTCTACCCCTTTTCTGGAAGCGGCCAGCCCTGCTTCGATGCTCGCCCTCAGGACAGAGCCCGTGCCTAACAGCTGCCCTTGTGTTCCAGAGGAGTGAGGCTCGCTCCCAGCAAACCGCCTCCTTCGCCGTGGTAGTGGCCATTGACTTCGGCACCACATCCAGTGGCTACGCCTTCAGCTTCTCCAGCGACCCCGAGGCCATCCACATGATGAGGTGAGGAGCAGCTGGAGGTCTGAGAGCTGCTCCCAGGGCTGTTAAAGGACTTTTTGCCCAAAGCGGCTGGAATTCAGTGTGCCGGGAGGGAGGGATGGAGCTGGGATGGGCAGTGAACATCCACACCATCATGGCTGAGGGATGCTGCCTGGGAGCAGCTGGTGAAGGAGCCCGTGGAATAGGTATTCCACTGAGCGGGAGGATGGGGTGAGAGCACCTCTTCGTTAGCACTCTGTTATAATGACCTGAGTGGGTGCAGAGGAGCCCTGGAGGGGTTGCACAGGGAGTAAAGCCTTCCCAGGGACATTGGTCCCTTCTTTGCACCTCTTTAAGGTGCTTGAGGTTGTGCCCACATAGATAAATGAAATGGGGTAGGACCCGTTCTCTGGCCTTGAGGTTCACGGGCTGCTGCCGGCTCCTGTTTGCAGGAAATGGGAAGGAGGGGACCCAGGGGTGGCCAACCAGAAGACCCCCACCAGCCTCCTGCTGACGCCGGAGGGCGTCTTCCACAGCTTCGGCTACACCGCCCGGGACTACTACCACGACCTGGACCCCGAGGAAGCCCGCGACTGGCTCTACTTCGAGAAGTTTAAGATGAAGATTCACAGCACCAGCGTAAGTCCCTGCTCCCATCCCGACCTCCCTGGGGGGAGTGGACCATGGGGACCCTGGCTGGGCTGGACGTGAGCTGAGCTGATCCCAGGGATTTATCCCACTTTGCAGAAAGCAAAGAGAGGGGTTCACCAGGGGGAGCGGAAACCCAGGAGGGCTGGAGAGGGGCTACAAGCAAAACCTCTGATCGCCAGCATCCTGACTGAGCGCTTCCAGCTCCCTGTTTGCTTTAAACATGCTTCACACACAGCAACATTTTAGCCCTTTGCAGGGGGGTGAATTTTTGGTTCCCTCCACCCAAGCTGCTTTGGGGCAGGTGGATGCAGCTGCAGAGTGCGTCTTCCAGTGCCCGTGCCCCAACTGGTCCCTTTGGCATGGGGGGACAAGCACCCTGCCCGAGGCTTGCTGATGGAGCTGGGATGGGATGCCGACCACGTCCCAGCACCCTGTGTGATCTGTTTGCTCTTAACTCCTCTACTTGGCAGGACCTCACCATGCAAACGGAACTAGAAGCTGTCAACGGGAAGAAAATGCAAGCGCTGGAGGTGTTTGCCCACGCGCTCCGCTTCTTCAAGCAGCACGCTGTGCAGGTAAGGGCACCCCGGTACCCGAGCCAGCTGTCTCCGCACCATCACACACCCCTCCTCTCTCTCCCCAAGTCGTACACGTCATCCTCTCCACGAGTTGCTTCCTGGCCCTTCACTGAGAGCCCCAGTGCTCCAGCCGGGGGGGTCACCTGCTGCTTCTTGCCTGGCAGGAGCTGAAGGACCAGTGCCCGTCCCTGCCTGAGAGAGATGCCATCCGCTGGGTGATCACCGTGCCCGCCATCTGGAAGCAGCCAGCCAAGCAGTTCATGCGGGAGGCTGCCTACAAGGTGAGGGTGCTCCCAGGGTGGCTGTTGTCACCCTCGCAGGAATCTCCGGGGGGCACCTCCTTCCCCGACTCTCCCTGTGGGTGCTGCCCGCATAACGAAGGGTCTCTGGCTTGTGCTTGTAGCCCAAGGAATAGAATCATAGAATGGTTTGGGTTGGAAGGGACCTTAAAGATTATCTAGTTCCAACCCCCCTGCCATGGGCAGAGACCCACTAGACCAGGTTGTTCAAAGCCCCGTCCAGCCTGGCCTTGAACACTTCTAGGGATGGGGCATCCACAGCTTCTCTGGACAACCTGCTCCAGTGCCTCACCACCCTCACAGTAGAGAATTTCTTCCTAATATCCAATCTAAATCTAACAGGAGCTGGCCTCTGGCTGTTGGGCATGGGTTGGCTTTGAAACCCGGTGTTGGTGGGGTGGGAGGATTTCAGAGCTGGGTGTGCAGCAAGGGGGAGACTGGGGATGGGGACATGTTCTCCCCCAGGGATGGGGGGTGCCCCTTGGGTGCTTGGTGCCACCGCTGGGTCCCTGGGATGGGCAGGAGCTAACCCAGCCCTACAGCACGGGTGATGCACTGCCATAATATGTAGGACCGCTGTGCAATACGTAGTGGCTATACAGGCAAAAGCGGTGCACAAAGTTTGGGGATGGAAAGCCCTGTCAGAGCACAGCCCTGAGGCCGCGGCATGCAGGGACACCCCGCTATACTGTCACCTTCTCTGCCTTGATGCCCTGTCCTCCCCACAGGCCGGTCTGGTGTCCCCAGAGAACCCGGAGCAGCTGCTGATCGCGCTGGAGCCCGAAGCCGCCTCCATTTATTGCAGGAAGCTTCGCCTCCACCAACTGATCGACCTGAGCTGCAAACCCCCAGCCAACGGGCTGGCACCAGACCACTCCATTGACTCCAGCTTTCGGCAGGGTGAGCGGCCGCAGGGGATGGGGAGCTGCCGGATGGGTCCTGGCAGGGTGGGGGACTGGAATGGCAGGAGATGGAGCAGGCAGGGATCCAGCCCCACACACCAGGGCTTGAGGGTCCGTCAGCAGCACTGGGGCACAGCTCAGCCCGGACTGCAGCAGTGGGGTCTGTGGGGTGAGCACTCGGAGTACATCCGTCCCGGTGCTCTCGCACCCCCATCCCAAGCTCCAGCTCCTGCCCAGGGAGCGGAGGGGCTCCGGCAGCAGCCCCCATCCAGGGGATCCCATTCTCATGGGGACTGGCACCCTGGCAGGTCCCCACCAGCCCTGTCAGGGAGCTGGTTTGAATTATGGTCCCAGCACGTGCCTCTCCTTTGGCTTTTGGGATGGAGCAAAACCACCACAGCCAGTAAAAGAGCAATTAGTGCGGGGGCTTTTACTGGGGAGCTGCTGCTGCTTCCCAGGCTGGCTCTGCCTGCAGCCCTCCTGGCCCCCATGAGCAGGGGCTACACGGATAGCCCCCCAGGGCTCTCATTTTGGGTGTTTCTCCACAGAGACCCCCCCCATGCTCCCCTCCTGGGCCCAGCACGGGCACTTCGTCCCCTCCCGCCATGGCCCCTTGCCGATGGGCTAAGTCCCTCCTTGTCCTCCTCTGCTCCCGGCTCTTTTCCACTTTCCCATTTCCTTCCCTATAATTTTCCCTTCTCTGATACTTTAGCGAACAAGACCGGCTCTGGCAGAAGCCGTTTGGGTTTCTGCGCAGCACTGGTGTGTGCGGGGGCGAGTCCTCAGAGGGTGCCAGCGGCCATGAAGCGAGCACAGCAATCCTGCATCCCCCATGCAAGGACAGGGCAGGGCTGGTTCCACCCCCACAGGGATCCCCAGCCCACAGGACCTTCTAGTGACGGGGGAAAGTGAGGCAGAGATGAGTGGGGCACCGTGCTAAGGGAGTAAAGGGGAGACCTCGGCTGCTCCCGGCTCTGACAGCCCTGGGGAACCCCGTTCCCCCCTTTTTCCCCTCGTTCCCCCCTTCCCCAAGCCCACAGGGCCAGAAAGCAACCAAGCTGTGTGTCCCCCACGGTCTCAGCCCGTTTCATCTGCCAAACCCACCCTTGACGTCCGCCCGCACCACCCCAGGTCCCTGGGCCGCCTCTCCACTTCCCTCTCCCTGTGTTTTCAGCTGGAGCCATTTCTGCTGGCTCAGCCAGAGCCTTCCTGGATTCCTCCCAGCAGCTCCACTTGGCCTCAGACACCCCAGCTCCTCGCCTCCCCTTTCCTCCAGCCTGGCCCCTCCATATGGGCTGAGCCCTTGGGCTTCCCAATCCCACACCAGCTTCCCCAGTCGATGCCATAACCATAATCCTGGGACAGAGAGAGGGTCCACCCGCTGCACCGGGGTCAGCTGAGACCCTCTGCGGAGCTGCCTGTGGGGATGCTCCCCCCACGCATGGGAGCCCGAGCATCCCCTTCGCTCCAGCTGCAGAGACGGGGCTTTACTGGGACAGAGCTGGTTTACCAAGCCCCAGTGCTGGGACCCCGCTGGTGTCCGCAGCCCTTGTCTTGCGTTTGGTTGGAAAGTCGGGGTCGCATCCAGATTTATGGAGGGGCTTGAGCTGCTTCCTGGGGCTAAAGCTAATGAAGTTAATCTGCTGTGTCCATCTCGCCGTGACAAAAATAGGCCAGGATAACCCCACCTTCTCCAAACAGCTCCCTGCCCTTCCGGGCTGCTTTGATGTCCCCTGCCCTGGGACAGAGGGAGCAAAGGAAACCCCACCCGGGCTGGGGAGAACAGGGAAAGAGGCGCCATCGCCCAGGGGCACCTCTGAGCCCAGGGCACTGCGGGCTGGACGCGATGAGGTGCGATCCTGTGGGATCCTGCAGGATTCCAGGCAGAGCAGCAGGATGGCTAGACTAGCTTCTCCACGATGGATCTGGGGCCATGTTGGGTGTCCCAGCTGGAGGGGAGCGAGCAACCAGTGCTCCCAGTGCAGCCCAAGCAGCCCCTCACAGCGTTCCCCACCTACCAGGGGGGATCCCAGGGATGCTCCTGGCCCCGGTGCCCCCCAGCCTGACGCCGGCCCCTCTGCTCTGTTCCACAGCCCGAGAGCAGCTCCGGCGATCCCGCCACAGCCGCACGTTCCTGGTGGAGTCGGGAGTAGGGGAGCTCTGGTCGGAGATGCAGGCAGGTAGGAAGGGTGACGGGCAGTGCCCCCCCGCCCCAGCAGACCCCAGCCTCCCGGGGAGGATTCACTGGGGGTGGGGGGCAAGCAGGAGTCCCCACTGGTGCTGCCTGGCCCTGGGGTCACCCTGGGCAAGGAGACGGGGGGCTGGATGTCCCCTCCAGAGCAGAGACCCCCAGAGACCCCAAGCATGGTCCTGCTGGCACCAGGGGAGGGTCTTGCCGTGGGGGTGACACAGCTCTGGTCTGTCACTTGGTCTTGAACTCCCCAGAGGATGCCAGTGAGGGCAGGGTCTGTCTGCCACCTTCCCATCCCATCATCTGGTTTGTTCCATGCAGTCACCACCACTTCCCCCTCCTGCTCCCCAAAACTTCTTCAGCTGTTTTTTTGGGTGTGGAAAAAAATGAACCCAAACCCCCCGTATTTTGGTTAAAGCTGCATTTTCCCCCAGGGAATGTGCTGCCCTGGGTCCCTGTCCCAGCAGCTCCTCAGAGCCCACAGGATGGGTGTCCCCAGGGGTTCAGCCCCGCTGGGGGGCTGGGGGACCCCCACAGCGGGTTGGGGGGTGAATCGGGACCCCGACTCGGCCGCTGTCCTTGCCCGCAGGTGACCGCTACATCGTGGCAGACTGTGGCGGTGGCACGGTGGACCTTACCGTGCACCAGATCGAGAAGCCGCAGGGGACACTGAAGGAGCTGTACAAAGCCTCAGGTGGGGTGGGCTGCGGCCCCCGGACCCATCCTGCCTCCCCACCTCCTCCCGCGGCGACCGGCTTCTGGGCCGGGTCCCCTCCCTGTCCCCTGCAGAGCCGTGTCTGGGACTGTGGCACNTGCTGGGTTGGAGGGGGACAAGTTGGGACAGGGGTGTCGGACTGAGCACGTTCAGGTGGGACAGGGGTGCCAGTGGGACGGGAGTTTTGGGCTGGAGGGGGCTCAGGTGGGACAGGGGCGCTGGGTTGTGGGGTGACAGAGGGACAGGGGTGCTGGGACAGGGGTGCTGGTGGGACAGGGGTGCTGGGCTGAGGGGTGACAAGGTAGGACAGGAGTGCTGGGTTGGGGGGTGCCGGTGGGACAGGGATGTAGGTGGGAGAGGGTGGGTGTACAGGGTGGTACCAGGGGTACCAGGGTGTCTGCAGGTGGGATAGGGGCAGAAGTGAGGCACCTTGGTCTGGGGACCTGAAACTCCACCAGTGTCCCTGTGTGCTGTGGATCACAGCACCCAGTGCCACCCAGCATGCAGCGAAGGCATGGGGTGACTGAGGGCTGTGGTGTGTCCTGGTCTGCGGGACGTGTCCTGGCCCATGCCCATGAGCTTCCTACTCTGCTTCCCGGGGACACATGAAGCCCCCAGCCTCAGCCCATCCCAGGGGTGAGATGCTGGCACATGATGGTCATGCACCCTTGGAGAAATGGGAGCTCGTGAGTGACAGCCGCCAGCCCAGGCTTCCCTGCAGAGCTGGGCATGGGGCTGGAAAGCCCTGGCACTGCCTGGCAGAGCCACGCCATGGGGAGAGGCACCAAGACCCACCGAGGGATGCCTGAGAGGGTCCCCTTTGTCCAGGAGACCGCTGTCCCCACAGCCGCAGTGCCTGCCCTCTCCCTGCTCCTGGGGGGCGTTTCCATGCCCCCCTGCCAGTGCAGGACCCATCCCTGTCCCCTGGGCAGGGGGTTCCTGTCCACGTCCCCCCACCCTGACCCCTCTGCAGAAGAGCCACAGTGGGGCTGGGGGACACCATCTTGCATAGAAAGTGCCCCAGGCTTTCCTAGGTGATGCCAGGGGGTGTCTGGGGACATGGTGATGAGGGACATGGGGACATGTGTGCCATGGGGACACTGCCTGACCCAGCCCCCCGGTCCCCAGGGGGTCCCTATGGGGCCGTGGGGGTGGACCTGGCCTTTGAGAAGCTGCTGTGCCACATTTTCGGGGAGGATTTCATCGCCACCTTCAAGGCCAAGCGCCCCGCCGCCTGGGTGGACCTGACCATCGCCTTCGAAGCCCGCAAGCGGGCAGCAGCCCCCTCCCGTGCCAGCCCCCTCAACATCTCCCTGCCCTTCTCCTTCATCGACTTCTACCGCAAGCACCGGGGCCAGAACGTGGAAACAGCCCTCAAGAAGAGCAAGTGAGACCCTGTTGGGGGGGGCCTGGGGACCCCTGGGGAGCTTGTGGCTCCAGAGGGACCTAAACTGGGAGGGGGAGAGGGCAAGGGCAGGTGGGCTGCTCTGCTCCTGGGTCTGCTGGGCTGGGGGATCCCCAGGGGAGGACCAAGGGGGAGACTTTGGTGAGGGGGCAGCCCCCAGATCCTCTCTCCCTCCCCAGTGTCAACTTTGTGAAGTGGTCGTCCCAAGGGATGCTGCGGATGTCCTCAGAGGCCATGAGCGAGCTCTTCCAGCCCACCATCAGCCAGATCATCAAATACATCGGTAGGTCCTGGGGCAGGAGCAGCCTGGCTGCCAGAGCCTTTGCCCCCCCTGCAAGGGGGTGTCCCCTCTCCCCAGGGCCCTGGCACCCTGCAGTGTCACCCTGAGCCATGCCCACCCTCACCGGGGCAGGGGTGGAGGTTCATGGGTGGCCCCCAGCCCTGCCCAATGCCCCCCCTCCCTCCCCAGATGACCTCCTGAAGAAGCCGGAGGTCCAAGGCATCAAGTTCCTCTTCCTGGTGGGGGGCTTTGCGGAGTCGGCCATGCTGCAGCGTGCCGTCCAAGCAGCCTTTGGCCACACCTGCCGCGTCATCATCCCCCAAGACGTGGGGCTGACCATCCTCAAAGGGGCTGTGCTCTTCGGCCTTGACCCCACCATTGTCCGCGTCCGCCGCTCCCCCCTGACCTACGGCGTGGGGGTACTCAACAAGTTCGTGGAGGGGAAGCACCCACGGGAGAAGCTGCTGGTGAAGGAGGGCAAGAACTGGTGCACCGACATCTTCGAGAAGTTCGTCTCCGTGGACCAGTCTGTAGCACTGGGGGAGGTGGTCCAGCGCAGCTACTGCCCGGCCCGGCCAGGCCAGCGCAAGACCATCATCAACATCTACTGCTGTGCCACCGACGACGTGGTCTACATCACCGACCCAGGCGTGCGCAAGTGTGGCACCATCAGCCTGGAGCTGGAGGCGCTGGGCGATGCCGGCAGCCCGGCGCGCGGCCGCCGGGAGATCCGTGCCAGCATGCAGTTCGGGGACACAGAGATCAAGGTCACCGCCATGGACATTCGCACCTCCAAGACGGTCCGAGCCACCATTGATTTCCTCTCCAACTGAGACCCTTCCTCCACGGGGCTGTGTGGGGAGGGATGGGGACCTTGGGGACCTGCCACCCATGCCAGACCCCCACCGGCACCCACTTTGGGCTCTGGCCTCACAGGACTCCCATGGGTGTGAGGAGCTGGGGAGAGGGAACAAGCGCCTCACTGCCACCAGACCCTGCTGCCCCCATGCTGGTGGCCCCCCCTTCTCATGGGACACCCCAAAGATGCTCCCCAGGCGTTGCCGGGCAGTGCTGCACCGGGGCCCACATCTCCCACAGAAACAGGTCGGGGTCTGACTGTCAGAAAGGGTGACTGCACCCCCGGCATTGCTGAGCAGGGGCAGCGCTGCCAGCCAAGCGCGGGCCAGGGGCTCAGACTGCCCCCCCCGAGTATGGGTAAGGCCACTGACAGAGCCCACAGCACCCCCAGCTCCCAAGAATGCCAACACACACGCTTTCTGTAAACCCACATTTCTATTTTTTACATATATTGCACATTGCCCTCACAGCTGGCATCCCCCGAGGAGCAGAGTTTGACATGGCCAGAGCAGCCCAGCGAGGACAGGGACAGTGGCACAGGAGGAGGGGGACAGTAGCCCACCCTCACCCTCTCCTGGACCCCTTTTAACTAGAGGTCGGGGCAGTTTGCAGCACAAAGCCCCTCACCCCACTCAGGAACCCTCACCCCAAAGGGCCCGACCAGGTTTATCCGTGTCCGCAGGGATGGGCTCCTGCAGCCCCCTGCACCCAGGGGTGAACAAATAAATGGACATGACCCCCCCCCAGGAGCCTCTGAAATAGCACGGCACTGCAGGGAAGGGCTGGTCTCGTACCCCCCGCTGTGTCCCCTGTCCACGTGGGGAGTGTCCAGTCCCTTCCATGCTCCTCTGTGGGTTGCAGCTGCCAGCTCAGATGCTCCCGGGGACTTTAATGGAGGTGAACTGAGCTCCAGCCCCCTCTCAGCTGAAGATTATTATTTACCTCTATGGATTTTTGTACTTAAAAAACTCCCACGCATACACACAGACATGTATATATATATCTCTGTATATTTTTATATATATAGGCACATAAAGCCTCCTGTTGCTTTCAAAACTGAGCCACTTCTCCCAGTCCTTGTACCATGAGCCTTACCAGAAAAAAAAAAAAAAAAGAAAAAAAGGAAAAACAGAAGGAGACTAAGGCAATGGCTGTGACATGAGGAGGTGGATGGGCATGGCCATGGGGATGAGCACTGCCACAGGGACACTGTCACTAGTCCTGGAGCTACCAGGCTTCCCAGCCTCCTTCCCACTGCTGGATCCTGCCCTGACCCACGTCCCAGCTCAGCTCCAAATCCCAGGAGGCAAAATTTCACCCCGGGGTGGGTCTCAGCTGGGGCTCCGCCATCCCCAAATGCCACCTCTCCCAGGGAGGATAGGGGAGAAAAGCAAGGGGAAAGCAGCAGCAGCTGGAGGCAGCAAGCGGGATCCCTCCCTGAGGCTCCGGACGGAAATGCTCCAGCATTTGGGGAGCCCCTCCTGCACTTCGGGGACCCCCCCCACCCCACAATGGGGAGGGCAGGTGTGCTGCTGTGGCGATGACAGCTGGGGAGGGGGGACAGCAGCTCACCCCCACCTCTGTGGTGGCCACAGAGCTGCAGCCCCTGGGGTGGGGGGGTTTGGGTGGGTTTCTTCTTTTATAAATTTGAGCTTCGTCCTTGGGAGCCACGCAGGCAGCAGTGGAGGGCAGGGGGGGCTAGTCAAAGCCATGCCAGTCGCTCTGCTCCGAGTCGTACTCCAGCTCCGCGCCGATGCAGCGCACCCCATCCAGGAGCATCGGCGTGCCGTGGTGCCGGTCTGCAGGACAGGAGGGGACAGTGGGGACAGGGACAGAGACAGGGTGCAGCCACATATGGCCTCAGGCTGGCCCAGGGGGGCCTTTGGAGAGCCCTTTTGGGGAGTTTTCAGGCTCACAGGTGCTTGTCCTCTCACCTACAGTCCCCACACAAGGGATGCTGGCACCCAGGGGGCTGGGAGATGCAGGGATGCTGCACCCTGTCCCCAGGTCACCGCTGTGGTTGCTGCCCTCAGGATGCTGCCTGGGGACAGTGCTCAGCTCCCGGCGTGCTTAGGCTCGGGTGCTGTAATATATGGGGTGCACGGGGACAGGCTGGGACAGGGTGGTGATGTCAGGCTGGGGCACAGGGTAGGGACACAATGAGAGAGCAGGAGGATGCCGAGGAGCAAACCACCAGCCCCACGGACCCCAGGATCGGCTGTGTGGAAAACGCCGGTGAGAGCAGGCAGTGTGTCACACGAAGCAGAGGAAGCTGAGCTATGAAACGCTGCTCTAATTAACAAACCCAAATTAGGCAGCAAGGTGGGGGAGGGGAAAAAATATTAAAATTAAAGACTGCTGTGCTGCCTAACAAGCAGCAGTGTTTGGAGGAGAGGGGGACCTCGGCAGGCTTGGCCACAGCCCCCGGGCTGGGTTTGGGTGAGGACGGGGGGGGCAGGGGGTGCCCCCGACCCACCCGCTGCAGCCCCGTTCCATGCACCCCTACACCGGGGAGGCCCCTCAGCCTCATCCCGCAGGCTGGGGATTTTCGGGGTGAAAGTCGTCAGGTTTAGACAATTTCTTAGAAGTGTCCACCAGGTGGGGAACGTCTGCAGCAGCTGGGCCGGGAGAGCTGGAAGGAGATGGGCTGGGGAAGGAAGGAGAATGGCGCAGGGGCCAGGGGATGCAGGGAGCATCCCTGGCTCTCCAGACACAGCAGAAAGCAGCCGGTCTCCAGCCAGGTCTGCGAGCGCTCCCTGCTACCGGCTGTGCCAGGAGGAATTGCTGCTCTGAAACCCAAGGAAAGGCGGAAGGCCCCCCACACCGATGCCCACCGGCGCTGGCAGACCCTTACCCATGACGCGGGCTTGTACCACCACCTTGACACAGGCGCCTTCACCGGCCTCGCTGGTCAGGACCATCTCCTCCTTCAGGACCCCCTCCTTGTGCGCCGTGTACTCGCACTTCACACTGTAGCCTGGGGACAGAGATGCCCTGGGAGCTGGGCTCCAGCCGCAAGAGCTGCCTGCACCTTTCCTACCCCACCCCGGGAGCCCCTCCTCACCGCAGGCACCCAGAGGCAGCAGACCCAGGGGTATAGCTGATTTAGTGCCATCCCCACCACCGAGGTGCTGGGCACAAGTCGTGCTGGGCTCCCTCCCCACCTTGTGCCTCAGTTTCCCCACCCACGAGGCAGAAACAAGGATGCTGAGCTGTGGTGAAGCTCATAAAGCTCCACAGAGACGCAGGTGAGGTTTTGGGGGACACAGGACGCTGTTTTTCCCAGTGCCATGCTGAGGGCACTGCTGTGATGGTGCTGAGCATCCCCCAATGCTCTGAGCCAACGGCACCTCTGAGACCCACTCATCCCCGTAACCCTGCCCCAGGCCACGGAGGGTTTGCAGAGCCCCACAGCTCCTCTGCACCCCCAGTCACAGCCAAGGGGGAGACCCACCTCCCACCCAGCCAAGACCCCGACCCTCCAGCCCCACACACTGCCCCAGAACATAACATACGGTGCTGCCTTTGCCCTGCCCTGCCCTGCCCTGCCTGCAGCACCCTGGCTAGGCAAACACCATGATCTCCCACCAGCCAGGCACACCTATGCCAAAATTGCCATGTCTTCCTCTTTGCAGAGCAAAGGCAACATGGAAATGCCGCTTGGAGCCCCCAGCTTGGAGTGGGTGAGGGCTGGTCCCGGCCCCATGTCCCCACCCAGCACAGCGACAGAGCTCGCAGGGCCACAGGAGGCAGTTGCTTTTGATCCGGAGGAAAAAAGCACAATGTAAAAAATAAAGGAGAGGCGGAAAATTAAACCATGCTGGCCTTTCAGTTGCAGAAAGGCATCAGTCAAACTCCAGCAGGGCGGGACATGAGCTTGCTGTGAGCACATGGCTGGGCATCCCCCACAGAGCTGACAGGGAGGCACCCCGACATGGCTGGCACAGGGGGGTGCTGCAATGGCACATAAGAAGAAATAAAAATGCCCTGAGCATCATCCAGGCTCCAGAGCACACACAGTAGTCGGTTCCGCAAGCTCAGCCCCAGGGCTCGGGAACATGGGGAGCGCAGTGGGATGGAGGGGAGCGAACCATCTACAGGCACGATGAATTTTCCCTCACTGCTCCTCCAAGTCCCCAACCTGGCACGGGGCTCAGGTCCCCAGTGAAGGGCTGAGGAGCCAGAGGGGAGCAGAGCCAGGAGCTGGAGGAGAGCTCAGGGCAGGTAAGCACTTTCTCTGCTCAAATGAGGGAGCTCTACCTTAAACGGGGATGAAAGGTTGCACCTGGAAGCAGGAGGGAGAAAGGGTGGCAAAACTTCCTCCTTCCAAGCGCCAGGAGCCTCCTTATCTCCAGCCCACACTCACCCGGGGCCACTTTGTCTCTGTGTCTGTGCCACATCACAGCCCCGCTCACCGGCCCCGCCGCGGTTGTCACCACAGCCAGGAACCGGGCACTGTGCTCTGCCCAGGCTGGGTGGCCCTGGGACCGCAAGAACAGGATTTGGCCCATGGCCGGGCAAACCTGGCAAGCTCTGTCCCTTCCCACAGCTGAGGATGTGGGAAGCAGAATCTCAATGGGAGCCCTGGCTGTCACCAGGACCCCAAGGACCTGGGGGACAAACGCCACTGAACCGCTGCAAGGCACCAGACACCTCCAGGTCCCTCCGGAGCGGCTCAGGATCCCCAAAGGACTCCTTTCCCCAAAGCCTTGGAAGCCCTGGCCCTGAGCCCAGGCTGGGCATGCCAGTCCGAGGTGGGAAGCTTCAAGCAAACAAAGCTTAAGTGCTTTGCTGGGCCAGGGCCAGCAGCAGCACGGGAAGAGCTGCAGCCCAGCCCTGCCAGCCACAGTCCCGCTCTCAGACCCTCAGCTGCCAGGAGGCGGCAGAGGGAGATACGGCAAGCTGCAGCCCCAGGGAGACGGAGGGGACAGGGATGCGGGAAAGAGCATCCACCGGCTGCTCGTCAACCAGAGCTGCTGGCACAGGACCAGTCAAGGTGCCCCAAGGCGCTTTGCAGCCTGCTGTGTCCTCAGGACAGATCCCACGTCCCCAGGACGGCTGCCACCAAGCCCAGGGTGATGCTCAGCTGTCCCAGCTGCTGTACCAGGGCCACTGTGCACAGCCCTGCTCCCTTTTCGCACTGATGTGCCGGCAGCGAAGTGACCCCAGACCAGAGTCCGGCTGGTGCATGAGCCTGGTGCCTCTTGTAGCAAACCCTGTGCCTGTCCTTGTCCCCATCCCCACCAGTCTGTGGGCTCTGCTCCACAAACCCATGGCCGCTCTTCACCTCCCGCCTCCCATACTGATCTGAACCCGCAAGAAACAGCATCTGATTGATGAACATTTGGGATAATGGGAGCATTTAACCTCCCAATTGCAGCTGATAAATTATGGAGAGACGTGGGTCTGCAGGGGACGGAGCAACAGGCTGGCTGCAGACTGTAACTGAACCCAGTCTGCGAGTGCTGATGGGACAGACCAAGCAGCACCGAGAGGCCTGGGGGAACAAGAAGGAGATGGTGAAGGACAGGGAGGAAGGAGGAGGCAGAACAGCCAGCAGGACCCCCAGCCCTGCAGCCACGATGCCAGGGGCTGCCACGTGCCTGGCCCCCAGCATGGGCTCAGATGGGGCTGAGCTGCCAGAGACACAGAACAAAGCAAAGCCCGGGTAGTTCCTCTGCATAGACCCACATCGGGTGCTTACGTTTCAGGACATTATTCTCTTTTCCTCCACGACAAGAGAATTAGCAAGAAGCCTGGAGACAGATGGAGAGGTGACCCCCGCCTTGGCTCGAGCCTCTTCTTTAGGCAGACCCTCAGTACAGGCAGAACAGACAGAGCAAGTGCTAAAAATACCAGCACGTCTGGACTCTGTTCAGCAGGTTCTTGGATTAAAATGCCACAAAAGCTGCTCTCCAAGCGCACAGGTCGGGGTCGGGCGTCTCCCAGGAGGCACAGTGGAAACATGGATTCCTTCTCTATGGGGTAAAGCTCTCCAATGCAGTGCTGCAGGGACGGGTGCCGGGATGTGGCCCCAGCAGAGGTACGGCCAGGACAAAATGCCCCCCTCATTGCTAGCAGCTGCAGGATGGGGACAGCCCAATCAGCCTGCCACCATCACACCCGTGCTCAGGTGAAGGATGAGGCTTGGGGTTTAGAAAGCGCTTTGGAGGACACTCGCCCATCGAGTTCCCCCGAGGCAGGAAACACCCTGGCAATAAAAGCTGTCCCTGCAGGCTCACAGGGAGCTCTGGGCTCCCCAAGCAAGGGGAATCACTCCCCGTGCCTGGCAAGGGCTCCACCCAGACGGCCACAGGTGCTCCTGAGACCAGGGAGCTGGCAGCTGCCTCCTGCCCCATGGGAGCACTTGGTTTGTGCTCCCCACGGGGCTCCCGCATGAGCCAGACACACTGCCACCCCCACGGGCACGTAGGGGTATATCTGGGTCTGGCAGCCCCCCGACCCAGGCAGTGCCTCCCTCACTGCTCACCCCTCACCAGCTGCAAAGCGAGGGCAGGATCCGGGATCCAGCACAGCAGCTGCCAGGAGGACAAAGGGGGGACCTTACCTTCTGGTAGGGGCGTGACACTGATGACTCGGAGGTTGAGGTTGGGGAGGGGCACGGCACAGACGTCCTTCCCCAGCCTCTGCACCAAGGGCAAGAGGAACGTGATCTCGTACTTGTGGAGGATCTTCAGGAATCCCACCTGCAAGGGGGGGAACACAGCAAGGGTCACACCATGCCTCGGGCAGGCAATGAGCTGTGGCAGGAAGTGGTCCAACACTGCCATCATCCCATCCCATCTCGTCCCTCTCCACATCCCACCCTGGGAACAGGGACCCACCAGGCATTGGCCACTCAAATAAATAAATAAATGGGAAAACATAACAAACATGTCCATTTTGGCTGCACAAAACAAGCAGCAAAAGCAACCAGTTCTGGGGCAAAGCCCCAGGAACAACCATCCTTCAGCGTCACGGGAGCCAAGACCAATTTTCCTGGATGTTGTTTCTGGTCTCTAAAAGCCAAGATGTTTCCAAGAGCGTGCCTTCAAACCTCATTTATCCACTGCCACGATGAAAACCAGAGCCCTTTTCGGAGCCAGCCACCTCCGAAATGGGGTCCATCTCCATCGTACTCAGCAAAAGCCATTTTGGGAAGGGAGCGGCAGGCTCCCCACCTGCTGCAAAGCTCCAGACGTGCCTGCAAACCCTCCCTGCGGCAGAGCCCAGAGGACAGCCAGGATCCGGCCCAGCCAAGAGGACAATCCCCTCCTGGGGACGCAGGGTACCCAGTGCTCACCGACTGCCACAAACCCTGCCGGCAGCTGCAGGTAAGCTCTGGCCCTGTTCACCTTCAGTCTTCCATGCACACATGTGCAGCCCACTCCAAGCTGCACCTCAACCGCCACATAAATACATATATAATACACACGCATATATACATATCTATACACACACAGATATAAACTGCACGCCATATGCTTGCACATTCCTGGCCACGAGCAGCTCCAAGGCATCACGGCAACTAGAAATGACAATGAGCAGCTTTGGGGATTTTAAGACCATAGAAAGACGTCTGGTGACCGTCCCTAAAGAACCTTTTCTCCGGAGGGGAGAGGATGAGGGTCTCCTCCCACCTCTGAAACACATGGTGGGGCACGCTGTGCACCCCAAACCTGTCCAGAAGAAAGAGCTGTGTGGTTAAACACAGCCCTGGCACAGACCCACACGGCACTGGCACGCTGAGCCGGGTCAGTCCCGCTGTGAAGTCGGGGCTGGCAGCACCGAGGGCAGCAGGCAGCTGCCCCCCCTTCCCCAGAGAAGCACGTGCAGTGCCGGGGCGCCCGCGGCACGCTGCACGGCACGGGTGGGAAAAATAATAACAACCACCCACAGATCGGCAATTGCTAAGCAATTCACTGCTGTTTTTAGGGCAATAACCCATCATCCGCCCGGTACAAATGACTGACTCAGAGCCGAAAGGGAGTTTCAGATTGCTCTGCTGCACACAACACCGGAGCAACCCCGATGCTCTCCGAGGGGTTCATTTCTTGGCAAAAAAGGGCCCCCAAAGGAGAGGCTGGGATGGAGGGGCCAGCTTCGCACCAGGTGAAGCAGCCACAATAAAGCAGCTCCAGGCAGAGGACCGGCAACCTGCACCTTCGAATCACTGCCAAGTTGCCCATCTCACACCCAGTCCCCGCTGCCACCAAAGCCCACAGCACGCCAGCACCAAAGCCTCCGTGCTCCCAGCGCTCAGCCCTGCTGCGTGGGACAGGAGCTGTGGGACAGGGCAGGCAGCACATGCTCAGGTCTGCAAACCTGCCAGGCCGAAATATAAGGCGTCATTAAAGACTGCTTGATGTCCCCGCTGCCATCACCAGCCTCCCTGCATGGCTTGGGAGCCACCGTCAAATCTGAACATCCAGATGGGGCAGCAATGGAAACCTCCCCAGAACAAGCAGAGCCGCAGGCAGAAGCCACAGGCAGCAGAAGCCCCACAGCTCAGGGGGCTAAAACAGGTAGCACTGAGGGGGTCCACCCACCCCAGAGGGCCCCCAGGACAGACCCAGCCCCACTGCCAGGTGCGGGGATAGACCAGGATGACACCAGTACCACCCCCTCATCGCCCAGATCCCAGCTCCCACCTTGACAAGGAAGCTGCCATCCTTCTCCTGCATCACCATCACCACCGAGTCGTGGAGCTTCTCATCGAAGTGCACGTGGCCATGGGTCCCCTCGGCGGGCTGGCTGGGGGCAAAGCGCACACCCCCACCTTTCACCTTGCTGCCTGCGTGGGGAGGAGAGGACAGAGCCTGGCATCACTCTCTGCCCACCTGGGACACACCCACTTCATCCCCAGCTCTGTGTCCCCCCACAGCCCCCAGGGATGGACCAAGGCTGGAGCATGGAGTTTCCCCCTCTCTCATTTCAGTTTCCCCCCTTTCATTCCTCATTTTCCCCCAGTTTACCCACTCTCATTTCAGAAACACCCTGTGACACAGGCTGGGGAGGGAATACATGGACACAGGTGGCTAGTGGCCACAGAGTGCATGGTCCAGCTGATGCCCAGAGGCTGTGAGGGTCCCATCCACTCCCCAGAATCAGCAGCATTTGCTCGTGATTTTCTCAGGGCAGAGGAGAGGGACGAGCAGAGACACAGACTGCTGGGAAGGGGGCACAGGTGGGAAGGACAGCTTCCCCAGGGAAGGGCTCCCACACATCTCAGGGTGCTGGGTAGGACTCTCTGGGGCTGCAAAGCTGGCCAGCATATTGGGGAGCAAACCCCACAGTGCCCTGGGGAAACACTGAGGTTCCCATAGCCAGCAGGAGTCTGCACAGAGGCACAAACTCTATGTGCCCTTTTGCTTGCACCTTTGCAATATGTTCTCTGTGAGCTTACAAGTAAAAACAGCCTCTCCTTTTCCTCCTCCTCCTCCCTAGTACACCCCAAGAAACCCCCTGGTCCGACTGCCGATTGCATCCATCTGGCAGCGGCTGGGAGCAGATTGCCGCCTCCTTAAAGAAAAGGCTCTTTGTGCCTCAGCAGGCTGGAAACGCCGGAGATTTAATAACTCGGCATTGTTCAGCCGGAACAGCTCGGCAGAAATCCCTTCCCCGCACGCAGGGGAAAACAAGAGACTCAGCCGCTTGCAGAGCGATGCGGCTGCACGTGGCTGCGGTCGGGAAGGGGACACAGATGGCACCCTCCCTGCCAAAACGCAGGCAGCCCCCAGGCCCCCGTGACAGGACACAGCCACCCTCTGCCCCACAGAGCCCTTAAGGGTGCCACAGGGCAGGATGAGCGCAGGGACCCACATGGATCCCGTAAGCTGGCTGGGAGCTGCGGATAACGGACAAGGTCTCAGCCTGTTGTTGCTGACGGGCACCCTGATGCCAGCACTGGGCTCGTAGGACCCAAACCCCAACACCTGCCAGGAGACCAGCAGGGAAAAGCCCAAATATGTGTCTTCATCACACAGTGCTTGGAGTCAGCGCAGATGATGCCCGGCACAGAGCCTGGGAAGCCTGGCGGCCCCTGGGGACAAGCATCTCTGGAGGGCACGCAGCCACTGTCCACCTGGGCAGCAACACTGCTTGGCTAGCCCCCCAGCACAGTGTGTCTGAAGACCCTCGGGAGAGAGGGAGGTCAGAAGAAGGTGAAGGTGGCAGCCAGGCACCGCGGGCAGCTGTCCCGGGAACCGGCTGTCCTGAGAACCGGGTCACCTGCCAGCACACACCCCGGTGACCTTGAGAGGCCGTACTGCATGGTGCCCCCGTCCCAGCTCAGCAGGGACCGACAGTGACAGTTCTCACCCTGGCAGGAGGGGGCTGCCCCAGGCAGAGCCCGGATGGGTGGCAGTGGCACCTCTGCAGCCTCAGGCACGTGGGGCAGGGTGGAAGGGGCACAGGCACCCACCCACGCAGGACCTGCCGTGAGTCAGCCAGCACAGAAATCTCATTAGGGTTGAAATGTAATTGTGCGTCCTGCAAACACCCGGCAGCAAAGGGAGGCACAGGCAGAGGTACAGGCAGAGGCTGGGCAGAAAATGACCCGGAGCTGGTGTGTTCTATCTTGAGCCACTAGGTCCCAACACAGTCATGGCAGGAGGGTCACTGGGACCTGCTGGACCCCACACAATCAGCGTGACGGCAGCTAGTCTGGTGCCACACTCCCTGGGCACCCAGGGTCTGGGTTTGGGGGTCCGACCCACGCCTTCCACAGAGAGGGGGCCACCTGCCTCGCATGTGTCAACAGCAATCTCAAGCTCTGGAAGCAGATGCCACCTTCAGAGTCACTACATCCCCCCAAAATGAGGGCGCCCAGGCCTCAGCGTCCCCAGGGAGGCAGGGCTGGGAGCAGGGAAGCACAGGGCTCCCCCAGCACACTGCTCCCCACAGGGACCCCCAGCCCCTCTCCCCCATGCTGTCAGGAACAAGGCAGCCCAGAGCAAGCAACCTGCCTGTTCTTTGTCATCACCACCAAGGGATTGCTCGCCTGGCCCTCATCCTGCCGGGAAGCCAGAGGAGGCTTCACCACCAGTGGGAGGAAAGCCCCCAGCATGGAGCCATTCAGCAGCTCCACTTGCCGGCAGCAGTGAAGGAGCCACAGAGGCCAGAGCTGTGACTGGGTGCACAAAGGGAGACAAAATCACGCCCAGCAGCAGCACAAAGAGCCTCTTCGGTCTTTGTCTCGATGCGGTGGAGAGCCAGGCACTGCCGCCACAGGGCACCTCGCACCAGTGGCCTTTTGGGGTCCCCTCGCGGCACCAGCAAAGCACCCAGCTCCCCAAGCCCAGCACTGCCAGAGCCTTTCGGGGAAGCAGCTGGGGTCTGGGAGGTGCCAGGAGCACCCCAGGACCATCTGGCACCCATCGCCTCCTTGAGCAGCCCTGCCTGGGGCGGGAGGTGCCGGGGGTTGTGCCGATCACTGGAGGGGGAATCGCAGCTGAGCGATGCCAGCAGCACCCCACCGGAGCCCCGAGCCTGCCACAAGCCCCCTCAGCAGGTGCTCACTTGCAACCAACTTGCAGCAGAAAAACAGCAGCAACGCCACCACCCCACCACTGGTCCCCCTCAGCCTCTGACCTGCTCAGCTGCTCCCCGGACAGAGAGCGTGCAGCTCCAGGCAGCCTTTGCATCCCTGGCTCCAGGCAGGGCCACAGGCAGAGGGGCTTCACCAGGAAGGAGCATCAAACTTGGAGACTAGCCCTGGGTGGGGGGCAGGCAGCCCGGGACAGGGTGAGGAGCAAGCAGGCAGGCAGGCGGGGGACACCAGGGACTCACCCTTGCTAGCCGTAGCCATGTGTCCCTGCAGTCGTCCTTGCGTGAAACTTCAAAGGCACGGGCAGGAGGCCATCCTCCGGGGCTGCCGCCGCTCCCGAGCGCCGGAGCTGGGGAGGGAACGGGCAGGGTTAGGCAGGGGCAGGTAGAGCTGGGGAGGGCAGCTGCCGCCCCAGCCAGGTCCTGAGGCCAGCCGAGCACCACAGACGCGACGGCACTGCACGGCTGCGACTCCGGCACCGCTCCGGCACGGACCTGCCGGGGAGGAGCCTGCCTGCAGCTCGGGGGCGTCAGGCAGCCCAGCTTTGGGCAGCGGCGGGCAGCACGCCAGGGCCTGTGCCCGGCTCTGCCCCAATCACGCAGGCAGGGCAGGAGCAGCGGCAGGATGGGCAGCCCCTCTGCCCTCTCCAGCACGACCCCGCGGCGTGACCCGACTGGCCCCAGCTCCTGCTCCACCAGCCCTCAGGGATGCAGCCAGCCCCTGCCTGGGAGAGGGAGGATTTGCACCCCAGCACAGCAGCCAGGACACAACCATCGCATCCCCCAGCGCCGAGCAGAGAGCACAACGTGCCTCAGTTTCCCCATTTCCCGCCCCACAAGGGCTCTGGGACACCGAGCACCAAGATGAGGAAGCCTTGCAGGTTTTCAGCAATAGCATGGACCCCAAACCCAAACCTCCCCAAACCCTTTTCCCCAGGCCTGGCAGCACGGCTCCCACGGGAAGAGCCACTCTCTCCTGCCCATCTGATGCTGCCTCCCCAGGGCTGTGCTTCCCTGTCAGCCCTGCAGGATAATGGGGGACCCCTGCCAGCACCCACAGCCCCAGGGTGGGCACTGCCCTTGCGCAAAGGCAGGAAGAGCCACTGAATCGAGGCTAGGGGCAATGGGGCTCACACCCCCCACTTCCCACCCAGGGGTTCAGGATCCGACACCCCCAAAGATCTCTTTGATGGAAGCTGAGACTAAAACCTCCTCCCTGGGGTCACCCAGTGCCACTGCCCCTCGGGAGGCCATGGTAGCCCAAATATGGGCTGGTATCACTGCTGGGCACCCAAGGAATCCAGCAGTAGGATGCAGGTGCCCAAAACAGCCCTGTCAGCAGTCTGGCCTGATAAGCACAAGGAAATTCATGGAAAAAGCATCAACCGTGTCAGCCTTGTGGGAAAACATGATAAAAAGCAGAGATGAAAGGGTGGGGAGCCCCTCCAACAGCCAGGGCGCTGGCAGACCCTCACCATGGCCCCCATGCCCCATGTGTTGCTGCCCAAAGACAAGATGATCCAGCTTGGAAGAGCTAGGAGGGAAAAGCCCAGGATTTGGGGATGCCTCGAGAGGTGTGCCGGGGACAGAGAAACTGACCATGGGCAGCAATGGGTGGGAGGAGACCCTGGGACAGGACACAGCTCCACAGGAGGTGGGGGGCACAGGGCAAGTGCCCTCAGAGCAGGTGCAAAGAATGTGGCTGGCAGTGGTGGGCTTGGGGACCATGGTGGTTGCAGTGGGGGTGAACATAGGACCCATGGGCTCCCCATACCCTTGAGGCTACAGCCCCGGGGTGTGGGTACCCCACGGACCCACCGACAGTCCCACGCCGTCGGGTCCCCACCCAGCACCGCACGCAGTGGGTCCCCAGCGCTCTGCCCCTTCCCGTGGCTCCCCGGCACCCCGAGGCCGGGGGCGAGCGGCAGTAAGGAGGCGGCGGCGCTGACGCATGCCTCCCCGCCCGAACCGCACCGGGTGGCCCCAATCTGCCTCCGCCATCACCCGCGTGGCCCCGGTCCCCGTCACGCATAGGTGCGGGTATCCCCCGCCCCGCCCCGTGTTTTCACACACCACGACTCAGCTCTGGGACTGCAAGAGGGGACGCGCGGATGCGCCCCAGCCTCAGTGTTCTCCTCTGCGCAATGGGCCAGCGGAGCGGCCCGGGAGAGCATCCTGCCCCAGCCCACTGGAACCGGGGGCTACCGGAGACCTCACCGAGGCGGTTATGCCAGGAGAGAACAATGAGAGGAAGGGGCCCCACCGCCCTGGGGAGGGAGAAACCCCGGAGACCCTCCCCCCAGACACCGCTCCCCGCGTCTGCCCCTCACTCACCCCGGCCAATGCGTCCCGGACGCCGCCGCGCTCCCCGCTTCCCACTACCGGGACACGCCCCCCACCTCCCATTGGCCCCGCCACACCCTCCGCCGTGCCCATTGGCCCGCCCTCTCGACGGTCACGCCCCCCCCGCGGCGCCCATCGGCTGCGGTCCGGCGGCACCGCTTCCCGAGCGGCCCCCGCGGGGGTAGGCTCGTCTCCAAGGGGCGGGACTGTCGCTAAGGGGCGGGGCGAAAGGCTGGGCAGCCAATGGGGAGCGGGCGCTCACGGCTGCGGGGCGCCGGGGCGGGCGGTGGGGTGCGCGGCGCCGCGCTGGGGGGCACCCGCCCGGTCCCCCCCGCTCCCCGGGTGATGCGGTTGCCATGGCAACCTGTCATTTCCTGACAATGTTTTGCTGCTCAGACTTCAATTGCCGAGCCCGGCCCGAGCTGTGGGACACGTGGGGGAGGATGGAGGGCGGCCGGGCACCGAGCTGAGGCCCGGGCACGGCGGCTGGGCCGGGCTGGCTCATCCAGTCTCATCCCATCCCATCCCATCCCATCCATCTCATCCCATCCCCTGGAGACAACCCTGGGGCTCCGGACAGCCTGGCCCGGCTGAGCTCCCAGGCTCTGGCTGTCCCCATCCGAGGCTGTGTGTCCCTCCACCCGGTGGGACAGACCACAGGGAAGGGCCTCATCTCCCCGAGGGGACAGCGAGGCACCGGCAGGGATGGTGGGAGCCGACTGTCAGGGGCGTTGAGGGTGGGAAAGGCAGCTGGGATGCGTCCCTGCCAGGAAAACACTGACGGTTCCCTTCCAAAGAGCACGTCCACCCGCCTGGGAATGATGCAGGGGGAGGCAGCGGCCCCCCCCATGCAGGGCAAGAGCCATCCCTGTGGGGGAGCGGGGTCAGGGCTCGCTCAGCCCCAGTGAGCCGGCAGGGCTGGATCTCACAGGCAGTGCCAGCAGGGACACATGGACAGGGGACACAGCACACCCCAGGGGTTAAGCTGACCGCCTCCCAGCTCGTCCTGCAGCCCCCCAGCAGCCCTAGCTTCAGCCATGGCCTCCAGATGCCAGAATGCTTAAAACTGTGGGGCTTCATTCCCAGGGAGATGCTGGAGTCCCAGCTGTGTCCTCACCTCCGGCACGTTTGACACTGCACACAGCTTGGCCCCCTGGGAAGGGACACAGACCCCGGCTCGCCTCTCCACTGGGACACACCACACACCCACACATTGGGAAAAAAACAACTGTTTTTTACCCTAAGAAGGCCACAGGTGACCCCGGTGCAGTGAAGATCATGCCCAGAGCCACCCCCAGGCATCTCCCCACAACTGGGGACGTCCCCCGTGGGAGACGAGCAGAGGAACAGGGGGTATCACCAGGTACCCCCACCCCACGGCTGGGCTGCCCACGTGGGCAGCACCAGGCCAAGACCCGGGGCTGCTGCCCGGCCACACAGCGAGCAGGTCTGTGTGCCGTGGCACGGATTTTCTCGGAGATTACAGAAACAAACAGCTTTGAGTAAGGGATTAAATCCCAGCCTCCGCTAGCGCACGTCCCCCCGGCCCGGCCAGCCCAGCAGCATCCCTATGCTGCCCACCACCCTCCGACGCTGGACCAGCTGGGAAATAAATACCCCCAGGCGGGGGCAGGCTGGATCCCCGCAGTGACCCAGCCTTGCAGGGAGGTCTCCGAGCGATGACCTGGCTTTTTAATTACCAATATGCAAGGAGGACCCATCAGCAGGTGCTGGCAAGAGGGCTGAGCGGAGCCCACGGTATAGCGATGCTGTTGCCACGCTGCCTGCCGGCGGGCACAGAGAGATCCCAGGGGCGCGCACAGGGTCCCTGCTTCTGCATCTGCATTTTCCACCTCTGGCTTTTGTCCTTGAGAGTCCGTCCTGGGAACTGCAGCAACTGGGAGGCACCGGGATGGCTCTTCCAGCTCAGGAGGAGCTCCCATGGGTGGGAGAGGTGGGGCAGGCAGTGGTGGTGGGGGGGGAACCCTGAGCAAGGGGCTACCAGGCAGGTGAGGGTCCGCTCACCGCTGCGGGCACTGGGCTTCCTGCAGGCGCCGGCTGAGGTCGTCTATCCGCACGTTCTTGAGGTGCAGCAGCTGCTCCAGCCTCCCCACCTTCAGCTGCAGGATCTGAGCAGAAACCCTGACACCCCCTCAGTTTGGTTTTGAGGGGCAGGAGGCACATCCATCCACCCCAGGTAGGCTCTGGGGTGGGCCATGGCCTGCCTGACACCCAGCAGGCGAGGACAGGGGACACGGGGCTGACAGTGAACTCAGGGCCAGGCTGATGTGGCTGGTGGAGTCACTGAGCGGCATCAGCCATCTTTAACCACAGGGGAAACTGAGGCAGGTGAGCACCACTGCCAGATTTCGGGTCCCTATTTCTGCTCCCACAACCCGCATCAAGCAAACACTCCCCCAAAACATGGCCCAGGAGTCCCAGCTCCCCACGAGGACTTGGTGACAACTCTTTGCACCCAAGACACCCCACAGCATTCCTTCCCCTCTTTCAAAATTTTACATCTTAGGAGATGTTTTCCAGCAGAAAAGCCCCGGTTTTAGGCAAGACAGAGCCGTTGCCCTGGCTTGGTGCTGAATGAAGCTCTGTTTCCAAAATCACCCACTGCCCGAGGTTGAACAAGGGATGCCTGGAGCCTGGTCTGCAGCCCCAGGACATGCAGAGGGTCTGTGCAGCTGCGATGCCCGTTCTGCATCACCCTCGTTACTGTGGGCTGGAAGGACTGACTAGAAAGCATGAGGATCGGGAACATTTGGGAATCAAGGATTGATGTGACTGACACGGGTGTGTGCCACAGAGATTGAGGACACGGCCAGGCGGGAAGGATTGAAAGAGAAAGCTGTTTGCCCCGGGGGGGGGATCTGCAGGCAGAGGCTTTACAAGGGCTTTTACCGGATAAAGCAAAACACCTTCTGCTGCAGAAGGAGAAGAGGGCTGCAGGGACTGAACCACGTCTTCGGGCCACGCTGAGCTATCGCTGCCTGTCTAGCCTGGTTTGACCAGACCTTTGTCCTTTAAGCCCAGCACGGTACCCAGGAGCCCAGCACTGCTGTGGAGCAGCCAGAGGAGCACCCGAGACAGATTCTGGCCAGTTGGACCACGGCAAAGCCACTGCTAGGCTGGCCCATGCCCACGGGTGCCACCAGAGCTGGGTACAGAGACAGGAGCTGCCCAGGAGGTTGACAGCACCAAGCAAACACCTCTTTGGGCTGTCACGTACGCCACCATCACAGGGGAGGCAAAGGGAATCTGTCCCTCAGTGCTGCCACAGGGACAGTGCTTGGCTGGGGTGACAGAGGGTGGGCTCACCTGGATGGTCTCCTGTGCTAGGAGCAGGGCCTGCTCCCTCTCTGCCAGCTGCTGGCGGACAGCAGTGTCCCCTGGGGAAGCCTGGGCACAGCCGTGGTGGCTCTTCATCACCCTGGACCAGCAAAGGAAATGTCAGGACAATAACTGACCCTTCCTGCAGCGCTGCTGACAGCCCATGGAGCTGGTACAAGCCATGGGGCTCACAGACATGCCCAGCTCCTCCACATCCCGCCCCACACACCGCTGCCCTTGTGGCACAGGGCTCCCCTGAACCTTGCAGGGACCCCCAGAGCCCCACTCCTCGAGAAGCCCCCAGGAGGGGTACATCACCAGCACTCAGCACACACCTGCAGTGTCCCTGCACAGCACCAGCAGCCCTTACCCTGCAGCCCTGGGAGGCTCCTGGGCGTAGCTTCCTCCCACACCAGCCTTGGCCTTTGAGTAGCCTGCAAAACACAGCAGTTAGCGCATGATCTGCCCAAACAGCTCTGCCCACCCCACCCGCTCCCCCAGGGACACCCCCTTCCAGCAGTGTTTCCTATCCCCCCAGGCCTGGCTCATTATTTGGGTGCCCTAGCACAAGGCAGGGCTGTGTATGCCCCCTGCCCCCCTCCAGGGACCAGAAAGGTTGTGGTCTGGGGGATGGGACCCTCCTTTCCGATGGGGGACACACTGACCCTACCTGTCTCCAGGTACCTGACCTCTTCCAGAGCTGCCTGTACACCCTGCTCCTGCACAGAGAGGAAGGAAAACACACATCATGCCTGGCCACGAACCATGGGTGTCCCCATGGGTGAGCTCACGAACAGCCCCTGTGCAGGGAGGGGGCCTGAAGAGGGGACAGGGTTACCCCAGCCTACCTGGCTCCTCATGCCACCACTTTCTGAGCGGTGCTGGGGCTTGAGGCTCTGGGGAGTGCCAGCCTGGGGGTTTGCTCCCACAGCAGTGGGAGAGGCCAGTTAAAAGCAGGGGGCTCCCAGGGTGGCTTTGGTGCTGGCTGCTTGGGCGTTACGGCCCGAAGGCAAGGCTGGGATCCGTCTGCCTGAATTCCTGCCTGCTTCACAGCCACAGCCCTTCCCGTAGCAAATTCCTCCTCTGACCTGAGCACCTGAGTTGCTGGCAGAGACAGCCCAGCCTGCCCCAGCCCCACAGGTTCATTATCCTCCTCTCACATCGCAAGGACAGGGACAGCCATGGGCTGAGGGTTTGCTCAGGGCAGGAGAGGAGGAAGCTGCTGCTGCCAGCTCCGTCCTGGAGCTGCGCACTCAGTACATGCTGCCAAGCCCCACGTAACACCCGACACCCTCCCTGCTCCTCTTCAGGGGCCTCACACGAGCGGGGAGCACAGTGAGGAGGGACGGGTGATGGGCAGTGGGGAAGGAATGTGATGGAGACCACATCGCCTCTCCTCCCTGACTCACAGACGCTCCTCCCGGGCTACCTGGCCCAAGTCAAGGCTACGGATCGAGTGGGGCCACAGTGCTTCCCACGACAGCGCACGGCTGCCATTTGTGGCTGCTGACTGACGCCAGCTCTGCTGCCTGCATTGCTTCCCGGGGGGGGCTCCTCTGCCCACATGGGGAGCTCCTCTGTCTCTAGCACCCTGGGGAGATGGCAGCAGGATCCTCATGATGGGGAGACAGAGGTACTCAGGGGGATAGTGATGCCCACAAGGATGCCTGGGGCACAGCCCTCATTGCTCTCCAGCCCTTTAGACATAGTATCTACAACCAGGATGTGGCACACTGGGTGTCCCCCTTCCCCCAGGCCCCTCTGACCTGGCCTGGGCCAGGCATCACCTTGCTCTGTCTCTGCTTCTCATCGATCTTCTGCCGCAGCAGGAGCAGCACCTGCTCCACCATGCCTGGCCGGCACTGCACAACCTGCCGGATCACCTCGTCTGGTACGGAGAAGTTCAGCTTACTCAGCACTTTCCTAAAAGAGGAGCCAAATGAGTACCCAGGAGGGCAGAGAGGCAGGGAACCTCCTGCCCGCAGCACTCTCAGACGGATCCTGGCTGGCCTGGTCCCCAGCCAGGACAAGTGGGCACACTCTGCAGGGCAGCACAGTGCTCCCAGTGTGGGGGAGCAGGGGTGCCGCCCGACCTGGTACCTGTTGAGATGGCCCCAGTTAGCGAGTTTCTGCGGCGTGGAACTGGCGGGCACGTAGCTGTGCAGCTGCACCATGGCAGGGAAGAAGAACTTGACCACCTCGGCCGCCAGCACTGGGGAGGAGAGGAGGAGAGGGGCTGGGGGCGGCGGGCACCCCGGGACCTCTCCCCCCGGGCCCAGAAGGCCCGGAGGCCACCCCGGCCTAGACCCATCCCTAGGCCCGACCCCCCACCCCAGGCCCGTCTCGCCGGGGCCCCCCGTCCCACCCCCGTCGCTGAAGTC
>VWZL01006097.1:3478-13921 GCA_013396915.1 Stercorarius parasiticus | reverse complement strand
TGCTGGCCGTGGCCAGGTACACGGGACGCCCCCTTTTCCCCGGAGTGGGGGGAGGCGGGGCGGTTTGGGCTCGGCGGGACCCCCGGGGCCGGGACACTGCTCCCTCCATGGGACACCCCCCTTCCTGGCGTTGCTGGGCTCGGTGGGGACCCCTGGACAGGTTCCTCACGCCCTGGGACCCCCAGGGTTGTGGTACCTCCCCTTCTGATAGTCCCAGACTCATTGGGACCCCTGGGGCCATGATACCGCCCCTTTTTTGGGGGGGCTCCTGGGCTTTGCAGGACCCCCAGGGTGGTGACACCCCCTTCCTGAGGGGCTCAGTGGGACCCCCAGTGCTATGACAGCCTTCTTCTGGGGGGACAGGGCTCTGCAGGACCCCCGGGGCCATGGTCACCCTGTCCCTGGATGGGGGCAGAGGCTTAACACAAGGGTCCCCCCTTCTCTCCCAGGCAAGTGGCCTCCCAGTGCCAGCTGCTTCAGTCGTCCTCGGGGTGCCTGTCCTCCCCCCAACTCCCCCAGCTCCCCGATGAGCCAATGTCACTGCAAGATGCCCCGGGGGGGCTTTTCCAGCTGCCCCCCGGAGACCCCTTCCCCGAACGGGTGACGGTAGCCTGGCTGTCGGTCGTAGCCCTCGCCTTCGCCTTGGTTTGTGACCCCCAAGAGAACGTATCGCTTGCCGAAATCACCCTGCGCCGCCTGGCCCCCCGCCTGCTTGCCTCCCTGCGCCTCCTCGGACCCGGCGCCGATGTCCTGCTCCGACCCGAGACCGCCGACGTCCTCCTCGATCGTCTCCTGCCCCACGGGCAGATGCTTTTCCTCAACGAACATTTCCTCCAGGCGGTGGACCGGGAGATGGGCATCAAAGCATCCCGCTGAGCTACAGCCAGCATCCCTGCCCAGCACCCCCCGATATTTTGTGGGGGGAGAGGCAAGGGAGGGGTCCAAGATGGTCGCCAAGCCCCAGTGGGATGGAGAGGAAAAGCGGCTCAGGAATAAAGAGCAACGAGTCAGCAAAGAGCAGGTTTTTAATCCATTTATCCCCATGATGCCGTCTTGGGAGGCCTGGGGAGTGCTAATAGCCATCCCCATAAAAATCCATCCGAAGCTGGGATGGCGCCATGTTCCTGCACAGCTCTGCATGCACAGGACCACGGGCAGTGGCTCCCATCTTTTAATGGATGTTAAAAAGAGTTGGTTCTCCCCCAGGGGGTTCTGCAAACCTCTCACCAGCCAGCCTGAAGGATGGATGGGCGCTGGGGGCCTCCATCCCCTCCATGTGAAGAACCCTGGGTTAGGGTTTCCCTGTCTGGGTGCTTTGGGGCAGATGGGGGGTCCTTGGTGGGGAAGCAGCAGCCATGGGAAGCTCAGGTCCCTCTGCTGTGGGACAGGATGGCTGGAGATGGGGGTCTGTCACCTCAGGACAGGAGGGACCCCAGGACAGACAAGGTAGCGGGGGGGTGCAACCAGCCCTGGTGCATCAGGCTCACCAGGGTGGAGGATTTAATAAATAGGCAGTGGGGCAGGACACAGCCGTGCCCCCAGCACGGGGGGTTGGTTGTCCCCAGATGTGTACTTGGGGTGGAGGGGACACCTGTGACACACTGGGAGGTGGCAGGAGCTGGCACCCACTCTCCCGGCTCCACAGGGTACAGCAGTGAGCAGGGTCCTGCCCCAGCAGTTTCTGGGTGCCAGGAGAGCCAGGGAGCCAGGAGCCATTGTGCCTGGCTCTCCCGCCACCGCCAGCATGCCGGAGATGGGCTGTGCTGCCTGGCCCCACGGAGGGGCTGCCTGGGAGGGGTGGACCCCAAAATATTTCCCCCCATAACTGCACCAGTAAAGCTGAAGAACTTGCGGAGGGGCGCTGGGCATCGGTGGTGCCGGGCTTCAGCCATGGTGTGTCTCTCTGGACATGATGCTGGGTGGGATCTGGCCCGGCACGCTGGTGGGGGCTGCAGGCACAGAGGGGTCCTGGTACCCCCTCCCACCGCGCTTGCACGGCAAGGGAGGGGATGGATCTGTCCCTCCTGCGGCACTCATGGAAGGCCCATGACATGAGAGATGTGGCACCATGGTTGATGCCAGCAAAGGTCCCCAAGGTGGGCAGGGCAGGGTAGAGGGGCTGAGGGGACCTCGCTGCCTGCCGGGGGCTGTGGGGGTGATGGAGCCAACCCCCACTGGGCCGGGGGGGCGAGAAGCAGCTGGGGAGGTGCAGCAGGAGAAGTTTAATCAGGGCTCTGGGTGCAGGGGGTAGCACTGGGGTCTGGAGCATCGACGGTGGCGTCAGTGTTGTGGCACGGGCACTGGCTGGGGATCTGCCCTGATTCAGGGAGGAGCGGAGGTGCCGGGGGGGCCCATCTGGCACGCCGCATGGGGAGAGCGGGCTGGCAGCAGGGCTGGCAGCATGCCGGCAGGGGATCTGGCAGCGGGGTGTCAAGGCATGCTCAGGTCCCTCTTGCAGATCCAAGGGAAGGTGAAGTTGCAGTTGTGGTCATTCCAGAGGCCGTTGCGCACAGGGTGGATCTGGGCGCAGTCCTCCTGGCCCCACTGCCCGTGGTCCGTGCTGTCCGGCTGCCCCGGTGCCCAGAAACTGCCAGGGAAGAGCGAGGTCAGCAGGGAGGTGCTGGGGGTGCCGGGCGCCCCCTCCCCAAGCCCTGCTCTCACCTCTGGGCCTGGGAGTAGGTAGCTCCGTCCACCCAGCGCCAGGAGCCCCCGGGGCCTGTGGCTGTCAGCCCAATCCAGTAGGATCCTCCCCTCGCTTCCTGCGCCAGGTAGTCCTGTGGGACAGGACACGGGTGTGGGCAGGGGGAACAGGTAAGAGACAGTAGGAGGGCAGGAGGATGCATGGGCAGGAGGGTTCATGGGCAGGACGCGCAGGCAGGAGGGCACACAGGAGCAGGCAGCAGCAAGGCAGGGCAGGCAGGAGAGGGTGGTGATGGGCGCTGCAGCCCCAGTTACCCACCTGCTCCTCGAGACTGGTGATGGAGGTGAGGTAGGAGTGGGTGAAGCGGCAGGCGGCCTCCGCCTCACTCCAGGTCTTCGGCTCCCTCGAGAAGTAGTATATCTTCCCCTGGTGGTACCGCCATCCCAGGGACAGCCCCTGCAGCCACCGCCCTGGGGAGTGGGCAGCCATGGGGCCGGGGTGCCAGCTGCTGGGGCCAGAGGGGCTGGGGCAGCCCAGGGCCAGGTGTCTCCCCCCAACACCCCGCACCCTCCCCAAGGATGTTACCGAGCTGTTCCTTCCGCCTTTGCGCCGCTGCCAGGCTCTCACTGGGGTTCCGGGCACCTGCCACGGGGTTAGGGAGAGGAGCCAGCAGTGGTGTGCCCACCGCCTCAGGCAGGGGCTGGGGACAGGGGCTGGGTGGCAAGCGGATGGGGTACTGGGGGCAGCCCCAGCGTCCCACTCACCATCAGGGTCAGGCAGCGGATGGGCTCCAACGGCCACCAGCTCTGCCCGTGCTGCTCGCACCTCTGCCTGGCCCTGCACGTCTGGGGAGGGGAGGGCCGTGGGTCAGCGCCGTGCCAGGGCTGCCCGTGGGCTCCTGCTCACTCCCGGCTCCTGACAGCCATAACCGTCTCCCACCCCCTAGCAGCACTTACACAGCGTGATGAGGGCTGCCAGGGTGGCCACCAGGACCACCCCCATGCACACAGCCAGGACAGTGCCCAGCGTCCAGCGGGATGCGGCCGGAGGAGATCCAGGTGCCAGTACTGTGAGAGAGAATCTGGAGGTGCCCTGAGCCGTGTCTGAGCCAGCCCGGGGCACCCTGGCATGGCTGGGAGAGGAGCCGGGATGGGGAAGGAAGGGGGTCAGCCAGCTGCCTGCTCCTGCCCGCAGCATCCCAGCGGGACAGGGCTTACCTCGAGTGGGGCTGGGTGGGTAGCGGATCTGCAGTCTCTCATATAGGTCTGGCTCTGCCATCCTGGCAGCTGGCCCGGCACAAGGTGCTGCTTCCTGCCGGAGCCTCGGCACACGCCGGCGAGGGCAGCCTAAAGTGGAACCAGGCAGCCAGGCACTCGCAACAGCTTGTGGGTGCCGGTTCCTGACGCCAGCCAGGGCGTCACACATGTCCTTCCGCCCCGAGTGGCATCATCTGGGGACAACCCTCCATGCAGGGCATGCAGCCACGTCCCAGCCCTGGACCCCCAGCCCACGGCCAGCTCCTGCCCCAACCACTGACCCTGTAGTTTTGTCCCAAAGCTCATCTCAATTGCAATTAGTGTTTCCCACTCTCAGATGCAGAAATGCTGGGGGAACCCCTGAATCCCAGGAGGGAACCAGCTCCCTGGTCCTGGTGCCGGGGCAGGGACGCACCCAGCCCAGTGTGCCCAGTGTGGTGCGGGGGGCCTCCCAGCCTTCATACTCCTTATTTGCCAGGAGGGCAGACAGCCTTCAAGTGGAGCTGGCAGTGGCCTGTTATAAATGAGAAGAGCTGTTGTCGTCGTCGTCGTCATCGTCATCGTCGTTGTCATCATCACTACTACATTAGTGATGTGCATGGGCAGTGCTCTGCCTGGCTGGGAAGCCACACAGAGGGCACGAGGACGGATGCCCAGGACAGGCACTATCCCAGCAGGATCCATGCAGAATCGGGCGTGGGGAGCTGCCCTCTGGCACCAGGGGAAGCAGTGGGTGCCCAGACCCTCCTGGGATGGAGCTCCCCGCCGGTGGGGAACCCCAAAGGGGAGGTCGGTGCCTGCTGCCACAGGGTCTGCTCGGGGCCGCCCAATTCCTCCCAGCACCGTCCCCAGGCGCTGCGATGAGACAACTGGCACCACCGCCTGTGGTACAGACCTCCCCAGGCCCCCAGCTGCCTGCGCTCTGCTCTGTAAACACCCGGATATGGTGTTTCATAACTTCTGTTTTTTGTTTGTTTGTTGGGTTTTTTTTCCCCATTTTGGCCCAAACCATCATCGTGTTTAACACAGACACCAGAAATAGCTTCAAACATGCAGCAATGACGATTTTCCAGCAAATGCAGGAATTTCCAAAGAGGCCAGGGGTGTGTTTCTGCCCAGCCACCCCTGCGCCCCTCGGGCACGGGTCTGTCCCTCGGGGCGGCACCTTGTGATGGACAGACCTTCATCCTCATCCTCCTCCTCCCTGCTCTTCCCTTTCCCCGCTCCCCCTGCCCAGGGCACGGACACCCCCTGGCTTGGCTGCCACCAGCTGCAGTGACAGTGCCGTCCCCATGCCTGGCACCCCCTGAGCTCCAGCTGAGTAGCCATCTGGCTTGGAGCCAGCTGCCAGCACTGAATCAGAGGCAGCCCCATGTGGGCAGTGAGGGGCCACAGCCGAGGGTCCCTGCAGCCACACTCGGCTCTTCTCCAAGTTCTCCACCTTGCCTGCAAGCCTTCACCCTTTCAGCTGCTCTGTTTAATTTCCTTTTAATACATTTTCACATTTAAGTGTCCTTCTCTTTAGTTCAGTGGACACGGCGCAGGGAGAGGTCCCATGTGGGACCTCGAGCATCATTTCCACATCCAAGCTGGTTTCACATTTGTGAGTCTCTATGAGGTTAACTGAATTCTCCCCTTACTGCGATTGTATTTTCTGCCCTGGCAGAGACCTGCAGCCTCTCTGGTATTCCTTGGCATTTTGTAGACGCTGTCAGCATCCTTCTCTGCTCACCAATGCGGTAGCTCTACTCTGCCGCCTTTCTCAGCTGGGCTTCCAGGCCATAAAGGTTCTCTGCTTAGATTGGACATTAGGAAAAGGTTCTTCCCTGAGCGGGTGGTCGGTCCCTGGAACAGGGTCCTCAGGGAAGTGATCATGGCACCAACCCTGTCAGCGGTCAAGGAACATCTGGATGACACGCTTATTCATATGGGTTAGTTTTAGGTAGTCTTGCAAGGAGCAGGGAGTTGGACTCAATAATCCTTACACGTCCCTTCCAACCTGAGCTATTCTATGATTCTACATATTGACATAACAATAACATTTAGTTTATTGGGCTGCACTTTGCTTCTCTGTCAATGCAGCTCGATCGTTCCCACTTAACACGGATATGGGCTGCAATGCCTTGAGTCTTTTGTTTCCTACCTACATTTTCATAAAGTTTCCCAGGGATATGGCACCACCAAATCCGTGAGTGCCATTGGACAGGGGCGCTCGCCCATTCGGAGCTGACGGGACCTCGGGAGATGAGAGGATGCGGCCGGGTTTTGCGGTGTTGTGAAAGAGGGTGAGTCAGGGCTGAAAACAACACCCCAACATCCGTCACCAAGCAGCTGGATGATGCTGCAGAAGTGTCCAGAGGAAGATGAAACTGTGGGGAAGAGGAAGGAAGCTGTTTCACCTTCGTGTTGCACAAGCAGTGAATCATTCCGTCACAGAATATCTTGAGTTGGAAGGGACCCATGGGGGGTCCATCGCACTGCAAGGAGCAGGGAGAGGAGCAGGGATTGCCCAGCTCTGTAGCCTGTCCAGATCTCTCTGTAAGGCCTCTTTACCATTGAGGGAGTCCACAGATGCTCCTAGTTTAGTGTCATCAGCAAACTCACTTAATGTATATTCAATTCTTCTATCCAGATCATTTATAAAAACACTAAAGAGCCTGGGGAACCCCACTGGTGACCCCACACAGCCTGATGTGACCCCATTTACTATTACTCTTTGAGCCTGACCCATCAGCCAATTGATCACCCAATGTATTATGGCCTTGTCTAGCTGTGTGCTGAACATTTTGTCCAGAAGGAAACTGCGAGACACAGTGTCAAAAGCTTTGCTAAAATCCAAAAAAAACCCCAACATCTACTGTCTTCCCTTGGTCAACTAGATGGGTGACCTTGTCATAAAAGGAAATCAAGTTGGTTAGCGGGACTTCCTCCTCATAAACCTGTTCTGGTTGTGACCAATGACTGAGTTGTCTCTCAAGTGGTTTTCAGTCACTCCCAGAACAACCTTCTCCATCGTTTTACCAGGCACTGAAGTAAGACTGACAGGATGTAATTACCAGGGTCTTCCTTCTTTCACTTCTTGAAAACTGAGACAACATCTGCCAGCTTCCAGACAACTGGGCCCCCTCCAGACTCCTAATACTGTTGAAAAATAATGGAGGGATATCCTGCAATAGCATCAAGAGATGTTATCATGATACCATCATGATATCATGACATTATATGATAACATCTGGCAGCAGGCAGGGGACGGATGGTCCCTGCTAGGGAGCATCATGCTGAAGTCTGGCCCAGTGTCCCCATCCCTTATCCATCGGTGACAGCAGCAGGCATGTCCAGGCAGGCTTGAAGGCAAGGAGCAGCCCCAGGCTGATAACCGAGGGGCAGCCTCTCAGGGAGACACAGGAGTTATGGCCAGAGATGGCTTGTGTCAGCAGGAGATCCCCAGGGCTTTTCCCAAAATGGGCACAGCTCCTGTCCAGGCAAGGGTCTGTCTACCTGTTGGGGAGCAGAAAACCCACAAGTGATTCAAGATCAGCTTTGCAGCAGCCCTCACTGCAGGCTACAGACCTAAAATAATGCCAAATAGCAAACAATTCCTTCAAAACAGGATGGTGCCCATGTGCCATCCCCAAACAGGAGAGCTCCAGGCACACTCCTCACCCCGTGCCCCTCTCTGCATGCAGGGTTTGCCCAAACCTTCCATGCACCCCCGCTGCCTGCACCCACCTCCGGCCCAGCCAGTTCAAATTGACTCAGCCCGCTTTCTGACGAGGAGCTGGAGGAGCAAACCTTGTCCTGGGGCTCTGCCAGGAAGATCACCCGCACCCCAAGCACCCCTGCACTCAGCCATCCATCCATCCATCCATCTGTCCAGCCTTCCCTCTGGTGGGAGGACCATGTAGCATGGGGTGGGAGCCGAAGCAGCGAGGGTGCTCTGACCTGGCTGGGTGCAGACCTGGGAGCTGGGGAGGGTGGGGTATCGGGACCAATGCAGCCGGTTATTGTAAGGTGGGTCTGTTTTGGGGCTGGGGAGGCAATTTCAGGCTGCTCTGAGCAGGGATGCTCCCGTGTGGTGCCCTGGGCTGGGAAGGGGCTGCCTGGAGCTTCTCCCTCCCTCTTCACCCTCTCCTTGGTAGCTTCCCAGCCGGCTGCCCCCTCCATGAGCACTCCGTCACCCCGTCTTGGCGCAGGGGGTCCCATCTGCGTGCTGACCAAGGAAACACCTTGAGAGCAGGACAAGTCCCCGCTTCCAGCCCACCGCAGCTGGACCCAGGACCTGGGGGTCCCCTGTGAGCACCAGGGCACTCTGTGGTGTGGATGTCCATCCGCATGCTCATCGGTCCATCCATGTTCCCACTGGACCACCCATGTGCCCATCAGTCCATCTGTGCACCCAATGGACCATCCATTGATCCATGTGCCCGTTGGTCCATCCATGTGCCCACCCATCCATCCCTGTGCCATCGGACCATCCCTGTGCCCATTGGTCCGTCTGCATGTCCATCTGCATCCCCACCGGTCCCAGCAGGAGCACACTGCCATACACTCAATCTCTGCCAAGCCGAGCTGCATCCGCCCATTCCCGGTCAAAAGCCCTGGCAGTGCCCATACTCCTGGGAGGCACTGGGCAGCCCGGTGAAGGCGAGAGCAGACAGCAAGCCTGGGGCCAAGGCACAGTGACTAGTGCCAGGCGATGGGACTTAGGTCATGCTGGCTGAGTGAGGTATGTCCCAGCAGCCGGGATGGAGTCAGACCTGGACCCGGCGGGTGGGACCCAGATGACACGCAGTGACACTCAGGGACACTTGCTAACTGGCCAGGAACAATCCCTGGAGAAGCCGCATGCCCTGCGGGTCCGTGGCCGCTGTGAGCAGGACGGTCCCTCCACAGGCATTGCCAGCCCCGGCTCTTCCCGTGAGCCCCAGCACCAAGAGCACGTCCCCTCCTGCAGGCAGGGTGCAGGAGCTGCCCCATGGGGATCCCTGCTGCCCCATGGGGAAACTGAGGCACAGACCAAGCATCTGGGGGTCACCGAGGGAGCGTAGAGCAGTGACAGGGTTGGAGGGCAGCTCTTGCTGCCACCCACTGCTCTGGTCCCCCAGGTTTCCCTAACCAGGCTGTCTCACGAGCACTGTCTGCGGGATCCGCCGTCTCGGCAAACTCAGCCCCGAGTCAAGCCAGGGGAGAAGTCCCCTCCTCCAGAGCCGCCAGCTCCATTAAGTGAGCAATTAGCGCCACTCAGGATGTCACCGAACCCGGGTGACAGGCAACCCCCAGAGACAAGCTGGCCCTGATGACTGTCCCTGAGGAGTTGTGCAGACGCACACGCAGGGGAAGGAGTAATTTAGGAAACCCTTGCAAATATTACCTGAGCTCATTTATTAACTCCGAGGTCTGACTCCTTGCTGGGGTCCCCTGGGTGCACGGAGGAGCCCGCGCTGCCCACGGAGGAGCCCACGCCTGCCCAGTGGCTCCCTTCACCCCAGGAGAAATGGGCCAGGTTTGGGGTGGGATCCCAGTGAGAAGCGGGGCTCGGGGTCCTGCTGCTGGAAAGGTCTGTCCCAGTCCCGTCCTTTTCTCCAAGGAGAAAAGGAAGGAGGGGGAAGAGATGAACTCAAAATGGGGGGTGCCCAGCTGCTGTCTCTAACAGCAAAATTCCACCTGGAAAATGCCCAGCAGGAAAGTGCCAAACTGGGCCAAACTGGGTGTTGCACCTCAAACCATCCTGTGCTGAACTGGGACGAGGAGAGCCCCATGGGGGGGCACGCACCCCCTCCAGTGGCGTGGGCTGTTCCTGCAGCTCTGCTTCCCAGCAGAGACGGGGGAAAATCAGCTTCACCCGTGGGAGGCGTGCTGATAAAAGCATTCTGGGGGGACAGGTTGCAGGCTGGAGCTGTGGGGTTCAAAAAGACGCCCTCCCCCCGGTGAAGGGAGCTGCACACACGCTCTCGCACTTTGGGACACACATCTCTGCCTGAGCTTTGACCACCCCTGTCCCAACCTGACCCGAGGGGCTGAGCGATTCCCTGGGGCACCAGAACCCCGCAGCAGCATCGGCGAGGGGCAGCTGTGAGAGGACGACGGTGGGACGTGCCTGGGATGTCCCCATGCCATGGCAGCAGCTCCGCACTGGGACCCCCCTGCGTTTTCAGCTCCCGCCTTGCTTCCTAAATTTACGATTAAAGACGGGTTTTCAAAGCGCCCACAGCACCCGGCCACGGGCACCCACATGCGAAAGCAGCCTGGGGTCTCAGGGGGTCTCCCTGCGGCAGTCTGGGGTCTCTGGGGTCCCCTGTGCAGGGGGACATCCAGGGATGCCTTGCCCACCCCTTCCCGTCCGCATCCTGCTGCTCAGCCTGAGGGCACCCCCTCGCCCCGTTCCCAGCTGACCCCCAGCACCCCAGATATTCCCAGGGGGTCCCCNCCCCCGCCATTCCCCTATCAAAATGGCGGCCAGAGCCTGCCCTCACCGTCTGCCCGCACCCAAGATGGCTGACGCGGGGCTGGGCGGGGCGTCGGGAGGAACGTCACCGCGGAGGGCCC
>VWZL01006096.1:124503-199700 GCA_013396915.1 Stercorarius parasiticus | reverse complement strand
GTGTCAGACAGCAGGGTGATGGCCAGGGTCAGAGGAGGCGATAACTTGTTTAAAAAAAATACTCAAGGAGAAGCAAAAAAACTTAGAAAGGGGGAAGGGTGAGAATGAACAACCAGGGAACAGTCACCCAAAATCCAAAAAAATTAAAATAATAATGTTATTCTAGGCTATGGGCCTTTAAAAAGGGACATACGCAGCCACACTGAGCGCATCCTTTCGGAAAGGAACCCCCCCAGCAGGTTTCTCACCCCAGAAAATCCCCAGCTCGGGGTGTTTTGTCCCCCGCATCATGCTCAGGGCAGGGGACACCCCAACTGAACCCAACCCAGGGCCGAGCTTCAGCCTTGCACCACCTTCCCCTGAACTCTCCTGACAGCCGAGTGCCTTTAAGTGCTACGGATAAACTTGATTTCTCCCGCCGGCTTTGGGCTGGTAAAGCTCATAAATGCTTTAACCCAGACCCAGCGTGCCCGTGTGCTCCTCGGGGAGCTGCTGCAGGGTGAGGAGGAAGGGACCGAGTGGCAAAAAGCCGAATTCCCAGCCCAGGGCCATCACCAGAGGGATGCTCAGCATGACGGGCGTTTAAGGCAAGCGTTACCCAACTAAGTTGAGGACAGCAGGGACACAGACCTGTGAAAGGATCCGCGTTGCAGGATAAGGAAGGAAAGGGCTGTTCAGGCATAAATAGAAAGAGTTAATCTCTAAAACTACAGCTGCAGAGCCCAGGAATCCCCGCATCCCCAGAGCAGGGTGTCCCTGAGCATCGCAGGAGGGGACCACACACCCAGAGCAGCCTGGGAAGCAGCTACGGGCATGGGAAGGCTGGAGGCTGAGGAGGACCCACGCCGGCAAGGCTCAAAGAAAGCAAAAATCCAGCAGCTCCAGCGTTTTTTCAGCATCGTCTCCAATCAATACTGACAGCTTAATTAAAATTGCACCTGAATCGGAGAAGCTACACTAGCCCCAGTGTAGTTCGAAGGCTGTTTGCAGCTAAACAGCACGTCGTTGCAGCCTGAGCTAAATCCAGTGACTTCTGAAACACATTATTCAAATTTAAAATAGCAGAGAGCTTTTTTTTTTTTTTATTGCCATTTTCTTCCCATCCTCGACTGAGGAGCAGCAGCAGAGCACTCCCTGTGCCCTCAGCTACCAATGTGCCACACTAGAGAGAGAGAGATATATATTTAAAAAATAAAAATCACAACCTCAAAGTGTTCGCAAGTGTCTGGGCAGACTCTACAAAGCTTGATTTTGGTGTGGTGTTTTTTTCTTTTCACATTTAAATGCTGGAAGGAGAAACGAGGGCACAATTAGAATGTTTCCAGGAAGCTCGGCGAGCGGCTGGGTGAGCTCAGCCGCCGGTGCCCTGCAGGGAAGCACATCCAGCCCCAAAAAAAGACGTTTTTCTGGTCATTTCCACCACGCTGGAGATGGCGCCGGTGGTCTGGAAGCTCAGCCCGAAGATGCAGACACTAACCCCAGTATTTCATTCCAGCGAGGCGGTCACGAAGCCAAAAGAACTTCGGACCCTTAAGCCAGCATGGAAGCCACATGGTTTGGCTCAATCACCACCAGCAACACCTGACACCTCCTAAGATTTCTTGTTCAGCCTCTCCAAATACCTAGGAAGGATTGTCTAAAGGATTTTAAATTCAATGATAGTAGGACATACGCCCTGGTATACGGGTAACGTGTTTAGTTTTAAATAGCACTGTGAGGGGAGGAAAAAAAAACCCAACCCATTACAAACAAAAAAACCCCCCTAATTTAAAAATCATGAACACAAACAAGTGAAAAACTATGACACTGGGAAAAAAAAAAATCAGTTACTGTGAATGCTGCGTAAGCCTACCTTAATAGCGTTCAGAGTCCAAACACCTTAAACGCACGCTTCTAAGGGCTTTTTAATTTAATGGCATCTAGAAAACACAAACAGGTAGGTAGCACTCGGCAGAGACACACGGGAGGAAGGCGAGATGCTATCACAGTCCTCTTAAAGCTCTAAAATTCACAGTATAAGATACTTGAAGCAACTTCCAGTATTCCTTAAGCCTAAGTCAGCTATTAAGGTGTGTGCATTGGCTACACCACAAAACCCTACGGTGTTCACACGTCGGGGGCCTGAAACCCAACGGGGAGGAAAGCGGGAGCGGAGGCTCTGCTCCGCATGCCCGGGCATAGCGGCTGGAGTCTCAAGCTCCCTGGAGCTAAAAAAAAATAATAAGAGGCAATCGGAAACGCTGCACAAAAGAAAAAAACCCTGAAGTCTTGACTTTTTAAAACTGACTCTCCCGGCAGAAGGACCCATGGCTTTTTGAAGGCGTGTACGGATCCCGCGCTCGGAAACTGCGCGGCTGTGGCTTATCTCCGTTATCCCTGACGAGGTGGAGGGAATACGACTGAAAAAAGCGACCCCTTTGAGCCCTGCGAGGTGTGTCTGGGTCTGTATCTGAAGAGGCTAGGCGTGAGAGGGAATTCAAAATTGAAAACCTGTAAAAAATATTCAGTACAGTTAGAAATATGGCATACTTTTGTCACTATATATATATATAAAAAAAAAAAATCTATATCCAATAGGATCCAGTGGAGTCTGGAAAATCCCAAGTAAAATGTCAAAGCGCAACTCCTAATAAATGATATGAATGTCTCTGAGTGTCAAGTCTTGTAAATCCGAGGTCTTTGTGCTCCAGGTAGTTTCTTGGTAGTTTTGCTGGGTTTCTTTCTCCTGGTGTTGTGTCTGGCAGGAACGCTTCCTGGAAAGAGAGGAACCGGGTAAGTCACAGCTACCAACAGCTGGCTGTCTGGGAAAGAGAGGAACCTGCATCCGCTGGAGAGCTGCCATCAGAAGATGAGTTACCATCGGTGGCAGGAGGGAGTTCAGGCTCAGAGCCACTTCCGGGCACCCGGCACAACCAGCATCCTGCTCCCATCCCTGAAGGACAATATTTTAAGAGCTGCAAGTCCAGGCACCCTTAGGAGACCTTCGCCGTTTGTATTTAGGTTTGGACAGTTAAAAAGCTGTTAAACCATGCTATCTCTCCTCTCGCCTAACAGCTTCTTCTTCCACCTCCCAAACCTCTGCCAAGGACCAGTTTTGTTGGGACGAGGCAGGACACACACGCGGGGCAGCGCATGGCACCCATCTGGGTGACACCAACATCACCGTGGGACATGATGGGCTTTACAAAACTGACGCACGGGCAGAGCTCCTGGATTCCTCAAGCAGCTCTTTTCCAAAACCATTAAAACTGCAGAAAAAGGATCCTTCCAGGCAAGTCAGGAGCCCAGGGTCCAGCTCAGGGATTCCCTGGCACTGGGACAGGCAGGGACCTATGGAACCTATAGCTCAGTGTGCTGCTGGTGCACCTGAGGCACTTGGTAAGGCCAAACAGCCTCATCGCAGGAGCCACGTAGCATCTTTTAGCCTTTTCTGGCTTAGTCTGTATTTGTGACTGCTTCACCAGCCTTAAATGATTTAATAGGAACAGCCCGAATGGGACTCATCAGCGAAAAATAATACTTTTTACTTTAACTTTGACCATATTTAGCCAAACCTCACTTGCATGGAGATGAAGCCCCCTGTCCTGGGTGGTGGTGGGGGAACCAGCCCCCATCGCTCACGTGTACATGTCTCGCTACTTACACAGCCCCGCTACTCCTCGGCAATCTCGGTCTCCTGGTGCACAACGACTTTGGTCACCGACATGTCAGGGTGCTGCTCCTTCGCCGCCTTTATCGCCTGCGCTAGGACCTGGAAGAAACCACGTTTCAGAGCAAGGTTCTAGCACATTCCAGGCATCTTCTCAGACGTTTTCTTTTGGAATTAATAAACTAGTTCTTGTCTTGTCTCCTCCAGCCCCATGATACTTGCAACTAAAATTAAATTCAGAATATAATCCCCTGACAAAAATCATCCCTTCCAACACACGCTAGAGGCCAATGAGGCTGACTCATCAGAAAGGTTTCATATGAGATTTAATGCAGGTGCCGAGTGCTCTGAAATGACTTCTGGCACTATACAGCAGCAATAGCGCTTCAACGTTACTAGAAAATTAATGCAGATCTTGCAGATGTCAAGGAAAACTTTTATTTCACATTTCTGTGGATTTTTTTTTTTTTAAATTGCATTTGTCCAAAACAATTCTGGAATCAAAACTTTGCTGCCAACACCAGTTGCAGAGCAGAATTAAGCTTTGCTGGCCCAGCTATGCAGCTGCCTCCTGTCAAAGAAGAACTTATTACTGAAATCAGTTTTGAAGTTGTATTTCTACCCCAGTAAAACTTCCCTAGGTTGCTTTCTGGTGAAGTTGTCTACAGCAAGGCAGCCTGTCTAGTTTGTGCCAGCTCCGAGAAGCTCTTCTGGACCGCATCCACGCTCCTACCTGGTCGTGGTCTACATCTGCATCTCCCGTGATGACAATCCTCTTTTCAATCCGCGTCTCGGAAATGCCACCTTTTACAGTCTAGTACAAAAGGAAAAACTACGGTTAGTCTAGAAGCGAAAAGGAATTCGAGTCCATTGGGGCTGCCTGTCTAAAGATGGAATCCAAAAATAGCATTACCAAATACTGCTGTCATACCGCGGCATCAGAATCACAGGGGAAAACTGCCGCTGCTCAAAGGAAAACTGTCAAGTATTCATTTTCTTTTAACTGAGCCACGGAAGAGCTTGGACTCACTGTACAGTTCTTTCCTCTTGTCCCACAGGACAGCCAGAGCCCGTGTCCACAGACTGCACTTAACACATAACCTACAGTCTTAACTCAATGCAGGCAAACCTGGGACCTCATGCTTTGTTTCGGGTATTAATCACATTTTTTTTTTAAAAGATCTGGAGGTTAAGCTTTTTTTTTCCTATTATTTAACTCTGCCCATCTCTCTGCCGTGTTGTTATTGTTGTTTAATTGTCTTCCTGTGCTGTTACCTTCGTGATCTGCGTGGTGGTGGTGCTGCTGGTGGTTTCCGAAGTGATAGTCTGAGCGGTCAGCAGGATGCCAGGGTCTAGGTCTCCATTGCCACCATCTGTCTGTGGGACAGAAGAACAGGCCATGAGTCTCTGCGGGCAGCGGGGACAGACACAGGGCCTCCACGTCAGAGCAGGACACAATCCGAGGACAGAAACTCCTCTCAGTCGCGGAGCGCGGGACGGAGCTGATCTGCAGCGGCTGAGATGCGCCAGGGCTGTGCCGGTCTCTGGAGGCTCAGCACAAAGCCCCTGGACATTAAGGCTGGAAATGCAGCATCCACAAAATCACCCCGGCAGGACCTGTGACACCCCTCAGACCAGGCGGGCTGGGAAATACCCAAATCTGGGTACTCTGCAGTGCTGGTCACGCTCCCCCATGCCAAGCTGCACGCTTCGGACCTCAAAGGGAGCCCAAAGCAGACACCTCTCCCGAACTACACCTGCCTGGATCCAGGGAGGGTGACAAAGCCCGAGACACAACGTGATGCAGAAGGTACTTTCTACCCTTCCTGCCTCCTGCCAACACCTTGCACGTCCCTCACAAACTCTGCAGAAGTAATGAAAGTCCAAACATCTGCTGAACTAGGAACAATTCCTTTTATAGCTGGGTACTTGGTTCCCACCCTGCACAACCCGACCTTTCAAGGTCTGCCAAAAAACCTAAAATAAGTTACCCTGGCCATGTCCCCGTTAGGGTGCACAGCCGAGGAACGCCGGCAGCGTCCCCAGCATGGCAGCGGGACGATATCTGGAATTACCACAAGGTGGGACCATTGTCCAAGGACTGGAAGAAATCTCATGGCGCGTCACAAGCCGGTACACAGACAACCCACTTCTCCCAGCCCCGGAGACGCGCTTTTCCTTTTCCTTTCCCAGTTAGAAATGGTAACCGCAGTAACCAGAACAAAATTCCTCTATTCAGCTAGTCACTCGCTGAGAAACAGGGCTCAGTGCAGGCATGTCTGAGCATCCCCTCTACTGCCGCAGTCGGGGAGGATGCTGAGCAGCGTTTGGATTCCTGGGGAATCCCGAATTATACAACACGGTCCATGGGATACCCGCACCCGGACCTACGTCCCAGGATCACTGCGCTCCAACAGCAGAGCATCAGCTGCTTCCAACAACCACAGTTATGACAAAACCAAGCTAACACAGACTCCACATTCTCAAACATGTAAATAAAACCTATTTTAGATCAAGGATTAATTTTAACCTCTGCAATGAAACCATTACCTGCCGATGTCGGTATCACTCCACTAACAATTCGAGTTTGCAATCACCAGATACCCATTCTGGGTGCATTTTATGCAATACTTTTGATTTTCAACACCTGTTTCAGGGCTGAAACCTAAAGGACAGTCCACAAACGCTTTCAAAATCATTTATAAACCAAATTCCAAAGAGGCATAAGCAGCAAGGAGAGCTGGGGAAAGCAAGACAAGGCATCTCCTGCTGAAAAAAGGCCAACTCAGGTTAACTCTGTGCAGTTTAATCTACATCCCAGTGGCAGAAAATAAATTCTGTTTGCGTGCGTAAAAATATAATTACTCTTTGGGGATAGTAAAACCACTGCTCCTCTCGAAATACCAGATGCACCTGGAAATATAATCCATAACATTGGTTAACTTCTGTGCTGGGACTCAGACGCTTGGAGAAAGGCAGGTGCTGCTGTGTCATCCAGAGGATTCGGAAACAAAACGCTTACTTTGAGTTTAATTAAGCCCCTGGAAAATTAATCAGAACACACCTTACCTGTGCAGCTTCGTAAGTGATGGTCTTCGTCTCCGTGTGGACAATGGGGACTTCTTTTGTGGGAATTTCGCTTTTGACAGCGCTGGACACGTCGGAGATGGTGACTGTCTGTGTCTTCACTAGCGGTGGCTGTGAGACAGGGTTAAAAACACCTCCGTAAAGACCCGGTTAGCATTTCCACATGGTGCCGCTGGCAAACATTCTGACACTGATCTGATAAAAGCGCTGCGGGAACCAAGGTCAGGCTGGAAAGGCTGGGGTTTAAGCCCCTGGTACGACACACTGCTCGGGGGGCAGAGATCACGCGTGAGGATTAAAGAGAGACACGGTGCCCCTGGGTCAGCCCGAGCCAGGCATTAAGGGTTTAATCGGTGTGTCACAATACCCCAAAGAAACCCTCTCCACCGATTATTAACTTTCTAATTACTAGAAGCTCATTGCCAGCTGCCAGTAAAAGATGACCCCCACCTACTGATGACAATGTCAAGACTAACACAAACCCTGGGCAAATAAAAGACTTGATCACAGCTGAGAAGCTTTATCCCGACTGCAAGTGAAACGCTCTATTATTAAAAATCCTCATCAGATCCTAGGTCTTGAACTTTTATTAAATCAATGTCAGACAACACAGAAACGTGACATCTCGAAAGATAAATTGGGGGGGGGGAGGAGGGCGGGGGAGAGAAGAAGAGGAATCAGTTGTTCCACCACCTGATAATTACCCAGAAGAAGACAAGAGTTAGTTCAGACCCACAGTGTTTTCCCAGAGGGCTCGATTTCTGCTCACCGTCCCCAAACCTGGCAGACGCCACCGTGATTGTTAGTGGGGGATATGGACATCTATTTGACCGGTAAGCAATTAATATCAACACTGAAGCAGGCAAAAATATCTCCCACGGTGGGGCGCAGAAAGGGGACATCAAAGCCCGTGGTCACAATGTAAAAGCACGTTTGACAGCGCTTCGAATTTGCTGCGCTGAGGCTCAGCCTCCGGTATAGCAGGAGATGGCAAAAACCTCCAGGAACTAAACTTACATGCTTTTGGAGCCTAAATATTTCCCTTTTGGGGGATGCAACAGGACGCTCTGATCAAAGAAAGGCACAGGGCGTTGCAGCAATCGTATTTAATGCAAAGATAAATTGAGAAGGGCTTGTGTGCACTGACTGCGGGAGATTTAACCGGCTAATGAGCTCCAAGCACGAGTCCAAGCCAAGCAAAGACAACTCCTCTCCGGGTGCGTGGCATCTGCTTGCTGCAGTGTTTGGGTTCCCAGTCCAAAGCCGGCGGGGGGGGGTTGGGGGAGCAGGCGCTGGGACTCACTACCTGGAAGCAGCGAATGACCGCCGGCAGCCTGTTATTAACATCTGAGTCGTGCCACTCGCCATTTAGCTTTCTAAAGGCAAATCTGTCTTCGCCATCCTCTGCCACCTCCTCCTCCTCTCCTCCCCAGGGCTGCCGGGGGGGTGCGGCGAGGGGCTCCGGCTCAGAGAGCTCCGAGTCCTTCTCCGCAGCCGCACAAACCCCCTTTCCACATCTCAGGTCCTCCTGGCTGGCGGGGAGGCTGGGAACTGCCTCCTCCTCCTCCTCCTGGCTGCTTTGGGAGGAAGCAGCAAAGTGCCGGGCGGGAGAAGGCTCTGAGGCGGGTGGCACTGGGGTGTCACTAAAAGCTACCGACTGCTTTGAGCCCTCCCACGCCAAGCCAGAGTTAACACTGCTCCTCTCTGGCACTGCAGCCACATCCTCTCTGGAGAGAAAGTCACTCATTTTCTAAAAAGAAACGAATACACACACACACACACAAAAAAAAAAAAAAACAACAAAGGCCAGGGAGAGAGAGAGAAAGAGAGCGTTAGGGAGAACAGGAGGTCACGAAGCATAAAGGCAAAAACATCGGTTTCTTATAATATATCACATCTCCAGTAACGCATGCAACAGCGGTGGGCTGGAACACCTAAAAGCTTAGAAACCTGTGTGCTGTGGGATGTACCCACGGCATTTACTGCCACAGCCTTCCTGGTACCTTAATAATCCACTCTCCTAAAGTCGAAGGAATTAACATTAAAATAGCTCTCTGCAACTGAAGGAAGAGCCACCACCAAGCACTTTTTGCCCGTTTGGAAAGAGGAATAATTTCAGAGTAGGAAGCAGGGATTTGTGCGCATCCAAAATTCACATGTGCAACAAACCCCACCGGCTACACCGAGACCATACCCCCATTCTGCTTTGAACTCCTTGAAATATTCAACGCTGGGTTTTAATTTGCACGTGGAGGCGAAGAGAATAAGCCCAGCATCACCAGCGTGTACCATAACCCGCAGAGCCTGTGCCTCGCTCTTTTCCTCGCCCTTGGGAACGCTCACATCTCCGAGCACCTCATCTGCTGTTGCGTTCTGCGGGATAACTAACAGCCTTGTCATTAGGGCATTGATAAAATTACTGTAAGAATATCTACAAGTTGGTATTGAAATCAGCCGCTTCCATTACTGAGAAGCTCCTGAACTGACGGTGCAGTTTGGTCCTCTGAAAGAACTTATTTCTTCTAGACAAACCGGCTCAATAAACTCGGCGCAAAACTTTTCAGCTGGGGAATGAAGAAATGGGGCTTTACACTGGAAAGCCCGACGTTGACGGTGAAGTGCGCTGAGCCCATCACTGCTGAGAATGCGGTCCAGTTTGACTGCTCAACGAGCCCCATTTGACCATTTATTCGGGACTACCGAAATATTTGTAACTCACTCTATCCCAAAAGCAAGTTGGAAACTTGCTAAACCTTCCCGAAGGTAGGAGAGAATTGCCATGTGTGATGGTGTACAGCAGAGAAGACACGTAACGAAGCCAACCCAGCCTTCCGAGGAGCAAGTAAGCACGTCTAGAGCACTGGAGAGATTTGGGAAGAGCGTGCCAAGCCGGAGGGTTTAATTAAGGCTGGTGCTATTCTTGCCATTCAGCTCCTTAGCAAGGTCTCAACTAGATCTTCTCACACCTCTGGGAGCCCTCTAGCCAGGAGGGAGGCAACAGGGAGAGGAGAGAAGAGTTAAAAGACGAACAAGACAGAAAGCTTTAGCAAAAATCAGCTTTTTTTTTTTTTCCCCCCCGAACACCCGGGTGATGGATATCTCACATGCACAGAGAAGCAGCATTTCAGTCACCAGCGGTGAATGATGGCCGCAGTCCTGAGGAATTGCATTTCTCTCATTATTGACACGAAAATTTGCCTTCAAGGAAGGGCAGAAGCAGCAGTTACAGGCATCTGGAATTCTACACATATCGAAGTTGTCACATCATCCAGCATCGGGGAAGAAGGAGGGGGAAAAAACCCAGCAGGATGCTGCTTAATCAATGCCATTACTATTTCTTCTCAATAATTAACCTTAGGGTTGATTTCTGGTAACTTTGTATAAAAATAGGCACATATCTGTTCATCCAAAACCAGTGATTAAATTTTCATAAAAGCCTGGCAAGTCCATTTCGTCAGCTGTTATTCTAATTTTGGCGGTGGTGCTAAGATGAACAGAAACCGTTGACTTCACTTTTTATTAAGAAGATTCTCTGGGCAACCAAAAACCTGTAATTTGTGCTTAAAATGGGAGGACTGAAGCCTGTGAGTCAGCTGGTACAATGCATTTTTCTGTACCCCAGAGGCTTTCACCCCGATTGACCTCTTCTAATGGCACCATTCAATAGTACGTTAAGAATAGGAGCTGCTTGATGGAGGAGCAAATGGATGCTTATTTTAGTATCATTTCAAGAAATTACTCTCTTCCACCATTCCTCCCGGGTATTTTTCAGTTGCCTGGTCCTTTATGTTGCAGATGGATTACCTGTAAGATTTCTCGCCGTTAGGATTTCCAGCCCTTCGGGCTTCTCTTCATTTCTTGGGATATTGCTCAGGAAAATGCATTTAAGAGCAGCGAAGGGACAGAGATCAGCACTGGGATGACCAGGTCTGACCGCACACAGAGGATCGTTTCTGATGGAAAACCACTTCCATGTGTGCTCCTCCAACGGTATATCCAGATTCCACCCTCATTTTGCCTAAGGCAAGATGTCACACTGCAATATTTCACGCAACAGAATAGGAGCGGAGGTTATCAGCTTTGAACGCCAATATCTTAACCTTGCTTTAAAAGCTGGATTTATATACTGCCAATATACTGAGCTCTCAATTAATCGCAAATTAATCACGGGATCTTGAGAAGACGTGGTATATCTTCTGGATTTTAACGGAAAATGCCTTAGGAGCAACATTTCCTTCCATACCAGCTGGGCACTACTTTGACCAAGAAGAAGAATCACAGATAAAACAAAGGAGATTAAGCAGCTCCATAAACCCAGATCTTACTTAAGAGACATTTGGGAATTGCAGTTTGGAAGTATCTTATATGGCAGAAGCAAAAAGGAAGAGAAAATCTTACACAAAGCCTATGCGTACACACATTGCTTCTCAGCAGAGCCAAGCACAGCAATAAACATGCAAGCGATAACAGCAGAACGAAATCCTGATAAGATCAACCCATCAGAAGCACTTTTTTTTTTTTGCCATCCTATTCTACCAGTAAGAAGACAAATTGAAAGGTATTTGTTTCTCTATAAAGTTGTCTGTTCACACACGCTTTTTTTTTTTTTAAATACAACTATGTTTGTTCCTATATTTAAAAACGCAGCTCACCTGTAGGCTAGAAAAGATTATCTTTTTATTAAAAAAAAAATACCAACCCTCCCCACCTGTAGGAATTTGAACAACTGTTAAAAATTCTGATCTTATCAAGATTTATTTTCATTTGCAAATGCGAAAGCGTTCCTATTTCCAGGGCTCAGATTTACAGAGTTCTGAGCTCTCCTCGAGACCCGTGAAACCTGGAGGAGCCGGGGCTGCCGACGGCTCGTTTCCGCAGAGCCAGAACCGAACCAGGGACGTGCCGAGACCAAGCGGGAAGCAGAGGATTCGCACGAGCCACGCGCGGTGTCAGGACAACACAGGGCAGGATGCGGTGCCCCAGAAGAAACAAATCGGAGCAGACATGAATGCGACACCACCACCACCCTGCCAAATACCCGACTTTGCGCACCTGGTGTTGACGAACGCCAAGGATACGGCTTCGTTTAAGCGTTGCGGTGTAAGAAGTGACACACGAGAATTCAGGCTGGGGATAAATTAATAACAGGCTGAACCGCATGGCTGATACCAGTGACCAAAATGACTTATTTTTCTTAAAAGGTGGTTTTGGAGAAATTTTTTTCCCCCTGTATTTTTTTCAATTTTGGATCAGGATGTATCAATACGAAGCAGCTGCCCCAGCGGGTGCCGGGGCAGGCACGCTGCTGCCTCTCTGCTCAGAAATACTCAATTACTCTCACCCCAAACCAGTTGTCCTGCATGGTAGGAGGCTGAAGGAGCGCTAAAATGAAGTCAACCTGCCGATTACCAAAGGCATTTAATACAAAATTAGAAAAACATGAAATGAGGGTGCACACTAACTCCTTACAACCACCATATGAAATGCTAGGAATGCCAGCCAGTTAGTACATCCCAGTCCCCTCCTCAGTCATTACGGCACTGCAGCTGGTCCCGCTGGCGCGTGTTATTAGGTTATCCCCAAACGAGCACCCACATCAGCTCAACAGGCTCTGTGCGAGCGGCCACAGATGCACAAGTAGGCGATGTTGCTTTTGCAGCGAACCACACTCACCAGTGAGAACTCCCCCATCAAAGGACGCTCAATCTCACCGCTGTCAAAGCACTTGAGTAAAAAGCATTATAAAGCAGAAAACAAGAGATCCTTATTTTACAATACCTGCCATGCCTTACAGAACTGCTTTGCCTTAAAGATAGAAGTTAAAAAGTTTAGAAGCTGTCCAACAAACCCTGGCGTTTGAAAGTGATGGCCATTACCTACGGATTTGCATTTTGGGGCTGATTTTTTAATTGCCATTGATCTGATCACAACATCCTGACCAGCCCAGTCAGACGACAGAAGGACAAAAGAGAATTTGACCCAAGTTAAAAGTAAGGCTAGAAAATACACAGCATGCTACGAGCTTCAAACGATTTAACTTGCTGTCGTGAAGAAGAATCCCAAGATATTACAGATACACCGCAGCCACTTCCAATCCAACTGCATCAACTACTTTGCAACGTGAAACAACCTCAAGATCAATACTTGAGTTATTAAAATAAGGTTGCTGAGCAATATGATTCCAGACGCATTCCTCTCCCCATCCACCCTGACCCCCTTCCCACCCCTTCTGTGGGGCAGGTACCCTTGGACGGGGGGTACAAAGCTCTGCACGTCTTACTCCAAATTCCCTCCGCGGAGAGAAAAGCTTCTAGTGGCATCGCAAAGATTTCAGCAGCAAGTGAAAAGAGCGGGGACTCCATCAGGGTTTAGAACTAAAATCACTTTTGCGCTGTTGCATTTTCTTGCTGCATTTCCTAAATGAAGTTACAGCTCTGACACCAGGCTCATCTGGGAGAGCAGCAGCACAAGCCCCACGCTGCTCCGTCGCAGCCGGATTTGCCTTCCCAAGACTGCACGGAGTGAGCCAAACGGTTTATCCAGAAGTAGAAATAAGCTGACAGAAGAAAAATCGGGAGTTAAAATTAAGACTGGCTCTTGCCACAGCCTCTCGACACAACCTCAGGCAGCTCCAACCAGCTCAAACCCAGCTCGCATTGTATTCCCAAGCAGAAAGGCGGTGGTTCATTAGGAACGTGGTCTCTTCCCTTTACAAAACCAGAAAAGAGCGTTTTTGTCCTCAAATTAATACAGTATGCGGGGCAGAGGCTCTCGCAGTCGCATTGCGCAGGACTTGCGATGCTTCTGCTCTCGGGACAACTTTCTGCAAACGGTTTTTCTTACCATTCAGTCCCAGAAGCGAAGAAGGAGAACGTGTTTGCGGTACATTAAATATTTGGAAGAGGGATGAACCTTTTGACCCCTCCGATAACAAAGCTCTTCTTAAACCAAGCTAGATATAATCCTCAATCAAATTATTCTGGCCAGTTTGAGAGCGTGTCCCCGCTCCCCAGGAGCAGGAAAGCCACACCAGAAGGTGTCCATCAGACCCAACGCCCTGAACGCAACCAGTAACAAACTGGGGTCTGATGGCTCCTGGTTTGAGAAAGCAAGACTGAGGGTTAGTCGGAGGGAGTCGTTAACACCAGTCGTATATAGCTTTGTTGTTAATAAGCAGTGGCAAGAGGAATCTGACTTGCAATAACATTTATTAATGATAAATGTACATATTTACAAAGAAAAATCTGAGAAAAAATACAAAACCGAAAAAGTGTTCCAAAAGAGAGCATTTCAGGTAAAAAAGAAAGTGTTTTTAGTCCCCATAAACTGATTTAACATGACCGTGTACCACTGACAGGAGATCCCGAAGTGGCACAAACCAAGGCTAGTCCTTCCCTCCAGCTTTACAAACTGAGACAGATGCCAACAGGGACACGAGAGGAACCACCACTGTCAGGTTGTCCAATGTCACCTGCTCCTAAGTACAGACCAAAGAGTTTCTAAATGAATCCATAACACTTCTTTAGGCTAAAATCTTCCGGAAAGCATCCTACTTCAGTCTGTAGGTCAGAACAGGCGCCATCAACTCATGACCAGGAAAAAAGAAAACCCACTAAACCCCTGGAATAATTCTCAGAGCGACAAATGACTGACCCTTATGTGGAGTGAAGTGAAAGACACTTTGCCCGGAACCTTCTCGAGGAGCCTCGTGGTACGGACACAGCAAGGCCAGCCCAACCTCATTACTTCCATCCACTACTTTCCTTTGGTGCCATGCTGAGGAAATCCACCTCTCCTCATTATTTCAGGATAGGAGGCAAATATTGAATACTTACTTTTTAGGGTGGTCACTAGGAGTCTGAGCTCAACTCCGTACCCGAACCTGACCTGCCCAGAGCCCTCAGTTCATCTTCCACTGCCCCGCAGCACAGGGCAGGAGATGCAGGCAATACCCTCATTTATCTGTTCACTTTCAATAGTGGAAAAGAATAAAATGATGATGTTTTACACTAACGCACACCTCTTGAATATGACCGATGAACCTACAGAGCCCCACACCTAACGCAGCCTCAGAACTGAATTTGAGTTTCAAGACATGGGCTCTGGCACTCGCTGCTTCAAAACACGAATGCCCGCCTTTTCCCAAAGCATGCAAGCACAAGATTCTGCGTTTTATATGAAGTTCAGAAGAGCTGATATCAGGATAAGAAAATTCAGAAAGTGAGTTTCAGGATTTGTCACGCCAGCCTGGATGAGGTGACGTGCTGCGGACATTTCCAGCTTCCCTTGGGAAGGGATAACACACCTCTCCACCACTCACGGACCGGCATCGCACCGGCCACATACAAATCCCACCACGGCTCAGGCTCAGGGACGGAGTTGGGGCTGGCAGCCAGGGGCTGCCAGTGCTTTGCAGCAAGTTTGTTCCTGAGGAAAAAAGGGAGCAAAGTACACACGTCGGTTCCTTTACAAAAACCCTGAGACCTCTGCCCTTAACAGAACTAGAGCGAATCAACTCTCCCCGTGCACAGCAGGCATCCCGAAATCCCTTCTTTCAGCGCCGCATCCTGCACGGACATCAAGGGAGACGGGATAAAACCAGGAATCAACCACCAACATGTAGGAGATACATCATGTGGAGGAAAGAGATGTACAACGTGGAGGAAAGAGACCTTAGGTGGACTGCCACGGGGCATGTCTGAAACTCCCTTTGCCTTGCAAGCAAATGGGAAAGAGGTGGAGGAGCGAGCTGCAAAGGGGCTGGAGCACAGTTGATGCACCACGGCAGTGTTGGGCGGGTGAGGTTTCTGTTCCTGATAAGCTTCGGGCTTTCTCTGTCAGAAGAGATCACGTCCACCTGGATGAATACAGATAACTGGCCTCTAAACTGCCATAGAAATATAAAGCATTTGTTCGGTCTCCTTATGGTCTGCAGTGATAATTGTTATATAAATCCCAAAAACGTTCCTGAGCATTCTCAGAATGTAAAGTTTCAAAGTTTTTTTGCTGATGATAACCAGCCTTATCTCAAGATTAAGAAAAAGAGAAAGCAAGTGAGAGACCGTTTTAATTAAGAAACTAAAGAATTGGGTTGAAGTGACTAACAGAGTGCATCTCTCGTCACTCTGGGATAAGACAGCCTGAGCACAGTGTTCAAACATTGCTCTGGGCAAAGATTTTCAGATTTCAGGTCCTTTGGAAATGGTCGATAGAGCTACAGAAACCATGGCTTTGCAAATGCCGCTGGTGTGGCTTCAAAGCGCTCACCATCGGTTCAGAAGGACCGCATGCAGTGACCTCAGCAGCGCGCAAAGCGGCATCGCAGCAGAACCCGGGCAATGGCTTTTGAAAGGAAGTAGGCGTGTGTTTAAGCTGCGCTTCTGCAGGAAATAAAGACAGAAAAAGGACAGAGAGAGATCTGAACAACTCCTGTCCCTTCCCTCTCCATGCCAAGATGGGGAGAACGAACAGTCCCTGGTTTTCATCACGTTTGTTCCGATTTTGGGAAGGAGATTCAGGCAGGGAATCCCAGCCAGAAGCATCCCCCTGGTTTCTTCCATCCTGCATCTTCTGCACAGCACGCGGCGCCTCAGCATCCTTCCCCACCGCTCCCACCTCTCGCTCCAGGGCCCACCTTCTCCAGATAGTCTTCCTAAACTTCACATCGAGCTTGCCAGAGTTCACCTGCATCCTAAAGCGTGTTCCCAGGATGCCGCCCCGTCCGCCCGCCGCCTGTGCGGCTGACAGCTCTCCTTCCCACCATGGGACGCCTGTACAACCACCCAGGGACTTCTACGCTTACAACGGCCGAAAGAGGAAGACTGTGTATTAAAAGGCAGTGTATTAAAAAAGGGAAGAATACTCTCCAATGCAAATCAGTGTCCTCACAAAACAAAGTCCTAAAGGCACGAACTGGTGAACTAATCAGAGCAAGTTACAAGAGTAATCGGAAAGATTCCCGTGAGATTAAAAGGAAGGGTTTTCACTAGCAACCTAAGTTTTCTGAGACAGCGTTTAGAGAGCCTCAACCCGTATGCTGAAAGCAAGAGAGGCAGCTCAAATGGTCTGTGGGACACCACGGTCCTTCAGATCAGACAGCACATGCCATATTTGCCTTATGTCTTTTTCCTGCAAGCTCATCTGCTAGCTTCCTAACTGTTCACACAGATACAGATCTATAAAGGGTTCTAAATACATGTATTTATATATATTCACACATTTTAGTCCCTGTAATAAAGGTCGATGCCTTTCGCTTCTGTGCTGCTGGCGCAGCTGCCAACACTGATGGCACCGGTGGCTCTTCTCAGAAGTGATTGTGTCTGCACCAACCCTCCAGAGAAAGCAACAGAAAGCAGACTACTGCCGAAAGGAGAAGCGGTTGGCTCAGCTCAGTCCCGTAATTACTATATACAGAAAAGAAACCCCTTAGACACAAAGTCCCATCTTCCCTCCAGCTCGCAAACCAGTTCTGGCAACTCATCTCGGAGCCTAGGCAGCTCGGCCAGGGAAACTGGGATAAACAGGAGCATCATCCAGACATTTACATTTGTAGGCAATAAACAACAAGCAGCATGCAACGGTTTTGTAAGAGAAGTCAAAACAATCGATGGCTTTAACATTAGAAGCGTGTCCTGATGTGGTCAACATGCTGACAGAGGAGACGTACCTAAGAGCGGGTTACTCCACTCCTGCGACCTAAGCAAACATGCGGCAGTTAGTTCAACACAAATTAAAAACAAACACACATCTGAAGTGCAGCACGACCACCAGATTCAGAAAAAATGATTCATCTAATGTTTACAATAAATATTTCCTTGCAATGGGTTTTCTCCTATAACACGATGTATTTTCTTGGAAACAAGAGGGGTGCGAGAGGGAACCTGCGGCGCTTTGCAAAAGGCTTCCCCCGCCGGGAAAATGAAAACCTGCCCGTCCCTGTCTCTAAGTTAACACTAATGGCAGTAGTGATCATCAACGCTTTTTTATTTAAATGCCAATCTCAGTTTCCTAGAAAAGGAGTGGTTATGGATTAGATTCAGCAGATTGCTGTAAAGCCTCTTTTATCATAGAATCATAGATCATGGAGTGGTTCGGGTTGGAAGAGACCTTAAAGATCATCTCGTTCCAACCCCCTGCCCTGGGCAGGGACACCTCCCACCAGACCAGGCTGCTCCAAGTCCCGTCCAACCTGGCCTTGAACCCCTCCAGGGATGGCGCAGCCACAGCTTCTCTGGGCAACCTGTTTTGGATCAGTATCAAATGTTCATCAGCTTGTGAACATCTCACATTTAAAACAACAAGCTTAAAAGCACATCTCCAGCCATTCCTAGGTGAGGTCTACAGGGGCCGAAGAAGCAGAGGTCTCCTCCCATGTCTTTATGCTCCCCGTCTGCCCTCTCACAGCAATCGGGAACACGGGTCAGAGAATTTGCTTTTGCACGCTAGGGAACTGCAGAACGGACCTGGCAATCCATGACCACTCCTGCCAGGTCCCGGATCACAGCTACACACCAACACACAGCGGGGATTAACACGGCGGTCGCGGGGCGTCCCTCCCCGGGACAGCGAACTACGAAGATCAGAGACCAGGACAAGGAAGATGCAGCAGAGGCTACGGCCAAGAAATTCAGGAGCTTTGGTCTTGAGGTTTCAACATGACCCTGTTGCCACTCAGAGAAAGAGCAGCCACCAAACAGTCAGTGCTACGACCAGGAGAAAGGACATCATAAAGGGAATACGTGGAGAAGGAAAAATGCTAGAGTACAGCTGACACTTTTTGAGAGATTTCTGCTCTTCAGGAATGGGAATAGAAACCTTTGGAAGAGTTTCTTCACTTGCTTGCCGGGGAAAGGCTGTCTCAGTAGGTATCGCCTGCTTTTTTAGTTTGTCTTCATCCTGTACTAACAGAGGACGTTCCTGTGTCTGCTTTCGTGGTAGAAGATCAAGAAAGACAGAGAGAGATGAACAAAAATGACAGATGGAAAGTGCCCAAAATGACACTTGGAGGTGTGCAAAGCGTTAGGACAGCCTTCCTCTCATTGGAAAAATAAACTATCCTGGAGAGCAGAGCCGCTGGTGGCTTGGGTGACACCAGCTTCAGAGATACAAAATCCAGGTCTCTCTGCAGAGCTCATGGACACCTGGGTCAGAATCGGGTGCGTTTTGTCACAAACCCCTGCATCACGACAAGAGGCGTGTTTCGCACCTGCCCTCCCAGAAAAGCGTACACTCAAAACCTACCACAGTGTTTTGGAATGGGAATGGTTGGGAAAAAAGTTTGAGGCATTAGAAATAGAAATCGTGTAGTACAAAATGTGGTCTTTTGACAGCTTCCTATTCTACAGTGCCCTTAAAAAACAGGGTTTGTTAAATAGCGTTGAACATCCAGAGTGCGGTGCAGATACAAAATGCGTTTTCAAAGTTCTGGCGACAGTATCAAAATTTCAATTGTTTTGAAAATTCTACTGGAACAAGTGAAAAACCCTTACGTCTTAGAAACCCCGAGCGTGGAAGGGGCAGGATGGCAGTAGGAGCACCACAAGCTCCTTAAAATTTCCCTCCGCGTTTTAGCACTTTTGTTTCTGGAGTCTAAAGAACATTAAAAAAAAATAACAAATCCCAGAATGAGTAAATCATCCCGTAGGATCATGCAAGGGCTCTGTTGCTTTTGTCGAATAAAGGAAAGATTGTGGGCAATGTTGCTGTTCAGTAACTCTCCATCCTTTTAGTTTGCCAGACCTGGACAAACCCAAGCGTAGCTAGGAGAGGAAAAACTTGGCTCTGAGCTCTCTCAGTTGAGCTAGCCTCCTCTGATCAGTGCGGTATTTTGGGACTGGTTCTTTGCACACCCCCAAGCGATGAGTATTGGGGAGAAAGTAGCTGGGAGACTGGGCAGCAAAAGAAAATATAAAATGCAAGAGTACCATGATCATTGAAACAAAGAAAAAAAACGGAAAGAAAGACAACATAAAAAGAACAGGGTACAGTTAAACTTTCATAATTGCTTTTCTCTCCGAATACACGGTTATATCTTTCATGCAGCTTTTTCGAACCAGCCATGCACCAAAATAAGCAAAAATCGAAAGCTGCAAAAGCTGCAGCAGTGCAAAAGTCCCCTCGGTGTGAGTTATGAAACTACTTCATGAAGCCAAAAGAAAAAAAAAAAAAATGTTATCCAGCAGCTGCTGTTGAGTTTTTGCTTGGTGCCATTGCAATAGCAAAAGTCTGGTTCAGAAGCACATATCAGACCAGCAGCTTTACCTCAAGGCCACCAACCTGTCTCTCAGAAGATAGGACAGTGACTTTCTTGACCTGGACACACAAAGCGTGTTAAGGTTCAGTTGTCTTGAAATAAAACACATCGGTACAGCAGAAAAACAGCCCCTGGCAGAATACCCTGTGGCCACTACGGCAGGGTGAAGACACCACCACAAAGAGGAGAAAGAGGATGGCTTTTCATCCTGATTTACCATCCTTAAACATGCACAGGTGAAGGAAAACACCCTCCCCGGCAGGTGCCTCTCAAAGATGCATTTCTGGAAGGTCACAGCAAAACGTGTCCACCTTCACCTCTTCAGAGAGGATCAGATTAAGAGGGAATTTCCCAGAAATGCAAACTCAGGGCTGACACCAACCCTCACATCGCTGTAGACCACTGCGGCCTTAGATGGGGAGAGCCCACACCATCTAGTTATCATGGACATCAGTCCCCCAAGACCCCACAATGCGGTCACCTTGCAAGAAATTCTTCATAATAACCAACAATATTGTTCTTGAACTGCAGTTGTGGAGCTTGAGAGCCCCTGCTCTATCCCACCCACACATCCATAAACACATGGCACCGTGGGCAGAGCTCTGCCGCCCAAATTCCTGCAGACTTTACACTGAGACTCAGCAACCAAAGAGGAAAGCCCATCCATGTGTTAAACGGTAATTCCAAGCATAATGATCAACGCTCATTAGTTCATTTCGGGTGTTTTGTTTTTCTAGCGGGGGGGAAAAAAAGCCCTGTAACTGTCATGGCTTTTCTCTACGCTTTGAGGAGCTTGTAGTAAACTTGGACGTTAAAACCCTTTATACCTGTTCCGATAACCCTCCATCCTCTGCAAGAATACTTCTGTTTAAAAAGTATCTCCCTCGCAATGGTTTGAAGATGAAATGCAAGCTTATCTGCCCCGCTGTGGGCAAGAAGGGGAAAAACTAGGCTTAAACCAGGAGAGAGTCTACGACTGCCACCACTACAGCCAGGATACAATTTTTCAGTTGTAATGAAAAATTGCATTTATTATTTAAGAGACTGATTACCACGGACTCTAATTACAGTTTTACTCACAAGCTTCAAATCCAAGCTAGGTAACACCAGCGTTAAACAGAGAAGCTGTCTGTTACTCAAGAAGAAACCAATTGGTAGACAGATATCTGCTGCTCCAACTTGGTTTCTTGGAAAAATTACCTTTTTTTAAGGAATTTAGAAGGGAAATTGTGAACACATGTGGCTACAAACACTGTTCCTGTAAGGAGAAAGATTTCCATCACGTATGAACAGCCCTGCTGTAGCCACCTGAGGAGTCTTCTTGAAGCCTCCACAGATCAGCACCTGCAGATCCTAATGCAAGACTAAACCCAATGACATACTGGATTAACTGGAGAATAAAGTGACTTTTGAAAACTGTTATTAGCCTAGTGCTTCTCCACCTGCAATATTAACTCTGAAGTAACAATTCCCTTCAATTTCGGTGTTTAGGGGTTTTCCACAGAATCACAGAATGGTTCGGGTTGGAAGGGACCTTAAAGGTCATCCAGTTCCATGGCATGGGCAGGGACACCTCCCACCAGCCCAGGTTGCTCCAAGCCCCGTCCAACCTGGCCTTGAACCCCTCCAGGGATGGGGCAGCCACAGCTTCTCTGGGCAACCTGGGCCAGGGGCTCACCACCCTCACAGCAAAGAATTTCCTCCTCGGGATGTGGTTCCATGTTTTGGGGAGACACGTTCCCTGGCACCGGGAATACGCCAGTCCCCAAAACAGCCAGGTGAAGTAAAGTCCAGCATCAGGGATGACAGCAACACTAGGAAAAGCAGCACCAAAACCAGGTGAAGAATTCCTACATTATTTTCTACCAAAAAAATCACGTTTTTGACACTACGACGAAAGCATCGATTCTCTCAGAGACCGTCACACATGTTAAAAGCCAATATTAACTATTAAAATTCAATATAACTAAAAACTAAGGGGAGCTGAGGCTGAACCCCAGGTTGTGAAGCTTCCCCCTTGGAGCAATGCAGTGCTCTGACACCCGCGCGCTGCCGAGGTACTCACTCCATCCGCTCCCGTGGGGATCTGCCCGTTGACGTTGAGGGTTCGGAAAGGGGAATGAGTGGACAAACGTTTGTCCCATTCACTCGGCCGAGGTTCTGGGACGGACTCCATAAAGTTCTTCTTCAATTCACTGATGTTGGCGTGATGCTTCTTTATTTCTTCTTGGGTCTTATCTAGATCCTATTAGTAAAAGGACAGGATAAATGAAGGGACACGGAGACGACACGGCCATTGCCTAGGCTGCCGCATAGCAAAGCTGCGCTCAGCAGAGTCATTGCTGACTTCCATCAATTGTGCTCACACTGCAAACACACAAAGGGAACGTCCTCTCTCCTCTTTCCTCCTCTATTAATTGGGATAAACTGCCATTGGCACGGAGTGAGATCTCCTCCAGGAACGGGACGTGCCATCGGTTCATCTCAAGCTACGCCAAAAGAGACGACAGCTCAGGTGTGATCTTCTGAGTTTGCCCCATAGGGGTTTTTTTAAGTTCCAAGACTATGTTTGTTCATATTATTTAATTTAATGCCTTTAAATTGGTGGGTTCGCTTTCTTTTCCCTCTGCTAGCCTGAATATTCACAGATATAAATACAATTAATGTTTAAAAAAATGTTTTCCCAATTTTATTTATTCTCTTCCTACCTATTCTCTCTCATCCCACCAGGAATTATCTCTGGTCCCAGAATACCCCCAGTACTTTTTTTCTCCCTCTCATCTCATCCCTCCAGGAGTTACCACAGGAGGTTTTAGACTTCTGAAATGAAGATGAGATGACAGCCCTCTAAAAATCAAACTGAGAATTTACTTTATGCTGGATCAATGGAGAAACTCCTGCTAAAATACTTCATCTGGAAAAAGCCAGATTTCTGCTCTGTGATGCCAGTTTACAGCATAAACGCACAGACTTCAAGGCAAGCCAGCTCTCTTCAGCTTGTTTAAAAATAGCTTTTCCTTGCAAGCAAAACAGAGTTTGTTGAGAACAAAGCTTTTGCATAGAAGAGGTTTAAGCCAAATGAGAACTTTTCTGGACAGTGCCAAAAAGCAGCAAGCCTCACCCGTTAGAAAGGGGGAAATTAAGGTCAGTAAAAGCATCCCTGGGAAATTTTCCTATTTCTGTGCTTTTAGTTGGGACTCAGCCCATCGGTTTTAGGAGATGGGAGAGCAAATGTATCCCTAAAGGGGGTGTTGTCCCCCAAAAATCTGCATCCCTGCAGCTTACCCAGGACATGCCACCCTCCCCCCACAGGGCTGCAGCCCCAAATGCCTCACTGACAACATTTGCTCTTTTTGGCACAGTTCTGGGCAGGGGGGAACCCAGTTTTGGCATCTGTCCTGGATGAAAGCACAAGGGAAGTGCCTGCTAGTTAGGAAATAAATAAAAAAAAGCACAAATAATTCTGCCGAGGACTCCAGGGTAAAGCCCTATCCAGGCGCAGGAGCCCTAGAGCTGCTCCTGGTTTAGAGAAGAGAGAAAGACCACCTTGGCCATCCACCACGGCGCGAGAGCTGGTCCTGGGAGGGTTTGCGGAGAAGCTAAAGCCACCAAGAGCTACGTGGAGCCACAACGGGTCTTGAAAGCATCTGGAGGAACAAGCTCGTTAAGCGTTAATGCTCTTCCTCCCGTTTTTTTTTGCCCCTTTTTGTAAGAACACAGAGCGCGGGTTGTTGAGCACGGAGCGTTAAACGGCTTTCGATAAAATCAAGCGGCAGCTTCGGGAGTATGAGGTCTGCTGGGAAAACGTCTGATCTGCCAAATGCGTGGATTAAAATAAATTAAAAAAATAGGAATAAAGGGGGGGAGCTGCTGGGGTCAGCCCTTTTCTAGGGGAGGGCTGGAGAACCTGCAACAGAACCGGTGGGGAGGGCGGCGGAGAGGGAAGGGGCTGGGTGCCACAGCCAAGTATTGCACTAACGGGAAAAAGGGGTTCAGAAGCAACGAGAAAAGCTCTTTTTGGGGTTGGGGAGATGGAGATGCTCCAGTTGGGCAAAAGAAAGCGACAGGCAGAGTCTTTGCAGCGCAGCGGCGGTGGCTGAACCCTGCCCGTCATGTCGCAGACCCTTCGCTTGTGGCTGAAAGCTCAAAAGTGTGGAACAAAAAAAAAAAAAAAAAAAAAATTTAAAAAACCCCACAAAACCCCAAAAGCTGCAAAAATTTAAAATTGAAATTAGGAGAAGGCAGTTAGTACGCTTCAACTTTCAAGAGATACCACCAGGGAAACCCTACCAGCTGCTGGTGCTGCAAGTTTGAGTAGAAACATGTAACACAGGAACAGAGTATCAGAAGCCACAAAACATCTTCTGTAACACGGTGTATTAAAATACAATAAAATATATGATTGGCATGGTCTGTTCTGAGACCGCGCTTGGGCGAAACCGAGTGTGAAGGGCTCCCAAGGACGTATAAAGGGAAAATATATAAAAGGGAAAAGCCATACGTGGAGGGATGAAACAGCTTCCTGCCCGTTTGCAGGCCACCCGTGGGCACCGAGCCACCGCGTCAGCCCCCAGGGGACCTGGGGCCGATGCAGGATGGGGCCTGGGGAGGGCTAAAGGTGCTGCCAGGCACACAGGCGTTGGGAGGGGGATCGCAACGCCGCGAGCACTGCTTCAATGCCAGGTCCCAAAGGAGGGCTCACTCCCATCTGAATCAACGTGGACAACGTGGTGGCCTGAACATCACAGAGGTGACCGTTTCACCTGCAGCTTCTCCCGAATTTTGCATTTTCATAGACCAACTTTTCCCCCAGGACAATAATTTATTTCAAGCAAGGAGAAACTTATAAAAGATCCCCCACCGCCCCAACTGATGCCACTGTGCGCGCCCAGCGGATCCAAGAGCAGACCTGAGCTCTGCCAATCGTATATTTTGGGTAAGTATGAGAGAATGAAAGTCAGAAGAGGCAGAAGGAAGAACACCTGCACATCGTCATGTTTACTGTTACCATGCAAAAGCGTATTTTTTATTAAAAAAAAATAAAGGTCTTTCATGCAACAGCATGCAAAAACAAAGGCAGCAGCAGAAGAGGAAGAAAAAAGTTCAGCGCAGATGCAGAAGGTCTAGGCAAACGCAACTGAAAAAAGCTTCAAGTTCATACAAACCTCCAACATTAAATTGCTATGCCTGATATAAATGTTTTCACCATCTAGCCTCTTTGATCTTTTCTGTGAAAATGAAAGAAAAGGGGGAAACAAAAAAAAAAAAAAAAAAAAGAAAAGCACAAAAAATTAAAAAGTTGTTCTTGCGGGATTGACAAATTGGCAAATTAAAAAAGTTAACTCAAGGTTGGGAGCGCAGCGCTGGGCCAGCGTGGAGGGTGGGGGGACGGGACCCAGCCGCGGGGCCGCCGGCGTGGGGCCACCAGCGGGAAATGGGGGTTCTTGTGATGGAGAATGGGGAAATGCGATGAGTCCTTTAAAGAGACAGCTCCCAGGGGGTTCGTTGGCTTTTGCCTTGGTTTGTATCGCTCGCCACACAGGGGCAGTTTACCAGTTTTCACTGGAATCCTGGCACAAAGTCACAACTCCCCGTTCCCGACAGGGACGCCTGCCCACCCCAGTGCACGAGGCTGTACCGCCCACCGTCACTTCTACAAGGTCTCAACGTGCACAGTGACCGTGTCTTAACCACCTCTCCCATCTCGGGTATGTTCCCTATTACTCAATTAATACAAAAACCCCATTATTTTTGTTTTGGTTTTGCATTTCCTGGAATGCACATTCTACAGTTTTCTTCGTTTTCTACACTAAATTTGCTACAGAGAAGCAGAGCTGAATTTTACAAATCAAACCGAGTGTGTTTCTCTCGAACATCCAATGTGCATGATTTTTAGCAATCAGACTGTCTACCGGACAAAAAGCTGTTCGTTTTGAAATCAAATATTTGATAGTTGCAGTTTAAAAAAAAAAAAAACAAAAAACAAACCGACAAAAAACAAAAACCCAACCCAAAGCACATGAAGAAATTGGAGCACTGTCTTTTTAAACAGGTTACAGATGCATGGATGATATGGCATATTTGTTTGGCGAAAGTGTAAAATGGCTAACCTTCCTCATTCTTATCAGTTCTTCCTCTTTCTCTGCAGGCTGCTGCTGTTGGGCAGTGATAAAAAAAAAAAAAAAAGTTGTTGGTTCATTTAACTATGTTGAACCTCACTGTTTAACCTTAAAAAAAAAAAAATTATTTGAGTAACCTCACTGAATTATTAGCACAAACCTGGGGCTGGTCACCCTTCGTGGTGGGTACTGTGACCTCAATGTGCGCTTTCCTCACCTACATTTAAGAAATAAATTGGTAAAAACATTTCTTGTTAGTAGATTTGTTTCAAGAGACCATTTAGTTTCAAAACACAGCTGCACATAGTTGGTTTTGAAATAATCGGGTGAACATGCAAAAAAAAAAAAACCAAAACAACCCAACATGCAGTCCTCCAGAAAGAGTTAATGACGGGGCAGCTCTCCGACAGTCTGTTAGTTAACAGCACATTGACAATAATTCCTCCAGCTTGAGAATTATTTGCCTTTGAAACCAGTGCTCTCTAACGCTTCCCAAGACAGGCTTCCCCGCTTGGCATTAGCTTTGCCAGGCAACCTTTCCGAATTTCAGTTGGAGCTGGATCGCCCAGTGAAATCCGTACCAAAAAGCCACATGCTGAAATTAGCACCAGACCTTCTCAAAAAACAGAGAATTATTTGTTAATGCGCAGGGTGTTACGTTCACAGAGTCAGTAAGAAGAGACCTAGCTACAAAAATGAAGCCTAACACGGCCAACTGAGTTCTTCACAGCCAAGATTGTCTTAACACTTCAAGAAAAGTATTTTGGGGGAAACTGGGATTGCCAAACGCTCTGAAGGCAAAAGCATCGGTGGGTGTTGGAAGAAGTGATGCAGCTAAATTTGAGAAATTTGGTAAATTTGGCACGTTCAAATCCACAATTTCCTCCCACCTCTACATTTAAAGGAAAAAAAAAATAATCCAGTGTTTAAGCATTTAGGAAAAAAACCCTGTAATAAGTGAGATGGGTGAATAAAATCTATTTGTTCTCAGTTTAATGCCAGGGAGGGTGAGCAGCCGGGCAGGAACAGCGTTATGGGAACCGTGTGCCACGATGCGCACCCCAAAGCACCATCCTGAAGGGTCTCTTCAGCATTTTTGTTTAAAAATTACAGGTCACACAGGCCACGAAATTTTTTAAAGCAGCTGTCCTTTCTTCATCTTCATCTCCCAACCTTAATTAAAGTGATCTCCCCTGGAAGACACCATACAAAACCCACTGTGTGATGTGTTATAGAAAAAATGTGGCTCCAGTAACGCTGAGAACAGTTAAATATTCAGAATAAGGTGAAAATTGTATCTCAAGGCATACACCTTGCAACACCGCAAGGTTTCAGTCGATAAGACTTATGGACTATTAAGGACACTGTAACGTGAACAATAATTTTTCACATTATTTTCACTTAGGAGAACAACACACACAGATCCACATCAGCAGAGGTCTCAGACATTTGTAGAAAGCTCAAATAACGTTTAAAAAAAATTTTCATTTAAACAAAAAAAAAAAAACCCAAAACCCAAGGCGTCTCCACAGTGCCATTCACAACGAAAGTTTGAGTTCTAGTTTGCAGAAGCACATTAACAGCTCTCCCAGGGAAAGCCTATCAATGCAAAAAACATTTGCGTTCCGACGCTGGGCTGCGGACCAGATCCCTATCACTGATTTCACTGGAATTGCTCCTGCTGCCGTACCAGGAACCAGCAGAGACAGCTCAGTGATGGGTAAGCTCTACATTCAATTACCGTGAACTTCGGTGCAATACCCGCCAGCTTTTTTTTAACCGTGTATCAGTAAAGTTGCATTTAGTTTGACTGCAGACACCAAAACCCGGCCGTCCTGGGTTTCCTCACACCCGGAGGGTGTGGGCTGGAATTTCCCTGGATCCAGAGCCCCATAACTCACTCCCACCCAATGCCTGGGCAAGGAATAAACCCAGGGCAGGGGTGAAGGTGCACAGAGCTGCTGCTCCGGGATGGTTTTTGGAGATGATGCTCCAGCCCGGCACAAGCGCAGCCTCTTCCAACGAGGTCTAACATACCTTTGATGCATCAGCTGGCTCCGGCTTGGTTTTCTCTGGTGGGATTTCTTCACGTCTCACATCGACTTTTGCCACTTCCTTCTCTATTTTAGAGGCGGCCACCACATCCTTGGCGTCGGGCTTAGCCGGGACTGGCTCCGCAGTGTGGGTCTGAGCGATGGCCGGGGCAGAGGTGGGACGGGGACTCCTCTCGGGGGTTATCACGGCCACTGCTGAGGATGGGGAAGAGACAGGGACAAGGGTCAGAGCGGGCAACGTTTCTAAAACACCAGGCAAAGTCTTTCCAAATTACAGTGCTGTCGTTTAAAAAAGAAAGGGAGGAGGGGAAAAAAAAAAAAAGGGAAAAGAAATAAAGATGTTGAGCAAAGCAGCCTGTGCGTTTAGTACGGGAAAGTTGAGATTATTTTCCTGATGGTTTAAATAAAATAAAAATAAAACCCCACAACAGATGGTTTACAAAAAGCAAGCTTGCACTCTGCAGAGAAGCCACACCAGAAAGGCGAATCTGTTTTTTGACACTGTGCCATCGATTTCTGCGTCCCTCGCACACAACAGACACAGGAGTCCCGTCCCAATGCAGCCGTTAAAATACTCCTCTTGGAGCTGAGGCAAGTTCTTGACTCATTGGCATCTCCTCAACCACAAATGGATGGTTTCTGGAAGGGCAACGCAGGCTTTTCCCCACCTCCCTGACCTTTTCAGCAATTAAAGCAAAAAAATAATCAACAAGCATTGCTCTACAAAACTTCACAGCAACTTCCAGGTGGGTTTCAAAGCAGGCTGGGGTTGTGTGTCCGAGATGGGTATCTGCTGCCGCAGCCCAAGGCACCGCTGCCAGAAGATACCCAGCGTCTCCAGACCAGTGACAGTGCAGAAATGGATCGCGTGCTGCCAAAAAACCCTCTTTCCAGACAATGACAGTCTTAAATACAAGCAGTAGGTACACACAAAATCAACTGCCTACTCTTTCCTTCAATCCTCATTTCCCAGACAGTCCCCATCCCTGAAAAGCCACCTCCAAAATATTCAAGCCAATACCATGCGTACCTATAGATGCAATAAGCTATTTAGTTCCCCTGATGTTGGTTTTCATGGCCGTTCCACTAAAAATATGCCCAGTCACCTGAAATAATTTCTTTGACGTGGTCTCATATTCCTAAAGTCACATTTTATGTCCCAAGGGTCATGCTGTGTAACCTGCCCCAGCCACCACCGGGTTACCAGTGTCCATCCGGCTTGTCAAAGACACTAGAAAATTTGGCGTTAAAAAAGAACTTGTAATTTTAAGTAACTCCTTAGTAAGAATTCTTGTTTTGCTGAAAAGATAACTCATCTACGTGTATAAAACATATACAGAATAAAGCATCCATACAAAAAGAACCTGATTTTTCAGCGACGGAAATCACATTTTTAAGACAAACTCCTAGACACCACGTCTTGCTGAAAAATCCACCCTAAAGCCCCAAACCACCACCACCATCTCTGTTATCTGCCCCCCTCTTCCGCACGGCAGTTCATTTCTGTGAGCCAGACACTGCGTTATCCTTTTGGAAGGACACCCGATGCCGCGTCCCGGTGTTATTTATGCCACGGAAGCGGTGACAGCCGCCGGGGAGGTTGTAGAGAGGGACGGTGAGACAGCAGGGACAGTCGGGATCAGGAGGATGCCGGGTGTGCAAAGCCATCGTGGTGGTACCTGACTCCTTTGGGACCGGCTCTAGTTCTCTCATCACCACCATTTTTTCTTCCTCCTCCTCCTCCTCTTCAACTGGGCTTATCTCAACATTGCCAAGAGCACGTTTGGCTAAAAAAGTTATGGATGTGTTAAAAAGCCACCTCGAAGATGAAGCAGCAGAGCCAATATCGCCCTCAGGAAATCTGCATGGCCACCTTCCTGCTTCCCTCACAGTGTTTCAGAGCATCAGGACATGCAGGAAAAGTATCAACAGCCACCAAGCTTTTCCTTTGCCACTCAATGATGAGTTCTGCGCTCATCCAGAGTCCAGAACTGCTTTATTTTAGTTACACTTTCTTAACCTTTGGCTATTTGAACACAGTAAAAAGCACCACTCCAAAATTTGAGATTTAAAATATCAGTCATCATCACCCCAGCCAAGAAAACATCCCTACTGCAACCAAAAGCGTCAAGAGGAAGTAAAAATGCAGGAGGTGAATGAGGAGAAGGGGCAGCTGGAGAGGAGACCCCCAGATGTGCTCGGGTCTGACGCTGGCTGATGTCCCGTCCCATGGAACATCCTCACAGCGCAAGGGCTGGTTTAGTGTTTTTCATATTAATGGAGAAAATAGGTGAAGTTCCCAGTTTCCTCCCTCCACGACTTCAGTCTCCTCTTCCTGCAATGACTAACCAACTCTGCTTTTAATTACAATGAGGGTGGATCTGTCTGCAGCAGTGAAGTTGCTGTGAAAGTCCTCCCCAGGGGGCAGAAGCAGGCTCTCTAGCGAAGAAATACAGCAGAGTTTAGGTCACCTCCAGCAGTCCCGGAGCACACAACCTGATTTTTTGGGCACCGCGTGTTCTTAAAGCTCCAGGAAATGAACTTTACAAGACGGGACAGTAACAGAAGGGGGTTAGGAGGCCACCGCACACACTTCAACACGCAGGCACACAGCCAAGCCACGGCACCTCCTCGTCTCACCCAGAGGCTCTCCCCGATGAAGCAGCGCGCGCATATTGCAGCACACTTGCAAAGCCGGGTGTGATTTTAACGGCCAAAACCACCACTGCAAACGATGCACCCTCCATCCTACAGCACTGCATCACTTCAACCCAGCGGGTGACAGCACGGGCGGCTGCGGGAGCCGCGCCAACACCGCTGCGGCTGTACCTGACCGTGTCCGCAACGGCTCCGGTAACTTTGGCTCAGCAACAGGCACCTTAACCACCTCTACTTTCTCCTCCTCCTCCTCCTCCTCCTCCTCTGCAATGGGCTTCATTTGAAAAGTTTCAGGAGCAGGTTTGGCTAGAAAGAGGTTTGCAGGCGTTAATGGAGCGGCTGGAGAACAGTGCGGACACACGATGGTTGCCGCAGCAGAGGGAAGAGTGAGAGGAGATCCCTCTCCGAGGCAGCAGCTGAGAACAGCAAGGAGGTTTTTAAACCAGGCAGCTTAACAGTAATTTTTCACTGTGCAATTGCGTATCAGTCCTTCTGGTGCTGCCAGGCCCTGGAGTGTATTGGCTGAGAGGGGAAAGGACACGAGGATTAAGCTTTGTGGGCTTCTCGCCCAGGCAGGGACACGTGGGGACACACCAAGGGCTCTCCAGTGCCGTAGTAGGACGGGCTCTGCCTGCAAAGCCCGGGGAGACGCAGGTGCTGGCTGGTAAAACCCAGGAAAAACCACCCCCGGGCTCCTCTGGATGAAAACCTATATAAAAATTAGCAGTTTTCATTAAACGTACTTGAGTGACCAACTTCAAATCTAAAAACTAAGACCATATAGCCATTTATCCCGGTGCCTTAAATGTTAATTCTCCTCCTCCTAGTTTTACAGCACCAGGCTTTCCCTGCCAGGCGATGCTGACTAGTGAGAATTCAAGGCAAGACAGTGGTGGGGAGACAGTCTGCCACGTTACTTTATGAAAGTTTGGTCTACATTTCATACCGGAAAACCAGCGATGTCAAAAGAACGCTGTAAAAAAAAAATAAAAATCAGGGTGGAAGAAGGGAAGTGGAGCGGTAGACAATGCATTTGCATACAAATTATCTCCAGCCCTAATGCACCGCAGGGATTCGCTATTTAAGCGACAAAGACTGCAAATATTTGACAACACCTCTGCTGTGATATGCTTATTAGTATTCAAATATGCTGGTGTACCTCCAACACCTCTTAAGGGCATTAATATTTATTAATAGTACCTTATCTTAAAAGAAATACAAGCTCCATGTAGCAAAATGGGCGGCGTTTCTCAAACCACCAAAAAAAAACCCGGAAGAGGCTTAAAAAATGGCAAGCAGGTGCCAGGATGAAGAATTTCAGAAGCTTTACAAGAAGTTTCAAGATCAAACTTTAAACTTTTCTAAACCACATTGACAGAACCACCCAAAAATTTAATAAGGAGATAGTTCTCAAGTGCCAGCACATCCTAAACTTTTTCCCCACCTCCCCACAAGAATTACAGGCTAACGAGGTGCAAGGCGGAGATTTAACGAGTCTCCCAGAGCTGGGGCTGTCTGTTCACTGACTGCAAAACTCTTCTTGCAAAGAAATGAAAAAAAGAAAGCCGGCGGATTTGGTGAAACTTTTGAGTTGTCAGGAACAAGCATGTAAAGGATAGGAAAGGCTGCAGAGAGTTGTAGCCACCACCACCACAGCTATACCTGGCTTCTCTCGGATCTGATCCGTGGGTTTTGGTTCGGGAACCTCAACCACCACCACCTTCTCCTGCTTCTCTTCCTCTATGGCTCTGAACTCAACTTTTTGAGTCGCACGTTTAGCTGAAGAAACGGGGCACATGTTAACGACTGCCCACACAGCAGATGGAAAAAAGGCTGCAGACTTCAACGGGGACAGAAGCGTTACGTTCACAGGCTGCTCTTTTTCCAAGCTCTGGAATTCGGGTGCAGGATTGCAGCGGGGAATTCTCTACTCAGCTGGGGTCGGAACAGTCTACAGGGCATGGCCAAGGGCTGGTCCCCTTGCCTCTGTGCATCGTCCCTGGGTAACCTCGCACACAAGCAGGCATTTTGCTTTGCTGTGGTACGGAGCTCAAACCAAGCAGCCCTTTCCCTCCCAGCTCTGAGGCGTGAAGCCCAGGCTCAGGGTGTCGCTGAGCCCCATAAACCCACGCCAGGAGCAGGGACAGCCTGCCTGCTGCTGCCTACGGGGCACTGGGACAGCCCTGCTCCCTCCTAGGTTGCAGAGTGATCTCGGGGCTCAAAGCAACACTGTTCCTTCTCCATCAGGTGGCCTTGGTTCAAAGGGATGCTCCCCTCGGCCCAGGTCCTCTCAGTGCAAAGGGATGCTCCCCTCGGCCCTGCATCCTCTCTGTGCAAAGGGATGCTCCCCTTTGCCCTGGGTTTTTACAAGCATCCCATGACCCAGATGAAGGGGAGCAAACTTAAGCACTCCCCCGTCCATGCCTCACCTCCTCTAGCCTGCCGCTATCCACATCTTTGAAAAGTGTCAGGGTCGAGCCCACCTGATCAATACACCACGAACTTCAACATTAGCATCCTTTTAACAAACACTGAAAAGGTTTCAAACAGTTGTGGCAAAAACATCTCCCCCTCAAGGAAAACTATGTAATTTAAGAAGCTACGCTAAACAAACCAAACCCTAGAATAGCTTACATCCTGATTTACTAAAAGGAAAATGCATTGAGATTGAATGAGGAAATATCTTTACAACCAGAACTTTGCCATAAGCCTTCAGCACCCACCTACGTCCTTTTCGTCAGGCAGTTCTTGCTAGTGCTACTATTGGTTTGCATTTTATATCCAAGTCTTGTACTAAACTGAGAAGTTATGTTTGGGGTTTTTTTGCCCTTTTTGTTTAAAGCAGGGAATTTAGGTGGTACTTAAGGAGTATTTCAGCATCCTACTGAATCCAGGCATGGAGAGAGAAGAGGCACCGTACACTCACCTCCGTCAAGGCTCCTGGAGGCTCGCTTACTTGCCGTCCGCTCGAACTGGGGAGCGGGTCGGTCAATCAAGGCACTCGCCTGCCGCGTCTGCGCCTGCGTCCGGCCGCTGTAGCGGAACTTGGAGCCCAGCGCCAGGAACCTGCTCTTCGGGATGGCCTCGGTGGAAGTCAGCCTGAAAACCACAAGCACCATTTAAAAACCATACCTCCAGATCTAAGAAGTGGCAGGTAAAGAGAAATTAAAATACAAATTAAAGAAGCCTCTTGCATACGCTTGATTAACAAAACAACACGCGCTAACAATAAGCCCCACATCTACATACACTTGAAGACCTCAGTCTCGTGTATTTTATGAAGTGGAAGCTGCCTAGAAATTTACTGCAATATAAACACTTAACATCTCTGCAACCATTTCACTCCAATTACCGTGAAACCCCAAAGAACACCGGAAGAGTGCTCATTTTCAGCAGCTAATCTAAAGCATGAGTTATTCAAGGCTAGCCTACTGTTTAGAAAACCCACCTGAAAAACGTGTGATGTTCAACACATACTTTCCACAGCTTCTTCGCTGCCCGGTAACTTGGTAGCTTGAACCCAATTGTACTTTCATACTGTTCTTGCTGCGGAAAATATAAGTTATTTAGGTGTAGCAAGAAATAAATGCGGCAGGAGTCCAGTTCCCAGCCCATCGACCTGTTCTGCTGCAGCGCAAACTGCTGGTGTAGCCCAAGAGCAGCTGAACTCACTTCGTGATGTGCAGGAGGGGGCTTGGGTCCAAGAAAGGACAGGGCTCAGTCCACAACCCCCATGCATTGCTCAGGACACACCGAGATTTGCATTTTGCAGCCACTCAGACTCATATACCCCCCCATCATGCTGCCCAGCTGCAAGACGGGGTCGAAAATTGACTTCCTTGCAAGGCTGGGTCATGGCAGACACAGAGGAGGAGGAAGAAGAGGAGGAAAGGGGGCAGATCAGATCCCCATTGTAGCCTCTCTCCCCATCATGTTTCCAGCGACCAGGCTGCTCCAGGGACCTCCCCGTTCACAGAAGCACACAATGATAGGGGTTGGAAGGGCCCTCTGGAGATTATCTCATCCAACCCCCTGCCAGAGCAGGGTCGCCCAGAGCAGGTGGCACAGGAACGCGTCCAGGAGGGTTTGGAATGTCTCCAGAGACGGAGACTCCACCACCTCTCTGGGCAGCCTGTGCCAGGGCTCTGACACCCTCACAGGAAAGAAGTTCCTCCTCATGTTCAGATGGAACTTCCTATGGTCAAGTTTGTGCCCGTTACCTCTTCTCCTCTCCCTGGGCACNCCCCAGGATGCCATTGGCCTTCTTGGCCACAAGGTCCCATTGCTGGCTCATGGTCACCCCAGGTCTCTTTCCACCGAGCTGCTCTCCAGCAGGTCGCCCCCAGCCTGTCCTGGTGCGGGGGGTTATTCCTCCCCAGGCGCAGCACCCTACACTCGCCCTTGTTGAATTTCATAAGGTTTCTCTCCGCCCAACTCTCCAGCCTGGCCAGGTCTCGCTGTATGGCGGCACAGCATTCACGAGAGGCAACGTCAGGGCAGCCACCCCCTGCCTGCTGCAGTCTAAGTGAAAAGGTATGTGTCTTTTTATTTATTTATTTATTTTATTTTTTTAATGAAAGCGAGACAAAGAGACTTTGTCTTGGCCCGTTTGGAAAAGAGGAGTTAGTCTCTTTTCCAACTTTTTCAATTGTGAACTTCCCACCGGTTTCCCCTGGATGCTGGGAATACCAGGCAGTGCCAGGAGGTGGTGCTGGATGACACGTTGTTCAAATTGTCACCCGCTGGTTTATAGCTTCAGCAAGGTCAGCGGGCTCTACCTCAACACCAAGTCAAGAGCAGAAACCCTACAGAATATAAAACGCTAGTTCAGAGAAAAGCTTGCTCCCTCCCCTCCACTTCGTTTTAGCGAAGCATACACGTTGGTGATAATCAGAAGGCAATTAAGGAAGAACGTACCTCCCCCGGCCGAATCTTAATGAAGAAGCTGCTGCGTTTGTAGGAAATCTTCAGGACTTTGGGCCAAGGGAAGCGGTTGATTCTCAGTTTATCTTTGTAAACAAGAAGGCCACTGGAACAGACTCCCAGAGTGATATCCACTCCTTCCAAGTCCTGGGAAAGCAGATGTAATATATAAATAATAAGCAATGGGGAAGAATCACTTCTCTTGCAAGAATGCTTGAGGCATTTCTGTTGCATGTCTCTCTCTGTACCAGCTGACTTCCTCTAGCTTGCAAAAGGAGCCTCCTGAAATATGTAAGTTTGCTCCTACAAGGGAAGGATAATCAAATTACAAAATACACAGGCAGGTGCACACATGCTGCTTCTCACCTTGGCTTGGTGAAGGTCGACTCCATACATAGACAGCTTTTTTGCATTCTCAAGAAATTCCAGGTCTGCTTGGGCTGGAGTCATGGATCTGGGGAAAGAGAGAAAGGGACTGGTATTCTCCTAACTGTTGCTTTTAGGAGGGACAGATCAGACTTCGCAAAACCGTTTACTTGCTAGGTTTTCTTTTGCTTTCAATACAAATTTGTGCCCAGATGATGGATTATTAAATAGCTCTGAAGGAACAAATTTGTGCTTTGAGACATCTTCATAAAATGGGTGCACCGTATTTCTGTGCAGACAGCAGACAAGAAAGTGAGGGAGCGCAGTGAAAGGGCACAAAACCTGGTTCAGTGGAAGAAACACCAATTCAGCCGAAGGCAGAGGGTGACAGGGACTGTCCCCCCCAGCCCTCCTGCCTCCGCGACCCCCCCCAAACCCAGCTATTGTTCTCCAAACCAAAGGGAAGGACAGCTGAGGCCGCCCGGCAGCGATTCCTACTGGGGGGGAGCAGATGAATGAGAGGTTTCCTGGGAGCAGATGGTACCCGGTCTGCAGGAGGGGCAACGCAACACAACTTTGCTTAACAGAAACATCCTGATAATGGAGGCTATTATCAGCGTTATTGAAGTGCCCTTGTTAATAAGTTTCTGGTGTAAGGGGTACATCTGACAGCTCTGCTGGGAGGGCGTTTGGCTGCGTACATCTCACTTTGTTCCCCGCTTTGATGTCTTCCTTACCGAGCGCTCGCATACATCTCCTGTGCCGTGTAAATAGAGGTTTTAGTGGTGGGAGACAGGGCAGACAAAGACAATCCTCTAGGAAAGACCCAGGAGCAGTCACCATCCCCAACACACGCCTTGCGCTTTGAAAATAAAGCGGCCAGAGACGGAGCGTAGTTTAGCAGAGTTTTCCCACTGAAAATCCTCTGACAGATTAATGTTCACAGAACAGGGACCAGAAATTAAACGGGTGCATATTGCTTCCTCCCTCCTGCATGCACGAGCAGATTAAATATAACTACGTCTTATACCTTGAAGTATCCTTCTAATGAAGCCATGAATAATTCAGCAAAGTGATCTGCCACTTCTAGCACAGCTAATGGCCTTTGACTTCAAGTCATGAAGCTTGTCAGTGGCCCGGTACTTATTTTCCCTCATTTCCTCTCCTCTCGGTGCAAATGGAGGGGAATCAATTTGAAGTATTGATTTGCGGGGTTGGGGAGGTGTTAATTGTAGCTTTGGTCACAGCCGGGGGCACGCGTCCACCCTTCCCTACTGCACTCAGGTTATTAGTTCCCATCTGCAAGCGAGAAGGTCTCGTCTTCTGCTCTGTTCTCGTTATTAGTGCATCAGCCAGGAGCTTTGCACAAGTCAAGGGGCTCCGGCTGAAGGTTTTGGTATCACAGACTGGTTTTACGGGCTTTTTTATTCCCCTTAAAACCCCAAAGCGTAGAAGGGTGTAGAAGCTGTGCGTTGGCTGCTCTCACGCAGCTTCTGCAATCCACACGCTCGGAGCACCTATGAGAATAATCTCAAAATAAGGCGAGGAAGAGCTGACAGAGGTTACTGTCACCCTTTAATCTGATACCAGAGGGACTCCCAGGGGTCCTTCATCCCTGGCTGAAAAAGACACATCTGCCCAGGTCATGGCTGTGCTGGGGAACAGGAGGAGGACAGGCTAACTGCAGGTCTGTAGCTCCTGCATTATCCAGAATAATTCCACATTATAAAGTGTTACTCATTAAACGTGGCAGCAGAAAACCCCAAACATGCTGAAGGCTACAGCATATGCACAAAGATACAAGATCTGCTCCAACCAGATTGCAATCAAAAAAGTACATAAATCCCAANAAAAAAAAAAAGACAAAGGACATGGTTAAAACAAGCAAACTTTGCATTTTCACCTGAAATAAAAGCCACTTTCACAACTACACTGTTGAAAAAGAACACCATTAATAAACAACTACAAGACTTTACATCTGCTTGCTAAAAACATAGTTTCCTTTTCATGTAGAAAAAAAGAATTCCAGCTTCTAGAAAGATTTTGTTATAAAGTATTAGATCTTTTTTAAATAGCCAATGTTCTCAGTAGCTGAAAATTCACACCTTACTGTTAAAGCTTCTGTTGCCAACATAAAAATCAGTGCAGCAGGAAACGAAAAGCATGCAACAGAGGTGGGGAAAATACCAGAAACACCCATTATTTCCATTATTTCAGGCTGCCGTGCACAAACAAGTCCTCCAGCTGCCGCACCTTACCTGTATGTTTTATGAAGCTCCACAACCTTCTCTTCCAGCTCTTTTGTCTGGTTCGGGGCCAATTTAAATTCACTGATATAATCCGGACTGTGCAGATCGGGATCATAGTCTCCCAACTCGGACTGGACCGTGTAGGAACCCAGCAGAGCCAAAGTCGCAAAGGAACAGGGCAGCCGCCCCGTGATGATGTCTTGTCTAAGCTGAAGACACAAGTAATACCTGAAAAAAAGGCAAAACACTATTTACAGAGAGCACAGAGAAACTTAAATTTGAGGATCAAACAGAATCTCTTTTTTTATGCCACTGATGAACGCAGCGTGATGTTCGCTTCTAATTTCTACCTGTATTTTTACTTATGGGGGAATATTCCCATGGTAAACAGCATGGGGACAGGAGGATTTAAAGTCACCTCCACTCTGGAAAGGGAGTAGACGGCGCTTATGATCAGAAAATCTTGTTTTTAAATAAAAATTTACTTTTCTATACAAACACACACATGCCAGGAGCATAAACGACACTGTTTTATGCATGTGGACTTCAGTTGGGAGTGGGAGCATCCCACACACCTACTAAAAGCAACCGAAAAACCCTCCAAGACATCTGATCTCCTTGCTGAAGGATGGAATAACACCCAAATATTAAAAATTTCTATTCAGTCTTCTATTCCTAGTGGTTTCCTTTGCTCAACAAGCTCCCTGGATTTCCCAGGTAAATCACCTGGTTATGTCCTCTGTCAGCTGCGCGGGATCCGGTGGATAAAACTTGACGTTGAAGGTAAAATCCCAGGGGCCTCCTGCAATGACAAAAGAAGAGGTTGAGAAAAATAAACGTGCCAGGACAGCTTCGTGATAGTCAATCTTTATAAAAAAAGCTGGGAATATCCAGCTGATCTTCAAAATACGGCCAGCGGATCGTAATACTGATTTTAGTATGTACAGCTAGCTGCTGCTTAGAGGGTATAAGATACAATTTCATTTACAAGAGCTAAAAGACACGGAGGAGAAAACACAGCAAATACATAGGAATAAAGCACAACTTGTGGAAAAAAATTAAATTCCTTGCTAAGGGGCTAAATTACATATTTTTTCACTGACTGAAGAAATAAAAGATTAATGAAGAGAGGGTCAGGCGCGTGCTCTAGGTTAATGAACGAGTATTGCTTTATTACTCAACCCAATTTTCAAATTTCTCGTCAGGAGCAGATGTGCTAATTCCCTCAGCAGCGCCGTGTGCTGCGGTGGGGCGGTCAGACCACAGTTTAAACTCAGCCCAACAAACCAGCAAAAGTACCAAGATGGGAAGAGCTTTACAAGTCCAGACCTAATTGTTTTAATACAGCTCGTTGCAAACCTCGTACAGCACAATTACAGCATTAAATGGAGTGAGGAATCACATAATCACACTTAGAACTGACATTATTTGTGGTACGGACAGCTTCCAGGTGACATAGCTGAAGGAGTTACTCCTTTCCCTTGAAAATAATTATGTTTATCCGCAGCAAACAATCCTAACCAACCCATTAAGCACTCAAAGTAATTTTCATCGTTACAACTCCTGCTGGCTGTGCCCCTTAATGCCCTAGTTCAAAATAATATTTACTTCAGAAAGAGAAGACACCCCTGCAGTTAACTTGCTCAGAGATTTGCCACAGCCTCAGGCAGGGAGGAGAGGGGGGACACGTAGCATTCGTGGATTTACTTCTTATGCAACACCATAACTGGGATCAAACACACGGCCTGTTGTTTTCATCATACGCCGTTCAAAACAAGTTACTCCAAGACGACATTTGAGGTAGCAGAGGTTTGCAAGGAGGACGCAGAGACTGACATATATTCACACGGACATTCAACATATATTCACGTAAATTCAAATAATTTGCCATTTACCCCGTCTCAGGGGACCAGATTCCATAGCAATTTGCTCATTACGCTTTGGAGCTGAATTTTACCACATGGCACGGCAGGAGCAGAGCTCGTGCCCTTCGCAAACATCCTGCTATCGATCCAAAGAGAAGTTGATAAGAGCAGGAGCTTTTCCCACTCCCCAGCCCTGTGGCATTTTCCCCCCCTCACCTGTACTTAATGACACGCTTTGTTCTGCGTCCCCCACCAAAAGCATACGTAAAAGAGTATTTTACTTTCTTAAAATGGTACTTTTTGAAGCAGAATTGCTCCTGAGAGAAAACAAAAGCCTCTAAAGTTTATTTAACTTTGACACTGCCCTCATCTTGAACTAATTCAGTGCTAGCAGACCTTAAAATACAACTTTGGAGAGCATCTGGCATTTGCCCTCGTATTACTCGAGTCATTTATCATTCCAGTATCCCTACCTGTCCCCCAAAACAGCTTTGGAGTCTATAAAACCTTGCTACAGCATGCCATTTTGCTCAGGCTCTCCCAGTCTCCTTTGGGATTTAAGTAGTTCCCGCTGTCATGTATTTTCCCATCCTCCAACAGGGACCAGATCTCCCATTTCAGCGTCAAGGACAGCCTGGGTTTGCATAGGGCGAACACACCCTGTTACATCTTCCCAAAGAAATGACCTTTTTTTCCTAAATCTAGAGCATCTCTAAGTACTTAAGAAGAGGAGAAAGGACGCACGGACTGCATGAGCTTGTGGTGATCCCCACCAGACACCCTCACTCCAACCCTCACCCATCCTTGGGCTCCCAGAATCGCCCACCAAAGCCACGCTTATTTACGAAAGGGGGAGAAACCACACGCACCCACACGATAAATGCGCTCTACTTACCGTGAACCTGTTTTTTTATTTCTTTGGCAGGATCCAGCCACGTCTGTAAGAGGATAAAAACATTCACAGTTTAACAGACGTTCCCGAAACACCACAGAAAACCGCAGATCGCTAAAAATACGGCAAAGATGACAACATTCGAGATGAATGCAGCCATGGAAACTGGAGAGAGGCTGCGTTTTTCACAACTTTTACTCCGTCTGTGGTCTCAGTGCTTGCATTTCCAACCCTTTGCCTACCAGGAGCTCGTAGGGGAGGCACGAGGGACAGGAGAGGGGGGGAAAAAAAGAAAAGCAGTATTTTAGGGCTGCAAGCACATAACAGCAGGTACCGTCGCAGCTACATCCAGCTATGAGGGGCAATCGCGCCACACATTTTTCTTCTCCAGCACCTTTAAAAATAGGCAAATAGGATGTCCACGTTAATTTTAGGCACCCTGACTTCATACTTACCCTATTTGGAACAAAGATTGCCAAGACTTTCTATTATTAACTATGGTTTTTAACGACCTGATCACTGAAATACGAGTGAAAACATCCAATCGCTGGGGAAGGCTGGAATATTTTACAGGAGCGTGACATAATCTTTGTCTCTTTTAAGCATAACTCAAGTTTCTAGTAATTATCTCAGCTACAAATTTAGAAATATATCCTTCCACCCCCCCTCCTCTGCAATTTGGGGGTTTGTGGTGCAACATAAGCCTCAAAAAACAACTGCTTTTGCCGGCAGAGGCTGAGCAGCTCCTGGCACATCAAGCCTGAGCCTATCCCTTCGCAGAGGTCAGGGTCTGCCCCGCTGAAGGTGGTGTTCACAGCCCTCCGGGAGAGGGTCCATTAAACCACCTTCTTCATTTTCTCGGGCCCTGAGCAGGATTTGGACACCCAGGTCTCCCGAGGTGAAGGAATTAACCCACTGAATCCCCCGAGCTAATCTGCCCTGACCACAAGGACACGTAACTTCATGGCAGGGAGACAGCGATACTTAGATTTAATCTTATCTTTTTATACGCTTGCCCCTCTAACCTATAAAACCAGGGATACGAAATCCATCTGAAAGGTGGAGATGCCACTTTGCTGTCTTTTTTAGGGCCACCGTTTGAGGCAGAGCATCCCCACGTCCACGCTGGTGCCTCCACGGCTCATCACAGCGGCGGTTTTGGGCGGCTGAGCCCGGGGTGCAGTCATGCATCCCCAGCACTCACCCCGCCTGATCCAGCGGACAATGATGGGTACAGCAATTAATGGCACTTTTATCCAACGCTGTGTCATGAATTAGTAGGACACAATCCTCCCTTTGAAAGCAACATGAGCATCAAGCTCCTCTATCCACTGCCACCATCTCCGATTCCCACTGTCACCCCCTGCTATTCCCATGCAGGAAAATGCCCATCCCCAGGAACATTTATTCCCTAAATATCAAGGTGGAAAATGCCACATACAACCCTTCCCTGTCCAGGAATACACACGTGCATCTCCACCTGCTCACACGGCTGCGAGTGAGGTGCAGAAGCCCATCTGTTAGGTTGCCTATTAAGATAATTTCTACCTGTGAATCAGTAACTCGGTGTCAGGCCTCGTTTGTAGTTACAGCAGCAGAGAGATGGAGCTTCAGATTCCAAAGTTCAATGAAACATAATGAGAGAGGTTCCCAAAAAAAGCCCAAAAACTGTGTTTTGCCCCATCAGAGCAAACCAGGTTTCCACCACCGGAGCTAAACCCGTGCACAGCGGCTTTACCTTCCTCAGCTCCCGGCTCTGGGACACAAACCTGACAAAATTATCTGTTTTCAGTCCCTACGGTTAAAAAGCTGCACAACCTCTCAGCCCTTGTCAGCTGCGGGGAAGGAAGCGCAGGCTTGTGCTGTCAGAAGAATTGATGCCAGCGCATCTGGGGACAGGAAGAGCAAGTCCCGGGGGTCCAGGAGATGCAGCAGTGAACAACCCACAGCACACGCCTGAGAAGCTGAGCTGCCCCAGATAAACTCTTTTTGCTTTTAATTGCATCTAAAAGTACACCTATCCCCCCCTCTGCAAGCACAACAAACACCTAGAGTCAAAAATCCAGGCTATATATAAATATATATATATACACACATGGAAGCAAATTTCACATGCAAGACAACAGCAAGACAGCAGAGACTAAACCAAACCCAAGACAGAGCTCTGCCAACCTCAAATAGCAATGTTTTGGGCTTTCTGGCCTGCGTATTAAAAATTTACACTTGCAATTATGAAGTATTTAATGGCAAATACACCTGTCAGCCATAGTAAGCTGGCCCATAAGTGATTGCTAGAGGTGAAGCATGGGAAGAGTCAGAATATGGACCAACATAACTGGTCTAAAGGATGTAAAAGTGGGCCCTTGATTTCAATTTAGCACATTTTTGGCTCGCTTTATGAAACAGAGTTTGAGAATTGCTTGAGTTAAAGCGTAACCAAGGGTTTAAAAGATAAGACATTGCTTGAGTCTAACCAAACAAAAACCTTAAACTGAAACCATATGAGTAAGAGTTTTGGTATGAAGAGTCATGGGTGGTTTTTTGCAGGGCAAAGCCTCGACTCAAAACTGCTCTGATGGCTGCGACCAAACTGTACCAACGCTGACACCGCTGCTGGGGCAGCCTGACTGCTTCAGCTATAGCTTTACAAATTAACGGCATCATTTTGCAGTAAACTAATATACTGAATTTTCTCCAGGTGAAGATCCAAGTTCATGTAGCTTTTTGACCAAAATCCACACTCCTGTGGGCATTTATTCACCGTTTCAGCCTCGGTGATGACCCTCTTAGTCTTTCTGGGGGGAGGACATCAAAAAGAGTATTAAGAAGAGTTTATGCACCATGTACTCCACAGGGGAGATGATCCTTTGAAAGAGCAGAACGCACCCGGGTGCAGAACACCACGCAACGGGAGCCACTTACCCTGGATGTTGGTGTGTCCCATATGGCCAAGCCAAAGTAGTCTTCTTCCAGGAGATTGAGGTGGTCGCAGACTTTTTTCAGTAGATCCTGCCCCTTGGCATGTTTCTGCACAGAGATAAAAGAAATTCTGTAGGACAGGCTGGTTTTTGCCTGCCCTTGTTCACGGGAGAGAGAAGGGAACGTGATCAAACCATGCTGTACACTGCCAAGAACGGAACAAACATCCCGAGTAACTCACAGTCTGATCTCCTGGCCATTTCTGAGCAAGCATCCCTTATAGGAAAGGGCATCAGGCATAAGAATTCATATAGGAGAGGCAAGGGGAATGGCAGTGGGTCTCTCTGCTACCACCAGCTCCATGTCTGAAGCCCCCCAAGGCTGAGCTTCTCAACGCAGCTCAAGAAACACTGAGGATTTGTATGGGTTTTCCCTCCCGAAGTACATCTACTGCACTGACACCTCCCAGCTCCAGGCTGTCAGACAATCACGCATTTATCTAAAGATGATTTAGATCAGTTACCGGGAAGAAATTCTTTACTGAGGGTGGTGAGCCCCTGGCCCAGGTTGCCCAGAGAAGCTGTGGCTGCCCCATCCCTGGAGGGGTTCAAGGCCAGGTTGGACGGGGCTTGGAGCAGCCTGGGCTGGTGGGAGGTGTCCCTGCCCAGGGCAGAGGGGTGCAATGAGATGATCTTTAAGGTTCCTTCCAACCCAAAACACTGTTTTGTTTTGTACCCCACGTTGATCTGCTGATGAGACTCAGCTTCTCCAGTTCTGCCTCACGCACCAAAAGCTGCTTAGCACACCACTTCTTGCCTCCAGAAAGACACTTTGAGCGTTCCTATCCTTTTTTTTTTTTTTTCTAAATCCTGCAGAAGTGAACTGGCCCCAGGAACAGATACCCTTTTAGTCCAAAAGCATGAAGGAAAACATCCCTGAGGCACAAAACTTCCTATCCCAGAAGCAGCTAATTCTATTGTAGGCTTCGCTAAAAAGAAAGCACAGCTCCAGTGACGCAAAATAAGCTTTACTAATGCATGGCTTGTGCCCGCATCGCTCCTTTTTAGCCATATTTGCATGGCAACTGATCCAAGACCAGAGCCTTGTTTTATTCCAGTCCTTTAGCTGTAAGGTCCTTAGTGCACATGTTGTGTCTCTATAGGTAGTGCGTGTGTTAGCCTGGCTATTTCTCAAGGAATTGGCACTTAAAGATGTATAGGAATTAAAAACCTTCCATGGTTGTTAATGGGAAAGGATGTCTGAAAGCACTTATTCTTGGGTAAAGGCATTTGTGCTGGTCTTTGCCTACACCGTTGCAATTCCTTCTCAATTAAATCTTAGTTGTTAGAGTAGGATTATACTGGTGTTAAAGGCGAGGGTATTTGTCAAGCCAGGAGGGTCCCACCAACACAGTGCCCTCCCCGCCGTGCCCACCGCGACCCTCTGGACCTACAGAAAGAGACTTCCATCGTCCTGCTCAGGTCAGGACCAACCCCACCACCACCAGCTCTTCCACCACCCGCATCCCTGCAGCCCGCCGGCAGCTGAAGGCATCGCCACAGCAAAGTCGGGCACAAAACCACGGGAAGCTGCCACCAGCATCCCAGGGGACAGATTCCTTTCGGGGGCTGCACACAAAACCCCCAGCAAAGGGGAAGGCGAGCAGGGCGGTGATGGTCCCAGCTGATCCCAGGCAATAAGAGCAGCGACGTCGTTACACAAACAGCCGGCGCTGACCTACTTGCCCAGGATCACCCAAGGTAACCGCTTTCACAAGGAGCCCTGTGCCCAGATACCCTCTCCTGGCCCAGTTAGCCAGTGGGACTGGGGAAAAACAAGCTGATGGAAGTACGCTCGAATGGTAAGTACCGGATTATTAATATTCTGGACAAGTACTTCAATACTGAAATGGGGATTTCTGCTAGCTTTTTATTGCCCTGACAGCGAGATGGTCCTGTGAGAGAATGCGCAAAATAAAGCAGAAGAAAAGCTCTCAGATGAAGGAGTTTGCAGTGCTGTAAGTCAATATAATAACTGTAAATTGTTTACTGCAAATATAGTCAACTGCGGGCTAAACACAGCATGTTTTTCTTTACATCCAAGCTCCAGGAGTTATGTTAGCCAGCGACCTGATAGGCAAATGTACCTTGGATGAACAGAAAAGCACAAATCAACTTCATAACCCATTTTATTCAAAGGAAAGGGGCAGAAGATATTTAAACAATCCCAACCTAACACAAAACCCTAAACTCTAGTCTGGGATACAAATGAAAGAGAAGATGAACAGCAAGTAAGATAACTTTTTTTTTTTTTTTAAAAACTTCCCCTCACCTTTACAAAGCAAGACACCCTAGAAACTGTAGAACAATTAAAAAAAACCAGATTCCTCTGCACATAGAGGTTTTTACAACACACTAAATAAGTTGTTATAGCTTACAGCAAGCTTGTTCTGCAGTAAAGCCTGTCATGTAATTCACTGGCAGCAAATTAGACCCCTATTAAATAGCGTTTGTGGTGATTTTTCAAGGGGAGGAGAAGGGAGAGAGGAAAAGAGGAGAAGCAGGAACAAACCCCAGAAGTACTTACATCCACGGCGCACTCAAAAATGGTGTCATCCAGCAAGACAACTTTGCAGTACATGTTTCTGTGTCTTTTGATTGCTTTCTGGGCGGCTTTCAAATCCTTGTCCGCTTTGGTCTCCGGAGTCTCTTGTTTGGGCTCCGGCTTGGCGCTCTCTTCCTTGGCTTCCCCTCCTTCCTTGCCCTCGAGGTCTCTGCTGTCTGGGTCCTGGTCCTCCCTCCTCTCCTCCTGTGCGGGCTGAAACCCCCACATCAACCCAGTTGCAATTTAGACATGTTGAGCTAAAAAACCATCCCATGAAAGAAGCATTGCACAGGTGAGCTGCAGGGCTGGGGTCTCACCCCCAAAATTAGGTTATCTGACTTAAACGGGCAACTTGGAGCAGCAGCTTGGGTGAGGAGGGTAACGATAATGTTAATTCTTAAAGCCTTTCAAATAAATCTCAAGTCTTCATTTAATAAGGGACGTTAAAAAAAAAAAAAAAGGAAAGAGAGTTGATTAGAGAAATCAGGGCGGATTACATTATGGTCTTAATGACAGCACGTTTTTGATTAGTGAGTTTTTCCCCTCCCAGGCCAGACACCGGCCCCCACGCTCCCACTATTCTCCAGTGCACGGCCTCCATACAGCAGCGGTGGAATTAAAAGGGGGGGTCAGCACCGAGATTTGGCAGCCGTCTGAGCTGACCCAGCGGCTCTCTACCCCCAAAAAGGGAAGGCAGCCTTCACTCCACTCTCTCTTTGCTACCGAAGCACTTTGCGAGACACTTTAATTCACTACAGCAGCAGAAAGAGACGCAGTTTGGGGACAGGATAAGGAAGGAAGCTGATTTTTTTGTTGTGTTGTTTTGTTTTGTTTTTTTTCCCCACTGCCATTTCAGCAGGTTAAACAAGTTCATGGCCAGCTCCGACAAGTGCTGGAAGTGGCTGGATGCAGCAGGAGCACGCAGCCGCTGCAGAGGAAAAGCAAAACCCTGTCTTTTCAGCCCATCGCGTCTCATGAAATCACAGCCAGTCCCAACTGCATGGAGGTATTTAAAAACTAAATAATGTCCACAAGCTGCTGACTTCTGTTCCAGCAGGGCCGAGGACAATCGGGCGCAGGGAATCAGTCAAAGCTCGTAATGCCCGTCGGTCAGCATTTATCAAACAGGCAGCACCCCGCAAATGCTTTCACGGCAGAAATATCTGCCGAGTGTCACAGTTCAAAAAGCCACTGACGTTGACCTAAAATAAGAACTGGGGAAAAAAAAAAGAAAAGCACAAACGCTTCGCCTAAAACAAACAGCCCCTGGTGAAGGAAGGCTGTGGGTGCACATTCACATGCGCTCAGAAGCAGCAAATCAAGGTTAAGTTGGGAAAGAAATCATGCATTTCTTCTTGAAGACACAATTTCTGGGCTGAAATTGCCTGAAAATGTCCAGCTCCTCCCCATTCTGCTAATCCCAGCCCTCACAGGTACAAAACACAAACAGAGATCATCCCATGGTTTTCACAGGCTCAGAAATTTGGGAAAAAGAAGAAAAAGGTGCTACCTATGACCTTCTCTACACCTTTGCAATGTTAAGGAGGTAGATTTACAAGTACTGCCTACAGCTGGCAATGCTCTAACTTGGAAAGTATTGCTCCAAAAGTCGGAGTTTGCAGATACGTAGCAGCTCTCTGGAGCCCATTCAGAACTTAAGGCAGCGAGGTAATTCATTCAAATTTTATCACAAATGTGCTGTGACCCCAGCCATACACACAGGTTGGGTGGGTTGTAAGAAATCCCCTTCTCAGGAGAAGGGAACCTGCCTTTCTCTAACTCCAGGCAGCCCCAGATTAACGGCGGAGCTGCAATTACCCAAGGAGTAAAAGAGAGGGCATCCGACACCCCCAAACCAACAACCAGCTGCAGCTTTGTGAATGTCTCCCTGGGGATTTCTCTGCCTTAAAAACTTCACATTTGGCATGAAAAATGACTCTGGCTGTAAAGAGCAGACATCAGACGGTTATCAAGGGCTGGGCTCAGCCCACGTGCTGCGCAGAAATCCCTGTCTACATGATGCATAAGCAGAAAATATTTGTATTTGGCAGGGTCAGCACCAGCCCGGACTGAACAGATGACCAAGTTCTAAAATGCCACGCTTGCGCTCCTTGAAGTTGAAGGAACACTTTCCCAAATCCACCTTCTTTTGCAATCTCCACCTCACGCCACTGACCTGCCTTTACTCTGCACAAGCCAGGGACATCCCAACGAGCAACCGCTCTGTCCTGAATTATGGATTTGAACCCCAGTTCTGATGTGACTTCTCACACCTCAGCAAAGAGTCAGCACGGGGCATTTTAAGTTAAGCTGTGAAGTGTGAGCACATTTCAGGAGCAGGTGCTTTGCAGGACGGTCTGATACAGGAATGCAAGAGCGGGAAGTACGCGATGCAACAAGGGAGCTGAGATGAGCCTTTTTAGCAGCTCGTGAGTTTTTCTGATCAAGCCTACCATCCCAGGATAAGAAGTTTTTATCATTTTGGTGAAAAAGACACATTTTCAAGAACAGAAGGGAGCCCGCCACACTAACAGTGTGTTTTACCTGGGTTTCCGCACTGCTTAAGGAATGGAGATCGAGCGATGGATCGGTTTTGAGCTCAGGCTCAGGAGCTGCAATTGGGGCTTTCACCAGGATGTCTTCATCAGGGCTGGCTCCTAATCCTGGGTCTTTCTGGTCACCTCCCGCCTCTTTAGAAGCATGAGTGTCTTTGTCCTCTTCGGACACCTGAGACTTGGGTCTCCTGAGAAAGGATGAGAAGAGGCGGGAGAGACCCCGGCCCTCGGAGGTGCGGCGCTCCTTCTTGCTCTGCTCCTCGTGCGTGGGGGTATCACCGTTGGAGGCCTTCTGCTTCTGCCCTGCTGCAGGCTGTCCCCCTGACGTCTGCTGAGCCCCCTCCTCTCGGGAAGCCTCTTGATTTTGTGTTTCAGCAGCTCCTTCCTCCTCCTTAGCTTGCTGCTGCTCCGAATTGTCGGCGTCCGCTGCTAGGCTCTTCTCTGTTGTCATGATGACGCTGTGAGAGAGGTGCAGAAGGTCTCAATCAAGATCTTTCCGATATTTAAATCTGTGTTAAACTATTCAAACCAAGCGACAAGCACAGCCACACCACGTTCCCCAGCCACACCACCTTGTCCTGCCAACGCAAGCAAACAAATCATTCATTTTGCTAAGGTTTGCTTTGATAGAAACATCTCTATTGACGTTTGCCCCTCCATCTTCTACCCTTCGGATGACGCTGACTCCAAACTGCTAAATGCCCTGGCACCAGGTCTGCAGCCTGACAAGAACAAATGATTAAAAAATAGAAACAAGCTTATGGAAAGGGGAGGAGATGGCAGAGAGTCTTGCTCCACAGGGCTGTCCTGAGGTCCTCTCCTTCCCCCAAGTCCCCGTTCCCCTCTGGCATTGCTGGCTATGGGAGCGGAGCAGATGAGGACACGCACATGACCAGGCAGCCTTCCTCCTACCACGCCATGCCAAAGCCCCAGACAGCCTGCCATGGCTTGTGGCCTTACAGCGTCCTTCTCCGCCACTGCCACCGACAGAGAAATCTGCTGCTTGAGAAAACATTCGTACAGCCAACCAGAGTCCGAAACTGCATGGCCACAAATTTTAACCATTGCTCACTTCTAAATGTCCCTGAAAGAAGCCACAGATCCTCGTCATGAACTGAAAAGGTGGTTTAGATGATGGCCCATCATCTAAACATGATGAACCACACTGCCACTCTCATCAGTGTCCGTCAACTACATTGACAAGCACAAGACAAGCCCAGTGGAGCCGGGCAGGCTTCAGGACTCACGAGATCTTCGCATTGCACACTGGAAAAATGTAAAATGAAAAAAGGCTTCCAAACAATCCCCATAACGGAGAGCAGATTTCTTCAGAGCCTCCACTGTTAAGCTGATGCAATGTTTATTTCAACTTTAGCCTGGGCTGTTGACACAAAAAGATGGAAATCACATGAGAAGAATATCTATTTAAGGTATAAAGAGGACCCAAAATAATCATGCTTTAGAGAGGATAGAACTAATCTTTGCGCGTTGCATCACATGTATCTGCAGCAATAAATTGCCACTGCTTACACAGAGCAAGTAGCATATAATCCAATATGCCTTTCAATCCCCCCAGCCCAAGCCTTGGCATATAAACATTTGCTCAAAATACATACTTAAAATTAAGAAGCATTTTAAGATGTCACCGTCCTACATATTACTGCATTCAACAATTTAAATTTAACTCATGTCGACTGCCAAAATAACAACAGTGCTTGAAAGAGAAAAGCCCTCCTGGCTTTCCAAAGTACTCTTCCCCTGCATTTAATGCAAAAGCTTAATATTATTCCTAAAGCTGTGGTTAAAACAAAGCAGCATTAGAGACCTTCACTGAATCCGTTTTTCCAGCAGTGCAATCAATTTTCCTGAGTTTATGAGGTTTGTTTTGCTTTGGGTTTTGGTCTTATGGGTGTTTGTTTTTTTTTCCAAGGAGGGCTTTTGGAAAAGCAGGGATGGTGACCCACAGGGTCTGTGCTTCCACCGGGGTGATTCAGAGCGGTGTCAGATTTGGGACAGACTCTCTGAACTCTTTGAAACCTGTTCACTTGGACAAGACCCTCCCAGACAGCTTTGGGGAGGAGCTGCGGGGCCCATTTCAGCCTGGTCTCCTGCAGACACCAGGTTTACAGCATCACACCCTCCCCACAATCCTCCCCTTGGGGAGCCGCTCTGGGTTTCTACAAACCCAACAGAGAGGTGGAGGCCACTGGAAGAGCAGCTTTCTACCTGCACTGAGAAAACAGGGACATCGCAAGGCAAAGACGGTGCCGAAACCCAGACGTGGCAAAGCTCCAAGCCGGACAGAGATGCAGATGTGCAGAAAACCCCACTGCATCAGTTCTGCTCCTCCAGCGCTTTGCACAGAAGACAGGACAGCTTGTCACAGCCCAACCAAGGCAGCGAGAGCCCCCAGGGGTAATTCTCCAAAACACTGTTGAGTCGGGCATTATGTCACCTCGTTTCCCCACGAGTCTTGCCGGAGTTCGCTTCTGCAAGATCATGGCAGAACGGTCTCTGCAAGAAAGCCGTAAAATCCAAAGGAAAGGCTACAGCCCCAGCGGGCTCCCACCACCACCCGTGAGAAGGGCAGCCCTGCGTCTGCCGCTTACGCTGAATTTCCTTTTCAAGTTAAACCCAACCACACACCAGACACGAGAGCTAGGAGACCAAGGGCTCACTGCCCAGAGAGTGCACATCATACAGGGAACACCTGAAAGCTGGAACCAGCAGCAAACTGGCAGGGTGAGGGACACTGCGGGCTCGCAGGGGCAGAACTGAGGTTACCAGAGGTTTAGCGGGACCAAAGAGGGATTATGGCGCGAGCAGGGTCTGCAGGTGGGTTCAGGCGAGGGTTTGAAGAGGCTGTGTGCTCATGCTGGGGGCACGGGGCTGCCATCGGTCACTTGTCCCTGCAGCTCTTACTGCTGTTCCCCTTCCTCCCGTGATCCCTTCCCCAGCGAGGCCACTGGCCCCCTGTCTGCAGAGTCACCCCAGCCACCACGCAGCCAACTCATGCTCTCCAAAAAACTCCTAAGATACTACAAGGCGGTGGGGGCAAGAAACTACGTTCAGCCACACACACATCACCCCAAGCCCATGACGCAGGATGGGCTTGCCATGGCCAACTCCCAGGGCAAAGCTCCCGATGCCCCGGCACGCACAGAGAGTTGGACACGTTGCAAGACGGTCCCACAACGAACGCATGAAAATATCAAGCTCCTTCTTGCACCAGCTGCCAAAGCAGTCTGCTTTGTAGTTGCTTCCTACTGTGTTTGTTTTTTGAATAAATACATTTGTAAGAATCACTATCTAAACACACATTGCTCTTAAAAAGAAAAAGAATTGAGGCTCTTGAGATGACGACTGCAGGGAGGGCACAGCTGAAGAGCAGCTCTTATCCGCTGCGGTAAACAAGAAGGACAGTCCACAAACAAACATTTCCTCTGGAAGTAGTTTTCTCTTTTTAAATACCAACATTTCTGGAACAAGAAATGTTTACTTGTTTGGATTTCAAAGCCGCAGTAATGGACCTTTCCTGGCGCGGGAAGGTGGGTCTCGCTGGCTATGAGCAAACGTCTCACATCCCCCCGGCAGGGCTGGGGATGCGGAGATGGGCACGTACGAGCCCTTCCCTTCCCAGCCCTTCCCAGTAAACATTTCACAGCGGCAGCGAGCACCAGTAACTCACTGGGTGCAGGCAAACAGCTTGCCACAAGACCTGAGCGCACTCAGCCACCACGTGGGCTCACGGCTGGTTCCCTCCGTTTGAAGTTTCATGTTCAGAAGTGGTTTCCCCTAAAGCTCTCAACCGAAAGCAGAGAGATTTATAAGCAACAAAACCGAGAGGCTGTATTATTACTTTTTTTTAAAAAAAAAGCACCTCTGCTGCACAGAGATGTTTGCTAAGTAGCATTCTGGTTTTGTTTCCAACCCAGCCCACAGCAGAGCTGACACGGAGAGTGAGGCTCCTGCTCCGCCGCTCTTACAACTCGTTATTTGCAGAAGGCACTGCCCACAGCCAAACCACAAGCAGGTTTTCTATTTAAATTACATTTTCTTCCATTACTATTCCACAAGGCAGTTCTGCAGAGCCTGCAGGTGCCTCCAGAGCTCCCTGGATGCTGGAGGAGGATGCTCTGCTCTTGCAGGAGCACCCAAGCAGTGTTGTCCACCTCCTGCTCAGAACTGCCACGCTTGTAAATGCTGGATTTCAGGTTTTTTTTGGTAGAGGATGAGGGTTTGGCACCAGACAGCCTGTAAAAGGCAGGCTCTTTTCAAGTCTGGTGTAGAGATTGCGTTTAACACTATGGAAATAAGCAAATCACAGCAAAACTTAGATATGATCCTACATAGAGATTTCAGAGTAAAAATCTCATCAGAAAAGAGTTCGAGTGTGCATTTCTATTAAAGCATTTTTAAGTTTAAAAACACCCTATTTGAGACAAGAAGATTTTAGCAACAGGGAGCAGTCCGAAGAAAAGGTAATTAAATATACCCAGAGCAGCCTGTGGGGAGAAGACAAATAGAATCATAGAATAGAATAATAGAATGGTTCAGGTTGGAAGGGACCTTGAAGATCATCTAGTTCCAACCCCCAAAATAAAAATAGGCTTCTTCCCACTGGGGAGACCCGCACCACAGGTCGACCTCCCCACTGACAGCATCCCCTTGACCAGATCAGCCCCAGAAGAGGACCTGGACCTCCTGGTGTCCAGCAGCACCACCAGGAACGTCAGTGCTTGGGTGAAGAGAGCCTTCTACATCTCTTCTTGAAAGGCACCAGCAGCTCTGAACACCTCATGTCAAAGCAAACTGCTACACAGGCACCTTCGGAACCTGCTGTCCCATGCACAGCAGACCGTCCGGCCACCCAAAAGTCCTGAGACCCCCCCAGTCTCAGGGCTCACCCCTGTTTCTGTCCAAGGGCATGGCTGCAGGGACCACACGACATCTCTGCAGGCTCGCTGTCACCTATACACTCACCCTGACCTTCTGCAACAAAATCCTTCAAACCAAATAGAATTGAGGCGTAAGAGGAGTATAATGGCTCATTGTTCATCCTGTTCCTAACATAGTTTGCACCAACACTAATTAACATCTGACAAGCAGAGGATGGCAAAACTTGGTCGCAACCCGGGCTCCCCGCTCTTGCAAACATCGGAAGACAACCACCCTCCGAGTCCAACCATTCCCCTTTTCCAGCCTGCACACGTGCACACCCATTTATCTAAAATACAGATTTTAGAGGAGCTCAAAGATCCCACCAGCTCCCTGCTGAGAAAGCCTTCGAGTCTGGAGGATGCGGAATTACTCATTTCACTGCGCCTGTGCTCCTGGAAGGTCATCATTAAGTGATGGCGCCTTTGTTCTCTGGAAATAACGATGCTGCTCATTTGGGTTGTTTTGTGAGGCTCCAAGAAACACTAATATTTACATACATGTCTATCACTGTCTCTCACCTGTCAGCCTGCTCCAGTCTCTCTTAATTAGGCACACAAATAAGCACAGTAACAGCAAAATCTAACTTATCCCTGCTTCCAAGCCTGGAGAAACGATTTATGGCTCACACCATAATGTGCTTAATTCCCAGTGTTTTAGTCTTTCAGAGAGAACAGAAAAAGGACGGTCCACCAGGAAAGTTAATTTCTCAGAAACACAAACCGTTTGGCAGCAATGCCCAACACCAGATAATGGTAATCACGCTGCTGGAACAAACTGTCTTAACCTTCCTACCCAAAAATGTGTGGCTTCGCCGAACGCTACTGCTCCAGCAAGAGCTGGAGACAATGATAAGAGAAATTTCTGCTAAAAATAGGCAAAAATCAAATAGTTTCAGCAACAGCATGGGGTTTTTAAAAAAGAAAAAAACACCAAAACATTCCTTCCCATTTCATAATATGTGTGAAAAGCCCACAATTCACCAGGGAAAACTACACAGAACGTTGCTCTGAAATGGATAGCACAGGCTGAAAAATACAGTTTTTTCAAGCCCTGGTGCATGTGCAACAAACCTGTGTCTGGGGGTGGGAGAGGAGGAAACTTCTGCCACCACAAGCAGGACTCACCTCAGGCGCGTGTTCGAGTAACGGATCCTACACGCGATTTTTACTACTGTTAGAAAAACACAGCAGAGAACTGATTTTGTGGGTGGGGTTTTTTTTAAACAAAACAAGAAATTCCAGTGCAATAAAATGAACCTCTCAGTAAGAAATTCAAACAACTTGAAAATACTGTAAAGCACCAGAACCTTTCAAAATTTATTTAATGTATTTTACTAGAGGAATAATTAGCGCTGCAATTTTATAACAACTGTTAGCATTAACACGCATCACCTTTTTGTGCCGATATTCTGGGTCCTGAACAAAAGGGATGCTGTCGCTCAGCTGGCGACGCTGCCTTACCCGGAGGGTAACAGGAGACTTCGGGAGCCTCATCCAGCGGGGGAAAAATAAACCACCCAACACAACACAGATGGCACATTACAACCGCCCGGATTTAATTCTCACTAGACCAGCCCTCGTAATCTACTATATGTCGGCAGCACCATGCCCCTCTTTCATCTTCTGGTATCGTACAGCTTTCCTATTTAAATGAGGGCAAAAAATAGTAGCTCACCATCTGCTGAAAGCGAATCATTTATGTCAAATTGAAAACTGGGCTTATAAAATGACCTGCCTAAATGGAGCAGGGAGTGCATTACAACCGAAGGGAGCCAGAGCTCCTCCCCTGTATCCTCAGAAATCCTCCTGGATGCTACAGAATCCCTTCTGCAGGAAATCATGGGTTTTGCTCGTCGGTAAAGTGCTGAAATTTAAAGGAAAACATGTACTTGTCACCCGAGCCTTGTCTGCAGCGATGGGTTTGGAAAGGCTGCCCATGCAGGACCCATTAAGAAAACTCACTTGAACTCAGAGGAGTTGGACCCAGAATAGAGCCACGGGGAAGGCTGCCAGCAAAATAAAGCTGCTCGCAGACTATCCCGTCTCCTGCTGCAGTAGTTTGCTAAAAAGACTAAGAAAACGGTCAGTTTAATACAAGTTTCCTGTCCTGTAGCAAGCAGCAGATGCAACTCTGAAGGCTCTTTCCCCAACTCTAGCAGGGCTCAGAGAAGAAACAGCACTTCTCCTCAAACACACAGTGTGTGCCGAAGCTTTGCGAAACAAATCGCCAAACCACCCAACTGCACCAACCCCCTCCACACGGAGGAAACGCAGAGCTCAGCCTCGCGGGCCGTACTCGCACCGAAACCCTCCTTTTGCCAAAGGAGTCGGTATCTGCCCGACCCCGCAGAGGAAGGGAGGGACCCCCATCCCCGTCCCCACCCCGCAGGCAGCTCCGGCGGCTGCATTGTGCAGATAGCATCCCACGGGGCTGCTCCCTCCGCCAGCCTTCGGCGCACCAACAAGGTGCAGCCCGGCACCCGCCGAATGAGGCAGGAGCCAAAAATCTGTGCAAATAAAAGCAAGCGGGAAGGGGTGCAGCCCTGAGCGAGCGGCACCTCGTCATACGCCAGCGAAGCCAAGGACAAGCGGGCTTCGTCCCAGCAAGTCACGCCATCCCAACCGCTCCTGACCGAGAGAACACTTCGGGTAGCGCCGACAGCGGAACAGAGAGGGTAACGCCAGCACCGCACGTGACAACAGCCTTCTCCCTCCAGCAGCACAACACTTTCTACAGCAACAGTTCAACAGAAATAAGCAATAGATCTCTATCAACCAAATAGCAGGATTTTTTTCCATGCATTATTCATAAGGGTTTGGTGGTTGTTTTTTTTCCCCCTGCCTGAACACAGATGTGTTTACTCACACTGTGCCTCATTTACAATCAAGGTTTAACATAACAGGGCTCATTTTCCTTCCTTACAGTTTTTCAAGCACGGGGGGGTAGCGTAAAGCGCTTTTTGCTTTTGTCTTTTTTTCCCTTTGGTTGTTTCCAAACCAAAGCTATAATTAGAACCCAAGAGGGACCTGCATGCTCCTTTGATAAAAGAGCTGCCTGTTAGATAAATACCACCCGTGTGCGCGCACACTCGGGCACCTGCCGGGTACGTACCGCTGCGGCATCCACGGCCAGAAGGATGTTTGATGCTAAAAGCTCTTAACAGACTCCATCGCTCACCGGCGCGGGGCTGTCCTCCTGCCGTGTGCTGGGGACATCGCGCTTCAACCCACTCGATTTGCAGCCATACGGCTGCAAAAGCATTTGCATTCAGCCGAGTGCCTCGAATACATGTGCCACACCCCGGTACAACGCCCCAAAAATTCATTAAAAATAACCGATCGTGCCGGATATTTTTACGTTACGAGCTGAACAATAAACACACAACATTTAAACTATTTTCTGACCAAAAGGGCTGGCATGGCCTGAGTCACGCTAGGTTTGCTCTCCGCTGAGCCCAGGTAAAAGCCAGCTGAAACCATCCTTGGCAGGGCTTTAAGCTGGGGTTACTGCTTCGAGATTGCCACTGAATACAAAGGATATTTAACCAAGTTAGCACCTATGCCACCCTAAGCTGGTTTCAAGACCTTTCCTCCTGTAAATCAGTCACTGCTCCTCCTCCTCCTCCTGATACCAGCCCTCCAAAAATCAATGCAAAGGAGACTCATTCTCCAGCAACGCAGTTTTGTTGCTGCTTTAACGAGTCGGTACCAGCCGCAAAGCTGGGTTTATTTACACGATTTGCTCTAGCGCGCTCACTGCAACCATCCAGCGACAGCAGCAAAGACGGGGGCTGCAAGGGGACAATTAACTTTACTGCAATTATCAGCAAGCCCTGAACATTGCACTTTTAAAGTTTAACAACCCCCACCTAGGAGTGCTGGAAGGCACCGGCCGGCTGCAGATTATCCTACTCAGTTCCTCAGTTCTTGGTTTTCTCAACAGGACAGCCCAACAGTCACACCAGCAGAACAACACAGGGGATGGAGGAGCTGGAGGCCTCCTCAGTGTCCACCAGCCTGGACTGCCCCAGCCCCACCGTGGCCCTGGAGACGGGACCGGGACGGCTGCGAACGCTCCACCGAGCCCCAGATGGATGAGTCAGCCGGCAGGGAGGTGCGTAAAGCCCAGTTTCACTGGGTGGGTACATACCACCCCGGGTACCGCACTTGCAGCAGCAGCCTGCGCTTGCTCCCCAGCAAGGGGAAAGCTTGGTTTCAGGAAACTGTCCCTTCTCTGAAGTCTCCTCGTCTCCTTCCAGGGATCAGCATCACACACAGCAACACCAGGACAGGGAAGGAGGAGAAATCTCTTCCCACCACAGACCTCGAGCTGTATACTCCCTGTATCACAGAAAGAACCCAACCTTTAACCATTTGAAAACTCACATGACCATGCAGCTCAGCTTCAGAAACCACTAAGAGCTAATTAAAGTCCCCGAACAAAACCATAAGAGCCTGCAGAAGCCCCATGAGCCCTCTCAGAGCTGGCTGCAGCCCCCCAAGGCAAAAGCACCAGGGAATGCCAACTGCGATGCAGACCCCCAGCCAGCTGTTGACCTTGCCTCAGGACTGGGAAGAGCAAAGCATCCTCTGTTGGCACCGTGCACAGCAGGGAGGTGGGAGACACCTGCTCCAGAAAGCTCCCCTCTTAGTTTTTTCTTTAAGTAGTGCAGGTGACTATTGTCAGTTAATTCAATAGTGCAGTTAATTCAAACTCTGCACCATTCCCAGAAAAGCATCCCATGGGAACGATCCCACTGTGCAATCTCTGGTGTCCTGCTTGGGCCCAAGGATAGCAGGAAAACACCCAGAGCCATTTAAACCCTGGGGGGAACCATGTTCACAACCAGAGCTGGTCCACGGGCAATCAACAGGCAGGCCTGAAAACCAGTCACTCAGATGTTTGGGGCTTTGAGCAACGTGGTCTGGTGGGAGGTGTCCCTGCCCAGGGCAGGGGTGTGGGACTGGATGGGCTTTAAGGTCTCTTCCAACCCAAAGCATTCTATGATTCTATGTTTTCCCAAATACTCATACCCAAGAGTCAGACGCTGTTTGTAAAGCCTCAAGGTATTGACTCAGTTTGATTGCGACAAACTCAAGTGCCACCAGGGCCCCAGAAGGACGTTGCCCCGACGAATGCAGCATCATGTATGACAGAAGAGCATCACATGTCCCAGGCACGCACTAGGACGCTTAACACCACGTCCACAAGGATGATCTTCTTCCCATCTTTCCTGCTCATGATGCTCAGTGACCCCAAAGTCACCCATTTTCCATGGGGCGGTTTCACAAGCTGGAGAGCAAAGGAGAAGCTGGTCCCTGGAAAATCACAGCAGGCATTGCAACACCTCCCGCATGGAGGGTGCCCCCCAGCAGCCCTTCAGGGATCGTGCACCCACACGGCACATGACACCCCCTGGAGTCAAATAAGCAATGGGAGATCAGTGTCAGCATCCTTGTTGGTAGTCCCCATCCCATGACAAGGGAGTTCTCTTCGCAAGGCTAGGGAGAAGCCCACAGAGCCCAGCTTTCTCGTATTCCCATCACACACCAGTCACTGTCCAAGATTTGTCACAGCACCACCTGTTTCGTGCATGCAAAAGCACCTCACAGATGCCTGAAGGTCCTGCCCTGTGCCCAGCACCACATACACACATCTCGCTTCTGCTTCCACGCAACAAGACCCCCACACCACCACCCCAAACAGCCAAGAGCTGGTGATGGGTACCAAGATGGTGGAGAGACACCAGGACACCAACTCACCACGGGGTGACATGACTGGGACCTCCCTGAGGCTGCATCCCAGCACGGCTGGCAGGGGATGAAAGTCATAGAATCATAGAATGGTTCGGGTTAGAAGGCACCTTAAAGATCATCTAGTTCCAACCCCCTGCCCTGGGCAGGGACACCTCCCACTAGACCAGGTTGCTCCAAGCCCCGTTCAACCTGGTCTTCAGTCGTCCCATCCCCACCAGGAACAGAAACCAAATGGGAGGGAGCGCGAAGCACCCATTAAATACCTTCTTGGCACTCGGCAGCCAATTACACACAAACTAAGGAGCAGCTCAGTCCCGTCACCCTCCCCAGAGCTGCTCCTTTTGGTACCCGATGTGGCGGCAGAAGAACCACCCTACCCAAGCCTTGGCCTCCCAGCCGTTTCCACCAGTCTGTTCGTTTTTTTTCCACCCAGCAGTGAAATCAGGCAGCTTTAGTTTTTAATCCCCTTAATTAGGAGTGTGCAGCAGTCTTCATTCCTTAATTACATCCATTGACACATCTGATGCAACACATTTACAAACAATCATTTTCACTGGAGATGGCTTTGAATCAAAATTGCCGTCTTTCCCACTCTGGCTGTGCTCTGTCGCCGCCGATGGGCAGAAGACACCACCCAGCTTTCCAGATGCTTTAACAAGACACACTCGTGCACAGCTTGGAAATGCAATTTTCACTAAATAATCACCTGTTTCTTTGGCAGGATTTAAGCATGAGGTGACCACGATGCTGAGAAACCGATGGCAAGGCTGCTTGAAGCAGCAGAGTGGGAGCGCAGCTATTAGAAGTTTGCAGCAAAAAAAAGGCCATTTCAGGCGATACTCTCAATATTGCCCCACGGGAGAGAGGGACGATGTCTCAATGCCGAATCTGGTTATTTTGGTACATCTCTTTTCAATAGCTTGGTTAAAGGCGGACAACGGTACACTTCATTTCAGCGGCTCAGCTGTCAGGAATCCCTTTGATCCTCTGGGAGAGCAAATACCCAACGAGCACTTTATTACCACCACTTCTGCCGGACCGAAATAATTACGCCGACACCTTCTGCCTGCCCACGGAGCCATTATAGCCTGATCCCACGGGGTGCCGGCATTCGCTCTTGCTTTGAATTACTACACCGGCCTCCCGTCCTAATGCACTAATAGCTCGCCAGGATGCAGCAGCTGAGCTCCAGCGGGCAGCCTGGCCTGCCAGCGATAGCAAATAGTAAGCAGGATATTAAATATCGTCTTGGGGAGAAGGGAGAGCATCGATTTTAAAAAACGGGAAGGAAGATAACACGGCGTTGTGAGGGGTTTTTTCCCCGCTGCCGGAGACCCGAGTGAGCATCCTCGCTGGTCCCCGCAGCCCCCCCTGCTCACGGGCTTTGCAAGCATTTGCATGGAGGAAATGTGCACAAACGATGCTTTCTTCAAAGTACAGAAAGGAAAAGGAAGCCGCGCTCACCCTCTCTGCAGGGAGGGGGTCAGAAACACACTTTGCACCCACATTAGAGGAGCTGTTTGCTTGTATTTTCGCTTGCTGCCTTCCTTTCTGCACTCGGCGGGCTGGTACGGGAAGGGGTTTGTAGGTTTTGATTTCACTGAACAAACACCAGCACTGCTGTGTTCGAGCAGTTCTCAAGCAAGAGGTATTTTTCACTTCTTCGACTCCCACCTTGGCCATCCATCACACCAGGAGGACAGTGTTAGCACTGAGTCTCATACCAGTGCTCCCGGATGGCCCTTGTATTTCTGAATAACACACCCTGCACTTTCCTCCCCAGCCACGCTTAGTTCTGCTGACCCAAAGACTGCTCTGCATAGCAGCCCAAACACTGCTCGATGGACAAGATGCACTGCAAGGATCTCTTCCACCCCCCCGTCCGGCCGCACTAGACCTGCTCCCTACCACCCACACACCGATCCCCTCCGACCTTCCCCCCGCGTCCCCTTCCCATCCAAATCACACCTTCCAGCCTTCTCCCTTTCATTCTGCATTAAACGCCGCACTGGGGAGAAGCTTTAAGTTCCCCAAAGGCATTGAAGAGAGCCTGGGTGTAAGGACAGGAGGGCAAAGCGCTTGCGCTGGGGGAACCGGGGCATCGCTTTCGGGTTGTAAACCAGTTTTCTCCACTCCCACCAGTGCCGACACACACCACCGGTGCTGACACACACCACCACCACAGCACAGCCAGCATGCCGAGAAGCTCCAGCTGAGAAGACACCACCAAACAGCTCACAACTTTTTAAACAACACTTCAAAATAAATGAAGAGCTGCACAGGACAAAAATATTCCCTTCGGTAGGGAGAAAGCGTATGCAGAAAACAGAAAGCAGCTGGTTTAGGTATCTCCCCATTAAAATAAATTGTAGCTGAGGCTGGCACTGCTTTCTGGATAAGTTACTGGTCTTGTGTACACAATTTAGCATCCCACTGGTATTTATTTTACAAGTTAGGTCTCAGAATAATCCTTACTCTATTCAAAGCGGGCACATGTGTGTGCGGGCACACATACCCAACAATACAAAGGCGGTATGAATAACTGCATGGTTTTTTGGAGAGGCTTTGCTTATATTTCCCTTTTTTTATATTTAAATCCCAGTTGTGCAACTGCCTCACACGCAGCTGAAGCCTCACTGGGCCCAACGCTGCTTCATCCAGCTGAAAGCTCTGCAGACTCATGGGGACACAGCGTGGCTCGGGTATTTATCAAGTACTAAAAACACCAGAAAATTAAGAATAAACCTTATTATCCTGGGTATTTTGGACTCGAAACCTACTGGTCTTGTCCAGCACCCAGTACTGAAGACTAAATGGAGAGCTCCCAGCTAAAATTATGCTGCAGAAGGGCTGCGAGTCGCAATACCAGACAAGTGAGCTACTCTTTTCACCGCGCTGCTGACAGCAGGAGCCGCACAACAATATTGCTGAAATCCACATTCATGCAGCACAAGGGAATAAAATGCCACGCAAATCCTCTTTTCTGCAAGCTCCGTCAATATCATTGTTCGGGCTCAAACTGCCATAAGAAGACCCTTCAAATGACACCGGGGCAAAAGAGCGGAGAGAGCATAAAGCCTGGGTGAGCTCAGCCGGCCTGCCCGGCCACGCAGCTCGTGCCAAACCAGCTCATTAGTCCTCCGATAAAGATATCCTCAAACCACCTTCAGGGTTCTCTTTATATCCGCACCTGTCAAAGGTAAATCATGGCACGTTCCTCCATAAAATTAAAACAATGAACACGCAAACAAGGTCTGACAGAGGGTTCCCCTCACTCCAAGACATCTCCTCACTGGTGTGAGCTGTTAGCGGGGCAGTACGGAAAATGAGAGCGGAAAAAAGCCGCACCAGCTCCAGAAAGGAGCTTGGTTTTTGCTCAGAGTGGCAAGAAGTGCAGTTTAGGAGTAAAAAGGAAAGAAAGGACAAGACAGATACAAATGTCGTGAGCTGGTCTCCCATTCAGGAGGTTGGTGCACGCACACACAGCAGCCTGAGCTCGTTTCAGCTCCTCAAACTGTTTAGAAGTGAATTACAACTCCACATCAAGAACACTTCATTGACTTATTTTTAAGGGATGGGAGGATTAAAAAAATATCTGCCTTCCTGGGCGGTGTCTCTCCTTTAGCACCCAGGGAAGAGGAGAGGACCCTGCCCCTGCGCCTTTCGGTTTCGCTCTGAAGCTCGCCCGCTTGCTCACAGATGCTCGCGGCATGTGGATTTGCCGTTTCCCACGTGTTTTACCTGCTGACATTACAATTGCAAGCCTGTTTGTTTTAGTTAACCATGCTCCTGCTCTTAAGCTACCATCCAATTACTGCTCCCAATTACTCGGCATTCAGGAGTCGATGTTAATTACAGAGCGCGAGGTTGCTGCCGGCTGTGCTGCATGGAGTTGGAAGCACCACTTCAATCCCACTGGCATCCAGGACCAGCCTCTCCTCTGGGACAAGAAGCAGAGATTCCCAGTCTCGGTGGCAGATTAAGAGCCCTGAGCAAGAAGAGCAGGTTTGGTGAAACAGCAGATGAGCAGAAGGTCACTGTAGCCTCAACGCCCAGATCTCGGCAGCCTCTGCCAGCCCCTCCCATCCCTCATGCATCCACAGCACTAAATCTTTGGTTTTTTCTTCGGGATTCGACAAAACATAGCACCAGTTCGGGACTGGGGACGTTAACCTGGAAACCTCCAGGATGTGGGGCACATATCACCATCAGCAGCCAGTGCTGTACAAATTCATATGAGATACAAGTGCCTATGGTAAACTATTCAAAAAAAGGAGGATGGAGACCCCAAACTCCCCAGACTACGGGAGAAACACCTGAAAACCATCTCCCTCCAAGCACAGGGCACTTTACACTGTGAACTGAGCCTGTTCAGGTGTTAACACCGAACCTGGGGGGTCAGACCCAAAACAAGTCCCTATTGCAGAGCCTGGGGACAAGGGAGCACAGTGCGAGCCTTGGAATCGGTGCAGAACGACCCTCTGCAACTTGCGAAGCTTTAACCAACACGCTGGCATCTGCAGACAGCAGCGCAAGAAGTTATTTTGCAACCCACATTACTCAGATTTAATAATCACCCCCGCACAAGAACACCCTTCTGTCGGGTTTTGAGAAAGATCCCGTAAACTTTGGTCTCTATTTTTCCTTTCTCCAAATAGATATCTATTGCACAAGGCACTGATGCAGTGCCACTTGTGTGAAACAGCTACGTGCCAGGAGGAAAAATTGCTTTACCACAACTATGGACTCATTTCAATATTAATTTTTTTTCCCCAAAACGTATGTTTCTCTGCATGGTGCAGTGCACTTCCAAAGTGTTTCACGAACAGCACTGCAAAACTCATTCTTGACAACAGCAGGGAAGGTCACTGCTAGATGACTTCTATACACAAGAGGAAAAAATAAAAAGGTAAATAGCTCTTCTCCGTGCTTCATTTCTGCTCCCAGCCCTCGCCAAACTTCCCAAACACCAAGTTTTTTTTGAGGAAAAACCCATCTCGTTGCAGGATTGCTCAGCAGCAGGGCTTGGAGACCCCGCTGGACCAGGAGCAGGGAACACCGTGGTGGCAGAAACGGCTCCCATCAGGGACGTGCCACCACAGGGACATGGGGAACATGGACAACCACACACATCTGGGACCCTTCCATCGAGCTCTTCAGGGCAGCAGAATGTGCCTTTCTAACCCACAGTGTATTTAATATTAAGAGCAGTATTTAAATCAATTAGTGGTCACCCAGCGAGCTGCTAGTTTACAAGAGAAGTTCATTTTAAGCAGCAAAACCACCTTCCAGCATGGTTTAAAATAGAAAGATGCTACACAAACATGCCTGTGCCATTAGGAATTAGGCAATGGCTGCGCAGACTTTTCCTGCGGGTGGCATACACCAAACACTCCTGTTTAATCAAAGAGCTGGGTGGATCTCAGATTGCGAATGAAAGGCACACATCCCCGTTTACAGTGATTCAACCAAGAAGACAGTTCACCTACTACGAGGCAAGTGCCACATCTATTTTTCCTTGCAGTAAATGCAGATCACGCATACGATGACTGCAATCCTACAAAGCCACAAGGGGCCGTGCCGGGTATCATACCAGCTCATCACTTGTGCGACAAACCATCACCTTAAAAATCAAATATCTGCACCGCTCCAAACTGATTTTTTTCCAATTTGCATTTTTAAAAAACTACAATTCACTGCTTGCAGCAGCAGAGACAGATTTTTCTTTACAAGAGAGCAACAAATTTCAAGCATTATTTCCCAAAGCACCACTAAAAGAGCTCACAGCTGCCAATACAAAGAGGTTTGGATCTTTTTGTGTCTTGGAGTCAACGCTTAATTTTAAGTTTGTGCAAAGCCTGGGGATCTCCCAGGTTGTTTTCAAGAAACTTCCCCATGAGCTCTAGTGACTCATTCCCAAACGTCTCTTGACTCGCAGCATCTGAACTAGCTGCACGCATGAAACACCTTCTGACCAGGCAAAAACAAAGTAAGTGGGGGCAAAAGCAACACCAGGAGATTAACTCAGAAAAGCAGACGAAAACTGCACATTCCACAGTTGCTGTTTTCTACGGAGAGGAGGAACCGAGCGACTGCCGGGCTTGGCCTTTGTGGGGATGTTGAGACGATGCTCGACGTCGCAGGGTGCCGTCGGTTGAATTTCTGCACTGTTTTCATAAATCCCAAATGCTGCTGCCCCACTAGAAAAGCTCCAATGATGTTTTCCAACTGAAGGGATACAGAGAGGCTTGTGCTTTTCTCCACTTAGCTTTTTGTTTTAAAGAAATGCCTCAAAAGTATTATCTCCGGGAGTGCTTCTGCTGAAGTGCATCAGGGTATTCAACACGGGAAAAAACAAGCAGACCCTGAATTACACAGACCAACCAACCCACAAACCTCCTACTTCAGAGACACACAGCTGCAGCTCCAGTCCATGCCCTCTCCACCCCCAGCTAGATTATGATAAAGTTTATTAGAACAGGTGTTTTTAGTAAAAAAAAACATGTTCTTCACCTATCTTAAGATATTTTCCTAGTGGTAAAGCTGAAGTGTTACACGAGTTACAATTAATCAAACTTTAGTTTCAGTATAACTAATCACTACTTGGTTTTTCTGGCGGAGTCAGAAGTTTCTGAAGGTTAAACTGTTTCCAAAACGACTACAACCTATCCACAGTTTGGTTTTATAGTTAATGCACCAGAAGGGCACAGTTCTTTGTTACCTTACAATTCAGCTTTCCGTTTAAAAGACACAGGTGGGAGGTGGTATCCTGCGCAGCAAAAGCAGGGCTGAGGGCTTTCTGCATCTCTTCCCTCCACACGAGTGATTTACAACCCTTTGCAATGAGAAATCACGAGAAATGGTTAATGTGCAACCACTTCCAGCGGCAGCGTTCGCCCAGCAAACAAAGCTCAGCTGCTCGCTTTACCTGTCTTTGCAATCAAGCTCATCGCTGGCAGAGATGCCCCCATGCATCTACCTCGAAAAAGGAGAAAAAAAGTTGAATCCCACTGTATTTGGGTTACCAGATCTCCTGCCTTTTCTGCAAATAGCACCGCACAGATGAAACCCAGCCTGAACAATCCCGGCAACTGATGCTGGAGAGACCTACAATTAGAGAAAGAAATAACGCTGCGAGAAAAGCGTCACAGTGAAATAACAAATTTCACTGTAATTGCAAGCCTCCTTGCTTTGCCGAAGTCATCTCTCACATTCATTATCTAGTGCCATTCCTGCCTCTGGAGGCACGCAGGCACATAACACTAATGATGCAGTTTCCTCAAGCTCTCCCTCTCTATTCATCATGCAGTGGGAACTTTTTGTTTTTTTTTTTTTTTTAAATAAACTACATCTTTACAAAAGGAATATCACCATTTGTCATCATCAGGTCAGATGAAGAAAGTCAATCATCATTTTTAAATAAGCCCAAAGCAGCAGCTGCAGAATACAAAGCCCATAACGCTGCCCACAGACACTGATGGTTTCCCTTCCACAGGGATGGAGTGAACCTGAATGCAACCGAGAAGAGGAATATTTTCTGCATCCGTGCCCCAAAACTGAGGGGATGGGAGACACCAGCTACTCAAACCATCTCACTTCAGAAGCAGAATAAAATAGGGGAAAAAAAAAATTGCTCCAGCGTGGAAGCAGGGGGGAAAAAAGGACATTTCTTGAGATGAACAGGCTCAGACACTGCTAGTTCCTTGGGTGCTCGTTACCATTTCTAACGAGGGGATGAAGCACCCCAAACCACACTGCAGAGAGGGGCAAGACGCTGCTCTGAACCTCCTCAGCCAATTCCAGCTTTTTTCCCCACCGTTTCCTGGGGGAGGGAAGGGAAGCGCAGGGACAGGCAGGAGCCCCCAAATCAGATACTGCCACCCATAAACAAAGGAAGTGTTTTTTGAAGACAGCATCTAGATAGACAGGAGGGAAATAACAGAAGCAGCAGTTACAACAACAACAACAAAATAACCTCAACAAGAAGTCTAAAGAAACTATTTCCTCTAACGAAACACGCTGGAAATGGTATCAGATGCTGCTGAAGTCAGAAGAATTGAGCACGTGGCCATTTCCCTGTGCTGTCGGCAGCACACCCTTCCCATGTTGATGCAATTGCCCTCACTGCCCCAGGATGCAGATAAACCCCCCCTTCTCCAGGGTCCATCCTCTGCAATATTAAATTATCTTTTCAGAAACTCCTGAAGAACAAAGTCAGCCGAGCTGCGTAATTAACTCAGCAAACCCGTGCATCTGCAAGAGCTCTTTTCCATCGCATTCAAACACCCCAGGAAGCCTGGCTGCACGTGAAAATCTACAGAAAACCAACGTATTTTTAGCCTGCATTTTTCCCTCCCAAATCAGTTTCTATCCCTAACTGTTCCCCCCCTCCAAGAAAGCGTGGGGGTCCTTAAACCCTTTTGACTAGAACTATGTACAGACAGTTGAGAACAGTCGTTTTCCCTTCATCTGGAACTCCTCCCCAAGCCCCAAACATTTCTGACTTGTACCCAGAAGAAAGTTATTCCAGCAGCTGCACGAGGCAGCCCACACCGGGATTTTATAGTGCTGCTATTTGACATGTTTATTCACCAAGTTTCACCAGCCTCTCACCACACGCACTCGCTTTCAGGTTGGCGGTTGGAGATAAAAAAGCAGCAATGCTGGCATCAGCCACCAGCTCCAACCCCAGGAGGGATGGAGGGACACGGGGACAGTGCTGATTCTCCCCAGGAGGGATAGATGGAGAGACATCCCTCAGAGGGATGGAGGGACACCAGGATAGTGCTGGTGCTCTCCGGGAGGGATGGATGGAGGGACATCCCTGGGAGGGATAGATGGAGGCACACGGTGACAGTGCTGATGCTCCCCGGGAGGGATGGGTGGAGGGACATCCCTGGGAGGGATGGAGGGACACGGGGACAGTGCTGGTGCTCCCCAGGATGGGTCATCCCCAGGAAGGATGGAGGGACATGGGGACAGTGCTGGTGCTCCCCATGAGGGATGGATGGAGTGACATTCCCAGGAGCGGACATTGCCAGGAGGGATGGAGGGACATGGGGGCAGTGCTGGTACTCACCCCACCAGGTTTCTCACTGCTCAAATTTTAATACTTGCTACTGAGGAACCTAAAAACGCTGTTTTCTTGCATGTGATGCAACTCCCTCCTCCTACAAGAAGTCATCCTCTGCCTTCTGCCTGCGTCAGAGCACATTTATGCTGTAGATGGCCTTTTTACTGCCTCTATACACTTACATGCGCTCACGTGGGAGAAACGGAGATGTCGGTTAAGTGACATTTCTTTTGACTTCACACCAACCACCCCCCTGCACAATTTAAACGCACAATTTCCATCTTGCACCTCAATCACTGCCAAGCCAACTGTTGTAAAACAGGCACCTAAGACAGGAAACTTTTCATCTAATACTGGATTTTAAGACTTTTCAGCCAAAATGACCAGCTGTGTTTTCACTTCTATGAAGAGCAGGAGGGCTTCCTTGGCCGGGGGGGGATTACAGCTCAGCACCACTCTTCTCCCCTGTAGGGTCTCTCTCATCCCCGTAGGATCCCACCAGCTCGTGTCTCTAATGACTGATGTGCATGTCAGGATGATGCTGCAAGGACTAGAAAACTACATGCACGCAGAATCCAGTATTTAAGAGACAGACTAACAGTTTTTGTTTGGGGATTCAAGGTGGGGTGTTTTTGCCAGACTGCAAAGTGCCACCCTGAGCTGCCTCTGCACCTCTTAAAATCTGCATCTTTACACAGAGCCTCAGGGCATCTTGCTTTCCTCAGGACCTCACATTAAGAGGAGAAATCGGGAATATTTGGTTTGTAGGGCCCTCTTGTTTGTTTCAGGAATTGGAGGGTAGCAAGCAAGGCAGGGCTGCAGGAGGAGAAACACTTCCCAGCTACAGCAGCTGAAGCTGGACCTGAACGATTTTTACCCTTCCATGAACCAGCCCTGGCCCAACAACAGACGACTCCTCAAGCTCCCCAGCAATGGTCACCAGCTGCATGTTTCTCATTTTCAGAGTGCCTGGCTGGAGGCACCACAGGCAGCTCAGAGCCAGAAACCAGGGCTTGAATAGAAAATGTTCCACCATGCTCCGCGTCTCAGGGATAAAACCAAACTGCCCTGCAACGCTTATGCCATTACCTGTCCCGAAGCATCCAGCCCCATCGCATAAACGAATCATAAAGACCACCAGCTCATGCTTTTGATTCATTTGCACGCAGGCATCACGGATGAACCCAGGCGGGAATTATTAATCCTGTCTTCGGAGCAGAGTTTGAATAGCGGGAAATAAATACAGCCCGGGGCCCGGCACACAATGGGACGGGACTGTTCCCACTTAGCGGGCGGCTTTCTCTTATACCTAGCGATGTGCAAGCCCTGGGGAGGGAAAAACCCATGTGCAATCCCGCACTGAGACTACGGAAAGACAGAAGAGATGCTGCGGGACCAGCAGCAGCACACGCCATCTTCTACCTCCAAGTGTTTGACTCTGCAATTCTACTATAAAGCCGCGTGAGCGGCTTAGTTATTTATTTAACTAAAAGCTTTTAATTATCTCTCTCACACACACGCATTACGTGGGGCGGGGAAGGGGGGGAAATAATCAGCCTACAACCGGTGACCCGCGGGTTCAAAGGAATTGTGTTTTTCACAGAAACAGCTAACTAGCCCAAATCTTCTCCTGCTGCTTCCAAACCGTGCCTCATCCCGCAGGGCTCCATCCCTGGCGTGTTTTGCTGCAGTTACAACTCAGGCTGCCCTCATCCCTGCAAGAAGGGCTGGGTTTCAGGCAGAGCCACGGTTCCTCCCCAAGCCTGGGCTGCAGATTTCCTCGGGCGCCCATGGAGGACGTTATTTCACGGCGTGAACATGCTGGAAAACCTGGCTGACACCCCACGGCACTCACCCTCACTGTCAGACAGAGGGACTGCTCTCCAAAAACACATACAACATGATGTCCATGGCCAGGGTACGGGACCGACCAGCCACGGAGCTCTCCCACCACCAGAAACACACCGCAAGCAGAAACGCTCCCCGGAGCTGCTCTTCCCCCTATGTCTCCCAGGCTCTGCATCAAGGTCAGGGAGATACAAAATACCCGGTCCCCTCCAAAAGCCCCAAAAGCTGTGCGACTTAATAAACTATAAATTAGAAAGCACTGCTGGAGACACTTGCTCTGAGCACAGTGGCAAAAGCAAGCTGGCATAGGAATTTGTCTAAAAAGCCAGTATCAGAATGGCAGCAGGGTCTGAAGGCGTGTGCCCTGGAAGAGTACGAGTGCTCGAAACACACACCCCAAGCCCACGCAATTTTCCTCTCTGTGGAACTGCTTCATTAAAAAAAAAAAGATTTAGTCCATCTACGCAGATGAATTAAAAGTATTTGCTTTTAATACATAACGTTAGCGGCATTACACAAGCACAAATTCACATAAACAGAAAACAAGCGTAAACAACTGACTGAACGTAAAGAAACTAATAATATTAATCTGGATTAACTACAAGCCATGAACGTTCCGACCTAATCCATCCGATGGACAAAGATAAATCCCTGCCATGCCGTATCCTACAGTTCTTTGCAACTTAAGGACCCACAGTACTGATCAAAACAGCATGGCAGATGAGAAGTATAAGGTGAAATCTTTATGTATAACCGCCTGCTTAATCTACACAAGATTACAGCAAAAGCCAAGCACCAAGAAAGCAGAACAATCATTGCAAAAGATCACCCAGCCCAGAGCGCAATTTCCACCCGAGATGCAAAGCTTCGCATCGAGCTTCCCCAGAGACATGTATGACAGCAGCGAAACACTGCTCCAGCTCCCGATAATCCAAGTCTCTGCCATTCCTTAATGCTCCAGAAAAGTTGGATGGGGGTGAGCTGCGGTTAGGAAGAAGTAGATCTGCAGTGGAGTTTAAAAACATAAGGTTTGTAAGAGGATTTGCATCCACAGGGCTACTGCAGGCCCCTCAAAGACTACCTTATTAAAGCAACACCTCTGATTCATCGCTGCTCATTACCATGAAGGTAAAAGCGGCTTCGGCAAGCGGAGCAAGTCCAGACAGACCCAGCACACAGCCGGAGCCCAGCCAGAGCTCCGCAGCCGCAGACCCACGCACGCCTCTGCCCACCGCGGGGTGGGAAGCACCCGCTCTGCCTCCCAATCCAGCTGGGCTGCTCTATTCCAGGCGATCCCCTGGTCTGCACACCTGGAAAAAGCTCAGCGCTCTCCCCGATCCACAGCATCTCCAAGCTGCACCAACTTCTCGGGCTTTTCCCAAGCAATGGATGCAATGTGGCTAAAGAAAAACTTGCTCTGCAGCAGGACGGGTACTGCCACAGTCCCCCCAAACGAAGAGGTTCTCATCAAACACCCCCCATTAGAGAACGCATCAGGGAAAGGTGTTTGATGAGAAACTCCTGGGCAAGTGCTGCGGACACACGTCCACCAGCTTCCCCAAGGATAAAGAGATGGAGGTTTACTCACTGACACCAAAAATCCAAGATTCCTTTGAGACGCTAAATAACTCCTGGTGAAAACCCAGTACAGAGCCACTGTCTTCCATCAGCAACACTCCTGCACATATAATTTCATTCCAGCACGTTACACACCACATTCCCGACATCATCATCCACCCATCAACATATCAAAGCAGATGGAGCATCCCAACATCCCATGGCTGGAAGCCTTCAAGCTACCCCAGCACAGCAACACTTTGATCGCTAATGAATGAATTTGTAAACGCAGTTGCTTACTAAAGAAGCCGCGTACCTACCAGCCTTCCTCCCATCACTTCCAATATTGGCTCAACAAGCAGTAAATGGGGCGTCAGAACAGATATGTTTTACCGCTTTCCGAATATCAAATGCTGTCAAGTGAAAATATCGCGACCGCTCATGCGGAGCACACGGGCAGTTGGCAGTGCGTTACCGGAGACAGAAGCTGTAGATTTGGAGCATCATTGTCTAAAGCATTTTTAGGCTTTGGGAACATACGGTGTGTTGAAACAGGCTGAGAAGCGTCCTCGCTCCCCTCGCCCGGGCCAGGAATGCCCGAGAGAGAGAGAGAGAGCGCACGCTGCCTCCTCTCCAGGGCTTCACTTCTGATAAGAATTTGGTTTAAATTGCAATGGTGAAACCAGGTGAAAACACAGGTAATTCCTGTTCTTCCGATCTAAACTGATACAGGAAATAATTAACGCATTTTTGTTAGGAAAAATAAAAAAATCATCATCCTGCCTGTTTCATAAGGCTCTAATTGAGTTTCAAAGGTAAGGAGCGCTATGTTTATCCTGATATTTACCTTCTGCAGCAGATTATGTTTGTCCATGGGAATCCTAGAAAATCCTTCTCTTCTTTATTAAGGCCATGTCAGCAGAGATACACAAAGGACCTCGCTGCCTTTTAAATCACACCCAATGCTCAAAATTATCACGGAAACGTAAATGAAGATGCCAGATGTAAAAAAAAATAATCAAGTGCATTAGCAGCATCGACACCCGAGACACATCGCACGCAGGACACCCCCCTTAACAACCACAACACTGCAAGAAAACCTTCAATGAATTGAAAACACGGTCATGCCAACCATTACAAAGAAAAAAACTACTATCGCACCTCCAGAAAACAACCTTCCAAGCCAAGGGAGAAGCTCCCGGGGCATCGACAGGCGATCAGCTAATTGTGAGAGGAGCTGCACTCCACTGTGAGGAACAGGGAGAGCAGCCAGGTCCAAGCCCCTCCACATCTCCCACCAATAGCTGCTGGATTCTCCTCCCCCCGCCTGAGACCTCACAGGGATTATTTTTACATTCAGTCACTCAATTGTGAAATAAGAAATCAACTAATTAGAAGGACCATCCCTCCAGATCAACCTAACTTCATCAAACAAAACCCAGCATGTTTAAAATCCTAAATATAGAGCAAGGTACAGCAAAAATTGCTTTTGTGCCGTTGGTCAGAAATAAGATTTTGCTTTGCTTCTCTGTATTTTTACCAGCGTCTTAATTGAATTATAACACAAAAGAACTGAATTGTACTTTCCAACACAACACCTGCCCCAGAATTTGGACGGTTTCTAGGAAATTTTCTGTTTGCAGCCAGACACACAAATTCTTATAACATTTACGCACCCACAGCACCCCCTAAAACGCACAAAGGGGGAGTAAATTCCCCAAGAAACCCTTAAGCGACGTGCTCAGGACACTTGCGGACGCGGCACTCACAAATGTGGTGAAGGTGCGATTTTAACTCACTGCAGGCCCTTCGGAGCAGTTTCCGTTGTAAACGCTGTCATGCTGGAGATAGAAAATAAAACTATGCCTTGGTGGAGAATCCTTTTAGCCAAAGAGCGGTGCTTCCCAGCGGGTTGGGGGGCTTTCCCTGAGCTGGAATTCGGAGGGAAGCGGGATGCGGGGCCTTTCGCCCAGCCGTGGCCAGACCACAGCACCCACGTTGGCCCCACGGGTGCATGAGCGGCGCCCTGTGGGTTTGCAGAGCCCGGAGCTCTTCCCCGCCATGTCTCCTTCCTCCTCCTCCTCCTCCTGCACAATGGACTCCAGGCAGAGCTGGGGACCTGGCTCGGCCACCGGCAGTCCTGGCACCCAGCACGGGGGGGACACTGGGTTGTGTACCCCATCCCGCTCTCCCCCCATTTCTCACCTCCTGCAGAACCTGTCCCCAGCTGAGGGTCAGCCTTTGAAGCTCTCCATAACACACGCACCCACAAGGATACACCGTGAACACACAGACACACCGTGCCCACACAGGCTACGCACACACTGTACACACGCACATTGTGCGTGCAGAGACCACAGCGGACACACACCACGCACCCCAGACACACCACACACACAGTGCCTGTGCACACTCCAACCCCATGCACACATACCCTTTACACGCGTAGAGACGCGGTGCACCGGACCCTGCACACACACACTCCCCGTGCACAGGGACACCTTGCACATGGAGCACGCACACCCCGCGTGCTTGCACAGGCGCACCGTGCACACACGGGCTGTACACACACACGCCGTGCACACCCACACAGGAGCAGCCAGCGCAGAGGCCGCGGGCGAGCACCGACACCCCATTTGCGCGCACACACGCACGGACAGCAACACACACACACACAGTCACCCACGCACCGATAACGCCGCGCGCGCGGACCGTGCGTGCACACACGCGCCGCGCACGCACACGAGCGGCATGCACACGTACACACACGCCGTGCACACGTACGTACACACAAACACCCGCTCCCGCGCGCACTTACCCGCCCGCCGAG
>VWZL01006096.1:105430-124223 GCA_013396915.1 Stercorarius parasiticus | reverse complement strand
CTATAGCGGGGGGGGGAGGGAGCGAGGGAAGGGCCCGCGATGCGTTACCGGGGCCCTGCCCGCCGGTAGCGCCGAGCAGTAACGGGCTGCTCCCGCCTCCCTCCGTGACCTAGATTTTAAATACAGTTCGCTGTCTCCCAGAGAAAGTTGTGGCCCAGCTCAGAAAGGGCGGGGAGGGCTGTGTTGGCGTTGTCTTTATTTTTTATTTTTTTTTAAACATACGGCCATTAGGGAACCGAACAGGAACCGGCCCAGGCGGTGGGTGCCGAGCGAATAAAGCAACAATGGAGATGGAGAGCGCTTGGTCAACAAGAAAACCCCGCAGCCACGCTGGTGAACGTGCAAGGAGGGGAGCAGCAGCACAACCCCTCAGAGACCAACCTGCCCAGCACTGATACTGCACACAGAACAGCACGGAGCAGCTTTTCCTCACCTACAGCCAAATTATAATCAGTTATTTTTGTCAACCAGAGCTGTCCCGCTCTCCCTGCTACCTGCACCGCAGCAAAACGCTGCCCAGCTTCTCCTCAGCGCTGCCACGGGGCTCCGGCGAGGCTGCTGCCATCATGCCAGCCCGACTAGCTCGGGGGGAACAAATCCCTCGCAAATATTTACACAGCCCCAAAAGACATATGGCACCCAGGCCTCTCTGTTTGCCTCCCAAAGAGAATTAAGCTATCAGGCACGTTACTCTGCTCGCATTAGGAGCAACCGTCTTACCTCTTCATCAGCAGATAATACCCTGGGCTGATGCGCAGCCTGGTTGGGACGGCTTCATCCTCATCTGAAGCCCTCCCTAGTACCAACCCAGCAAGGACCACTCACACACTAAGGACTCTTGTGTTAAATGGGAGACAAACAAACCCAATTTTCTTCAAAAAATTAACGTGCTTCTCAGCTATTTACCCCTTCTCCTCCGTAAATCTACAACACTCAGCTCTGCAAAAAACACACAGAACGGGGGAGCTGTCTCGGTGTTGAGATCACTTATGAAAAGCTCATTATTTGGAAGGAAGAGAGGTATTTTCACCTTAAAGCTAGACTATCTGGTGGTTTCCTTGGACTCACAGACACAGGCTGGGAAAGGTCTGGCGGCTGCAAGTCCCAGCTCCTACACCAGGGATGGGCAGTTCCCTTGAAACATGCCCTGAAGCTCACACTCCACTCCCCATGGTATTAAATTAACACATTTTAATAGCCTGGGCTGTGAATGGAGAAGGCTCAGATGTTTGGTGCTGACCCACCACAATAACTGCTGCCTTTGCTACTGCTCACCCGCAGATGGGCTGAAAACAGACTGTGTCAGAAGGGAAACGCGAATCCAAAGGGCTTTAAGGAGGAAACCACTGAGCAAGGAAGCCACAATTTTTGGATGCGAGGGGTTGGCAACAGCTTCTTGCAATTAAGAAAAAACAAGCAAACAAAACCACACTGCTTCATCACAACACACACACACGCTGACCGACGGCAGATTGCAGATTACATGGCAAAGAGACCAGGGCAACGAAAACTTCACATCAAAGCGGTGATTTAACACCACGCGGCACGTCATCCACCACGCTCAGATCACCAGATGATCCCCAACTCCATCTGCCAGCATCTGAGCGCAGAGAGCAGCAGCTCCTGTATTCTGAACCATTATTCCCCAGGTGAAATTATCCACAGGGAGCACTATTGCAAGCTGCCACACACGCTGCGCACAGGGGCAGAGGACACTGTTACCTCTTCAGACCACAAACAAATGGCCGAGGGTTTGAATGGCAGGAGAAACTTAAGAGCAGTAGAGTGATCAGACACGAAAAGACAGACCTGTGCCATGAGAATGCCTTGAAAATGTTCTTTTGGGGCAGGGTGATCTGAACCTAGGCCAAAGCAATCCTTTTGTAGTGAGCAGAAAAAAGAAGAAAAAAACAAAACAAAACAAAAAAAAACCCAAACCACCAACACTCTTCTGCATATGGAAATACCACCATCAACACCACACTTCGGCTGTAAATCGCTGGCTTAGCTTCTAACCTTTTCCTTCCTACACAGCCCCAAACTGACCTCTGAAATCCCATAGGAAGTAATGGAAATGTCTTAAATTCTTCACTGTAAGAACAGTTTGCCCCGTGCCAAGCCCTGATTGCAAATATTTAAAGAACTCTCCCAGTTATAGCTGGTTTAAGTCGCTTTATAGGAGTCAGTTAGAGATTGAGAATTATTTCAATAAGTCAGGACTTCTTGGTATTCGGCTGCTGGATATAGGAATAAGGAGAGGAATTATATTCATTTTAGGCATGCGTTTGTGGTCTCTAAGGCAGAAGCTGCTCCTTGCAAGCTGAAAGGCCACTTGATGAGTGCTCAGATCCCGATGGACTCGGTCAGTGCAAATCAACTGGGTCACAGCAGAGAACAGTGCCAAACCCTACCCTCTGCCTGTTCAATGTGCACACAGCTAGTGAGCAGCTCAGCAGTACACACTCTAGCATCTTAAGAGCATCTAGACATTAGCTTAAATCCAGCTCAAGTTCTTCATTNGAAAAAAAAAAAAAAAAAATCCTTTCTAAGGTGATCCAGTGCTCTGCAGGGCCCCGCAGGATGCACTGCTGGTAGGATTTGTTATAAAACAGGGCTCCCAATTTATACCAGTGCCAGTGAACACTGTGCCTAGAGCATTACTGGCACAACAATAAACTGCACAGAGCTCTCCTCTCCCGGAGGAACTCCTCTACGTGAGGAATCTCCAATCTAAACAAAGGAATCATGCATCACACTGCCATTGGTGCTCCCTCCCCCAAAGTAAGCAGGATATAAGGTGAAGAGAAATACTCGGGATTGCGCCAAGTTCTAGCAAAACAAAGAAATTAAGCTGGTCAAGTGAATCATTTATCCACTACTGCTCCAAGCAAGCTGGTTGTGTCTGTATTACGCATACGTTTGTGCACACATGAGAGGCATATTCAGTTTACGTGCCACGTTCACACACTTTGCGAGCAAGTGACCGTCTCCAGAGCAGCAGCAGCCATTTCACAAGAGCAAATAAGGTGGGAGGAGAGCAGGTGGCCCCGTTTTGCCAGCTACTGGCCCTCTGCCCTTGGCTTCTCTTCCGAGATTTACTGTCACCATCAGCAGCGCTGATTCGCCTGATAGCAGAAGGCCATGCTGAGGTGTAAAGGAAATCTCCCTTTGACTTCACGAGCTTCCTTTAACTGCAAAACGTTGATCTAGAACAAAGATATCTCAGGTAAATGATTTGCCTAGAAGGAAGGGGTGCTTCAGCATTTCTCCCGTGCTCACCCCTCGATTTAGCACACAAAGCGGCAGGCACAGCAGAATTCACTGCCAGAAAAAGCCTGCGACAGGCTGAACTGCAAACTCAAAGAGATTTTCATGAAGAACTAGAACACACTTTGCTACATGTGCACGCGCAGTGAAGGCAACCTGCAACACCTACACTCACCTGCCTCTGTATCAAGTATTTTACCAAAGATTATATCTGGACCAGCCCATCGTAGCACTCTCCAAAACCAACAATCGATTCCCTGTTGAGCAAGTTATTGAAGGGCCAAGCAGCACCCTCCATAGTTAAAGAGAACGAAGTGATTTTGCTATTGTAATCCCACTTGGCATCATGGCAGCTAGCCTCAGGTTTTGATAAATCCAAGCTGCTTCTCCAATCCTTTTCTGTGGGGTTTTCTACTGGAGAATTTTCCTTTCTTGGTTGTTTTAACAGCAGGAGTTGTGCCCTTTAAGGGCCAGTGTTGCCAAACTAAAACCATATGTTCTTTCCTGTGGGCTGAAGAATCCAGTTTTCAAGCCACTACATCTTTTTGGTACTGGTCTGGCTTACGCGGATGCCTTTTGGGGAGACAGGGAAGGCAGAGGGGACAGCTGGGCAACTAAGCCTGTACACCCAGGAATTCCCATCCCATCCAGAATCTGGTTAATTTATGTAAAAAGCTCCCACTGTGGGTTTCATCAGCTTGCGTGAAGTTGATGCTCACTTGAGTCGGCGTCTTGCAGCATGGCAGACTAGCTCCAGGAAAAAAAGACGAATAAAATAGATGAAGAGGAGCATCAGCTCTCTCCAGGCTGCATGCCAGCACAGGGAAGAACAGCTCCCTGGAAAGTCAGCTTCGTTCCAGGGCTTAGGGACAGTGCGTAAAGCACACTTCTGCCAAGATGCACCATTTAAAGATTAGAGGAGGTCAGCTTCAGATTGCAGGATCGAGTTTTCACACGGTGAACGTTTCTACATTGAGAGAGAAATACTTTTCCCCTTAAGTATGAGTAGGAAGTATTAAACATACAAGTGGCTGCACTTAAAGGATCTAGAAAGTGCTTAAAAACCCTGGAGAAGAGATTACAGGTGATGCTGTGAGTACAAGTAGTGCAGGCTCAGGAAAAGGCAGAATCAGCGTGGCATGAGCCTGAGCTCCAGAAACAGCCTGAGAAATGGCCTGAACCATGGAAAGAACTGTCGCAAGAGAGACAGCCGTCCCAACAGCACACCAACCTCAGTTGGGTTGCTCTCCCTCATTTCAAGCACTCACCCGTTTTTCATTCCCTAGCAGTCTTAGAGAAGACACAACTAAAAATAGAGGAGTGTGCTCACACAGGGCGCTCGACTCCCTGCCCCTCGTTAATAAATTCCAGGAGACGCTGCTGGAAACTTCTATGTTCGGGCAGCAGGAGGAAGTTCAAGCCCTTGCGCCAACCTCCTAAACCAAACACGGACAGCCAGCTTTGGCCAGAGACACAGCTGTCACTTCAGCAGGGGACAAGCTCAGCTATGCAGCCTTTGTTGAAATAAACCCAAAAATAACAGTTAGTGCCACCTAGGGACCAGCGCTAAGGCAGGGAGGCAGAAGAGCCGTGCCACAAACAAAGGATGTCAGTGGCTGATTTACTCCTTGCAGGGATGAGAAGTCAAACTGCAGCAAGGAGAGGCTCTGGTCTGTTTAAATAACACCAGGTAGGTGTTTTTTGAGCTGGAGCTTCTCCCCAGAAAGGCACCGATTTAGATGAAGCTCTCACCAAAGGCTGCTCAAGCGCAGATTTTACCCCATACCGTCAAGCTCCTCATTTGGACAAAGAGCATAATTTGGCTTCAAAATACGCTGAGCTCTTTGGTTCAGGGAAGGAAAGTTTTGAGATGAGGGTTTATGCGGGACCAATGTGTACCTAGCAGTAATTTAGAGCTAGGCGTTTGGCAGACAGCCCTCTAGTCCATACTAATACATCACTTGTGATCCAAAAGCCGGGCAGCAAATTCACCCAAGCCGTGAACCCAGCACTAGATAACTGACAGCAGTTTGTTATTGCGGGTTAGACCCACGCATCAGCACGGGACATCCGGCAAGACCTAACATTTATTTAATTACGACTTTAGCTACGGAGAGCAAATGCAACTTCTAAAGAGAGCATGGGCTACCTTATTTCTTCCAGAAATACGAGTTGAAGCCCTGCACCACCTTGTTCAGTGCTGTTTCCCCTCCCTGCTATCTCCTTGGACCTTGCAGGGTTTGTCTTAAGCTACTAACTGGATCAGGCTCGTCACCCCGAGTCCTTTCTACAGATGATCCCACAACCTAATACAGCACAGCCGAAGCCTGCTGAGAGAGGCACTTCTGCAGGTGCGCGATGATTAATTGGTGCACATTTCCATATCACAAATATAAAAAAAAAAAAAAAAGACTTTTCAGCTTGGTTGAAATGCAGTATATTAACCTTTAAAACTGGCGGTCATGGATACCAGCTTCAAAAAAATTAATATCAATAGGACAAAATCCCAGAGGATAGCATCACGTTGCTGCCAGTTTTTCTGGAGCTTTACAAAATAAGGCATTTTGAGGCTTTATTTAAGGTCATGTTTTTCCATGCTCATTTTATAAAGAAAACCCAAAGCGGGTGAGATTTATAGGCAGAATTGAAGAACTGGAGGAGGGAAGGGGGGGGGGAAATCAGTAGTTGTAGAGGAAAGCTGTAGGTATGGATGGAGAGGCTGGGAGGAGAGGGCAGGAAGCATGGTTCGTGGGAACTGCTGCCATTGTCACAGTTAATTGCGGAGAGTCATCCACTCTGAAACAGGTTTGTTACTGAAATAAATAATATAACTCTCTTAGTTCAGCACCTTCTGCGGGACCACTGAGGCTGTAAGTTAACACGGTGTAGACGGTAAATCTTTCGAGCAAGAGATGCAGCAACAGCTTTGAGATGCACGCTAGCCCGATCTCACCCCTGCGTTCAGCTTTCAGCGCAGACCGCATCAGAAAGAAGCTAATAATCATTAAGCTGCCATCTTTTATTTCTAATTATTTGTCCCCACAGCAGGGTTCCTCCAACCATCAAGCAAAAGGGAAGCAAGTCTCAAAGGAGTAACTGTTTTGAAGAGGGCTTGCAGCTGCCACCACATGAATGGCTCTCCAAGAACAGTAGCAACTGCTACAAACTGCCCACAGAGCTAGGAGGAAAGCATCTCTCTTCAGCCTGTTTTTCAATGTTGGTTTTTAGGTCAACTAAAACAGCTTTTCTTATGCAACAAGAGACGCAGAAAGCTCACTCGCTTTTGAGCTTTTGCTTTCATTTAATTAGATGGTAATTCAGAAGGCAGCATTGCTATTTTAAACACCACAATGAGAACTATTTCACTGCCTTACAAAGCGCTAAAGCGAAAGCACTGAGCTAAGCCAGCCCTAGAACCTGACACCGCATGGGATCCTGATGGTCTCTTCTGAAGGGGTGGGACAAGCGAAAGAGATACCCTGCTACCACACTTCCAGGAGAGGGTCAAAGCAGAAAATCTCACTGAAAGGCGGAAAAGCAGGAGAATGTATTTGTTCTTCCTCTTTGAGCTATATGTGAATAAGAACTAGGGTGAGACCTGAGTTCACAACACAACTGCTAACAGCTTCACAAAACAATGCCCTTCTCTAAAAGACCCATGAATTAAAGGATAGAAAGAAACAATTTCATGTACAGGTAAACTTTAAGATCACAACACGCAGCTCCCAGGATCACCAATGCCAACGTATGGACAGACACAGCCCAGCAGCTGCCCATTAATGCGCACACTGCATTTACCACCTCCTTTGCCACAAACATAACTCGGAACATTTTTTGGGAGGAACATACCTCCCAACATTCTTGACAGCCTTCAAATAATGGCAACATATGTGAATCTTAGCTTGAAGGTCAACAGCACAACCCCAAACGTCGCACACTCCTCTTGCAACTTCAGCATTTTTCTGGACGGTTTCTGCCCTCCAGCTTCTCGCAGCACATCCCTTCATGGAAGCTGCTGGTGTGTTACTTTTAGGACCAATGCCCAACACTCTTATCAGGCCAGGAGAGGAGATTCACTTATTACAGCTCCTATGCATTTTATGTTTACCTAAGAGCTAAGCCAAGCTTAAAGATGGAAAAGCAACCTGAGCCTGCCGATTTCTCTGCGGAGTGAAGGTCAGGGCTGTCCCTGATCCAGTGAAACTGTACCACACAACCTTTATCTTTGCCATCGCTAACAAGGTACCACTTAGCTTTCTTGTTTGCTCACCAAGATTAATACCAAGTATTCAGCAAGCAGCAAACTTCATCTTGTATCAGGGTCAAAACGCCAAAAGCCGGTAAATCAGCAGGACCATTGAAATGCAATTCTCTACTCTCTGTGCCGTACACAAAAGACAACAGATCGCTCACGCAGACAAGAGTCGCGGTGAGACTGCTCTGGGGAGAACAAACCAGGGGTTTGGTTCAGGTTGCCAGCTTTTCCCAAGGAAGAAATCCACCCTTGACCAGAGACTTTGTTCAGCCTTGAGAAAAGAAGGCTTAGGGGAGACCTTGTCACCACGTTCCAGTAGGCTAAAAAGAAGATGGGGACTCCCTTTTTACAAGGAGTCACATGGAAAAGATGAGGGGTGATGGGTACAAGTTACTCCTGGGGAGATTCCAGTTGGACACAAGAGGAAAATGTTACACAATGAGAACAATCAGCCATTGGAATAATCTCCCCAGGGAAGTGGTGGATTCCACAACGTGGGACATGTTTAAGATTCAGCTGGGCAGGGTGCTGGGCCATCTTTGTCTAGACTGTGCTTTTACCAGGAAAGGTTAGACCAGACAATCCTTGAGGTCCCTTCCAACCTGGTACTCTATGATTCTATGGCTTGTCATACAGCGATAACCAGAAGGATGACCGTGTCCTGAAGGAAGAAGACCCTGATGATGCTCAGCCGGTCCGGGACACCCTGGCACAGCTACAGCCACTGCGCTGGTAGAGACGTACCTCTTGTTAACCCATTCCGACAGTCACGTGAGTGAGCACTTGCATTTTGCTCCAAACACAACTTCCCAGCNGGGACAAGGGGGAAGGGTTTTACACTGGAAGAGGGGAGATTTAGACGAGATATTGGGAAGAAATTGTTTACTGTGCGGGTGGTGAGCCCCTGGCCCAGGTTGCCCAGAGAAGCTGTGGCTGCCCCATCCCTGGAGGGGTTCAAGGCCATGTTGAACGGGGCTTGGAGCAGCCTGGGCTGGTGGGAGGTGTCCCTGCCCAGGGCAGGGGGTGGCGCTGGATGGGCTTTAGGGTCCCTTCCAACCCAAACCATGCTATGATTTCTTGCAGTTACACCTTCTGTGTGGAGGAGGTTTATTCTGCATTCAAATGACTGCTGTGTGTTTGGTGGGGATGGGAGCTCAGCACCTCTGATGAAGGCAGGTTCTCTAGTTAATTAATGATCCTTCTTTTAGAGACTTGGTAGCAAAGAACAGCTCATTCAGAACAAGAGACAGCTGCTCAGCTTCCAAATATAGTGCTTCACTTACTTCTCTGTAAGGACAACAGGTTTATGCTTGGATTTGATTCATCCCTCCTGCCCTCCCTTGTGAGGCATCGTATAATAATGCTGAGTTTAAGAATAAAGCAATCTGCTCCCAGCACCTTCCTCTGCTTTTCCCTTCAAGTCTTTCATCAGTGAGTGGCAGTACATTGAACGCTCGGGCACAGAGCGGAGCTGCTCGAAATACACTCAGTCCTTTCCATTACTGGGAGAGGAGAAGATATTACTGGGGAGTGGGTGCAGATGGACAGGAAAGGGGAAAGCTTAGCAAGAAGACACGCTGGTCTAGCAGGAAGTGTCCCTGCCCATGGCAAGGGGTTGGAACTAGATGATCTTTAAGGTCCCTTCCAACCTAAGCCATTCTATGATACTTCAAATTAAAAAGAAAAAGTCAATTAAAAACTTCTGACGTTTCCAGAGACAGCAACCTCAACGCAAAGGCTCCGCCGCATCCAGAGAACCAGCTTTACCCAGCAGATACCCCTTTCCTTTCCTCCACCCTGAGCGCACGCATCTCATTTTGAGGAGCTCTAATACACAAACAGCAGCTCGCAACCAGGCTCGGGGGCAGGCACCAAGCCTCTGCTGGGAAACCACGAGAATCCACCCCACCAGGACGATTCTCCCCCCGTGCAAAGCAGGATCTCTGAGAACGCAAGCTGGAAACATCCGTGCCTGCTGCACTTCTCCAAGCTCGACACACATTTCCCCTCCTCTGCTGCTGGAAGGGCCTGGGGCTCCTCTCCGTGCCCTGCAAACCCCACACACCTGCGGGTTTGCAGAGGGGAAGCCAGCCCTGCGCCGCGCTCCAGCCTCCAGAGAGCCCCTTACACAACCACGGCACTGATTTACCATCAACAGCTGTCAGGAGGCATCTGGGGAGAAGCAGGGAGTATTGCTTTCCACCACCAAAAACATTTTCACTTCCATTTGCTCACTTGCTGGCACTTAGTGTGCTTTTATCGCCGGGTCAGCGCTCGCAAGAAAAACTACTGCTGTGGGCTTTTCCATGTTATAAACTTGGCCTGGAAATTGCTATGTGAAATGCTTTTCAATATCCAAAATACTCACACTCACACAAGATAAATCCCACTGTCTGATAACAATCAATACTCCACAGTTTAAGACAGAATAAACAGGTCAGTTCATTATTTAAGTCCAAACGATTGGTTTCAGCTACTTCCCCTCGCGGATCTAATGAAGCAGGTACTTACCCAGAGATGAGACAGCCGGGCAAGCCACGCAGGCGAGGCACCAAAATCCATCACGGGGCAGTGTAGAGAAGAGAAAAGAGAAGAGACACTGGTTAATAAGCAGTTCCAGCTAAATGTGAAAAACCCCACCAGAAAAATCCCTCGAGCCACAAAGCCAAGTGCTCACACTTGTATTTTATGCGAGCGCTGCTAGCAGAGTTCGTGTAAGCGAACTTCAGCATCTGACTCTTCCCCGAACTGAAGATGGAACTGGACGCTCACGTTGAGCCACTTCTTAGAAATGTAAACACCGAGTGGGGAAGGAGAAAAAAAAAAAAAACCCACACCACCAAAAAAAAACATTAACCTGACATTACTTAACGCTGATAATACAGCGAGCGGTGACGCAGGCGTCCCGTGCCTGCCAGCCTCCAGCGAGGCCAGCCTCCGGAGCCCCGGGCACCAGCACAGCACGGGTCAGACGCAGCAGAGCCGGGCTGGAGAAGCGGCGAGCGCGGTGCGGAGGCTGCAGACTGGCCCCAGGCACTTCTGCGTCCGTCCGGCTCCTCCAGCCTTACAAAACTTATCGTGCAAAGTTCTGCAGGGGATGGACACAGCCCAGCGCCTCCAGCCTCGGCTCCACAGGGCTCCAACTGAGCCCTCTAGTGGGCTTTAAAACCTCAACAAAACACCCATAGACTTAATTTAATTAACACTCTGCCAGAGGCCTCTAAACCCTAATCCTCTCAACAAAAGGATCATTAACTAAATGAAGAGATTCAAGAGAGCAACGGTGCTCTCAGCCATCGAAAGGCCGTCTGCCTGCTCCAGTGGGCACACGCCGGGGCATGAGGAGGGTCCCAAAATCCAGCCAGATCCTCGGCTCATGCCGCAGCCCCACCGAGGGTCCAGAGATCCGCTCGACAAGAGCACACAGTCAAGTGCTCATGGCACACAGAAGTCTCGCAGGGTGCTGGACTCCTCTACAGCCCGCCTGCCACAAGCCCGCACCCATCCTTTGGGATGCACCGCAAAGCTGACAATCCCAGGGCTGTCATCTCCAGCGAGACCGAAACCCCGAACAGCTGAAGCAGGAGAGGATTTAGCTGGAGAGCTGGTTGGTTTTAAGTGTTATTATTCGCTGATGTCAAGAGCCTGGCAAGAAGGTGAAAGAGAGCTCTCCTTTCAAGAGGCAGCCTCGGTCCTTCAACCAAGGGCTGGAAAAACATCTCCATCTCACCATCTCTGCCAGCGTGAGCAGCAGGAAGGGTTTTCCTCACTCAAGAGAGTAGGGTGTACGTTGGCAGATGAATTTACAGCATGCAGGGTGCAGTCCTTTAAGGGACGATCAAGGAAAAGCCTTTAAAGTCAAAGGTTCCTCCCAGCCTACAAGATTTACCCCCATGAGACAGGGATGGAGATTCGTGTTTGCCCTTTGCTCTCTTGGAAAGCCACCTCCAACTCCTTAGCCACACAGAGGATCCAGCGCAGCTGCAAGGAGTACATCCACAAGACTACTCATTAGTATGGTGAACAGGAGCAGAAGAGAGCTTAATTACAGGGCAGGGATTGTTCCCTCTGGGTTCGGATGTCAGCAGCAGCCTTGGCGGGGCCGTGCTGCCCCACGGGACAGGCGTTCCTCCCCAGAGCCCGCAGCAAGCGCCGCCTTCGCCCCTGCCACGTGCAGAGCCTGTGGTCAGCAGGATCCTGGCTGGGGCTCTGCGATGAGCTGCCGAGCCTCAGCTCGCCAACGTGAGAACCCAAAACAAGGAAGACTTCAGGCGTTGCTCGCAAAAAAGCTTCTCTCGCTCAGCAGCAGCCTGCACAGGTCTCTCTGGAGATGCTACTGCAGCCCACCTATAGGTACTGGTCCCCTGCTTCTGGTATGCGAGCACCCCAGTCTCATCAGCAGCTTCTGAAGCTCAAATCTGAGCTCCAGCCATGGCGTTCACCAGGGCAGAGACTGCAGTAGCTGCTGGTGGGGCAGGCACATACCCCAGAGGCTGTCACAACCCAGGGCTGGGCTTTTAGGGTGGCCAGGAGATGCTTTAGCACACTGCCTCTCCCCAGGCCAACGCATCCTTCCCTGGTGGGACCTCAGCCCTCTGCAGTGCCACCAAGCCCATCGCAGCCTTCCCTGGAGGGACCTCAGCCCTCCAAGGTGCCACCAAGCCCATCGCAGACCCTCTGTGTTGGGGTTTCTATGCTGGAAAGCCTTCACAGAGGTCCCCATTTTCAGCAAATGCCTTTTGCCCCTGCCCTCTCCCTCCAGCTTTTCGGGACGTGCCTCCAGCATAGAGCTGACGTGTCTTCGAGCCTCCTTGCCCAAAGATGCAGGAACAACTGTTCCCAGAGCTAATGAGGCTGTCCTGCTTTGACCCGGGGCAGTCTTCAGCAGACACAGAATAAGCAGTCCTCTCCCCGTTCACCTCCTGGAATAAATCCCAAGAGTTCCCGTCTCCCCAGCCCAGGCAAGAACACAGATGGTCGCGGAGATTAAAACATACAGAGAATTAACCGCCCTGTGCAAATGAGCTTCTTCATCCAGCCCAGCGCTGCCAGGTGGTTTGAGGTAGGGTGCTTGGATGCGATCAGCACGGTTTGCTGAGCTCCGATAACAGCCTCGTATCGACCAGAACAGGGGGGGCCAGAAAGCCAAGAAGTTTGAAGGCAGTTTGTAGGGGGAGGCAAGACGCAAACTGCCGGAGCCAGGCAGCTGCCGCAACCACATCTGCCTCCTCCTGCAGCAGTAGGAAAAAAATAGTGACATCAGGAAAAAGCCTGGCCAGCAGCACAGATCAATTCTGCGCTTGGATATCTTGTGTTTTCCCACCGAAAGGCAGCTTGGATGGATCAAACAGCACCGCAACCCCAGCACGAGCCACCTGCAACTCCAGGCGCTGCCCCGACACCTCCGGCCGCTGCTCACGAGGCACCAGGCGCCCGTGGACTGGCAGCAGGCAGCGAGGGACACCCACACCGGCCCCCGCTGCCTTTCCGAGAAGGCTGAAGTCTTGGCACCCGGCTGAGGCGCAGGATCCGACACAGCACAGCACGCTGGGAAGGATCGGACCATCGCGTGGGGATGAGAGACCTTCCTGAGAAAGGCCGGGCCTTACAGGCAACTCACGCCAGGGAACTGCACCCCGAGCATGTCAGCATCACCTAAGCGTAGGTTTAAACTTCCCTTTATTTTTACTCAAAAACGGGGGGAAACACTAAAAAGAGTGGACTTCTCTAGCTCAGCCACATCTCAGCTGCCAGTTGGTATTTTTAAGGGACAGGTTTCAAGCCATGTGACGATACGGACGACCACATTTGCTATTAAAAACTTCCACTCCGCATCCCAGGAAATCCCCGAGCGGCGCTGACCCCATCTGCCAGCCCGCGGGCAGGCTCCTCGCGGCCGCAGATTGGCCGGGGCCGATCCCCACCATATGGGAGAGGTTCACCTCCACGTCAGACACAGGCGTTCCCCAGCGCAACATCAACGCAGATGGAGAAAGTCACGTTACAGCCCAACGTGGCACCGGGCCGGGCCGACATCTGCCCTCCATCGCTCCCAGGCTCAGCGCTGGAGCTCACTCAGACGCAAGGAGGCGACTCGGTGCCATTCCTGTTTGATACAGACCCTCAATGCAGAGAAAGAGCCTCGCCTCAAGTTTTGGAGTGCTCACAAACAGCTTATCCTATCTCCGAGGGTTTTTGGAGAGTGGATAGAGAAATACAAGCCCTTTAAAGGCTGGTGCTGTCTGGCAAGCAGTTAAACCATCAGGGGACAGCAACCACGCAGGGATCAGCTCGTGGAGGTCACACACAGCATGAGAAATGCTGTAATGCACCAGCTGTGTTAATGCCTCGGCTACAGTGATGCTTCAAGGCATCAGTCCCCCCCCGGCTCCCACCCAGGCCAAGCAGAGCTCGGGCACCGACCCTGACTTCTCCAGGCTGGAAGCGAGCTCGGAGCTTCCCAGCATCTGCTGCCCCATCGCTGGGATGCGCTGGCTTCTCTGCAGCACCGACAAGATTGCTTCAACGCCGGCGCCCCGTCACTCCAAAGGCTCCCAGCACACGTCACGCCTCACACCCCCTTGTTCAAACCCAGCCCAGGTCAAGCGTGGCCAGATGTAATTACCTACATGAAAGGAGCTTGAAGCCGCCTTGAATAAGAGGATGTATTTGTGCCGTCAGGCCGGGCTTCCTCCTCCTCCTCCTCTTTCGCTGCTTACCAGGGTGCCAAAACTTGCCTGACATTAAGTGGACCAGAAAGAACTTAACCTCATTCCTCGCTACTGGGAACAGCAAGAGGAGGCAGGTTTCTTAGTCACATATTTGCGAACAGGAGAACATTTTAACAGGATTCGTTCATTTAATTGAACAGCACACAGGGCGTCGGTGGCTTTAGTTGTGTTGGCAAAAGGCTTTGGGATGAGGAAATGCAAAAGCAAGGCCCCACACCCCAAAACACAGCCCAAAACACTTCTCGGAGCCAGGGAACTCGCCGCCGTTGAGCCTGGAGGCCGGCATGGGGCTGGGGTGGTTCCCGACACCCTCAGCATCCCCCCAGCTGCGTTTTCCCCACCGCCTCCAAACCCCCGAGCTGCAGGAAGCAGCACCACACGCCTCTGGCTAAGAGGCACAGTAAAACAAGCTCCCTTCCAGCCTCTCCTCCTAAAATCTGCAGGCAAGAGGCAGCTTTAGAGCCTCCCCTCCTAAAATCTGCAGGCGAGAGGCAGCTTTAGAGCCTCCCCAGAGCAGCGGGGGCCCGACTCGTGCGAGGCTCAGACAACACAAAGCCATTTTGACCCGGTATTTTCTGCCCCTGAGCAGACCCCGGGGCCGGGAGCCCAGCTGGTGCCTGCGTGTGCTGCCCATGGCACCCCGTGCCCGCCCGGCTGGTATTTCAGGATTTATCTCGGGGGCATCAGGAGGGGGACCAGAGACAAACCATGCTAATTGGATAGAACAAGGGTCCTCTGCAGCCCTATAATGCTGCCAGCAGCTGCTCAAAACCTCCTGTGAACCACAAAAAAATAGTTTCATCTAAGGAGCAGGCGTGGATTAAACCCCACAAACGCCCTTTTCACTGTGCAAAGTGCATTTCCCCCCCCCCTCCCCGGCCATTGCGGTCCCAAAACAAAAACCAGACCCGCAGATCGAACCAGGAAATTCAGCAAACTTTGAGCGCAAACAATAGCAGGAGGATTTTCCAGACCTTCGAGCTTGTTTTGCAAGTCCCGGATTATGTAAAGCACCGCTCTGCCATTGTCGGGGAAGCCGCGCTGGCTGCTCGGCGCCGGAGCCAGCTGGCACCGCGCTGCCCTCCCGGCAGCGCCCGCACCTCGCCAAGGCCTTGTGCAACACCACAAATTCCTTCCCAGCCACCTTCCACTGCAGCGATTACCACGAAAACCTTTCGTTTGACACCTAATTGTTATAGGATTAATCATTTTCCCGGGGTCTGGGTTTGTTTTCCAGGAGCCCAGGCCATAGGAGAAGAGTCTCCTTTGTGTCTACAAGGCGGCTCTCCCGTGCCCGGCGGTGCAGTATCCCTTCCATCGCTTAACTAATCCTTGGCTTTTCTGCCAGTTGGGAGACGCTGGAGGGATGAAGCAGCTATCGCTGCACACGCACCCTCTGGGAATACAACAGGAGAGGCTGAACTCATCCCGCATTCAGCTCCCGGCTGGAAAAACCCCGTCAGCACCCCCGAGGCAGGCGGGATGGGAGCCGGCATCCCCGGTACGGCACACGATCCGTGTCCCCTGGCAATGGCCTCGCACACGCACACGGTGCCGGTGCATTTGCCTAATTAAGACCTGATGAAGTGGGGAGATGTATTGTGGGCCTGGCAGGGGAACAGATGTGCCCCCTGAACCCGGCCACTGCCGGGGGAATCTCGCCGCTGTCTCCAGGGTGAATCAGCAGGAAAAAGCTCCAGCCGCGATGCTCAGCCCTGCGAATTCAAGACCCCGCTGTTCTGTCAGAGCCAGGGAAAGAAAAATGCTCTGTTCATCAGCAGCCTCTAGTGGGGAGAAGCCGCAGACGGGCCGGCCGCTTCGGACAGACCCCACCAGCCCCACCGAGCCCACCCTGGCTGCCCCCACCAGCCCAGCCGGGATGGCGCGGCACGGCCCTGCTGCTCGTGGTGTAAGGGATCCCCAGAGCCATGGACCGAACCACCATGGCCTCGGCGGAGCGTCCAGTGTGGGAGACAGCTCGGGGTGGGTCATCTGTGGTCCCACACCCAGCGCTGGTCCCGGGCTAAGCACGGGGAGCCGGCCACAGCACCTCCCCGTGCAGCCTGACGCAGAGCTCGCCCAAACCCCTAGGCAGAGAAAAACGCATAAAAGGGATAACTGAAACACCCAAATCCTTCCCAGGCAGCACCTTCAAAGAGAAATCTGTGGGTGAGTCCATCCCCACCACCTGAACCGCACCCCAGAGCTCCCGCACCTCCAACCCGCAGCACCCAGCATTGCCAAGAGACAATTTTGACCCCCAACTTCCAGCCACCAGCGCCTTGAGCCTCTTCCCGCAGCTGGGAACAAGCAGCAAAGGTAAAACGCTGCTGGGCACAGAAGGGAGGATATCTGCCCTCCGGGGCAGGGACCTGCAGCCTGCTCTTCTCCCCGGGGCACGGCTGCGGATGAAGCTCAGAAAAAGCTCCGTTATATATTAAATTAGTGATATATCCTCCAAGCCCCCACGCTCGGAGAACGGCCGACGTTGTGCTTACCCTCCGAGCCGCCTTCGCCCACCGGTGGCTGCGAAAGGACCCCGCGGTGCGGAGAGATGCGGCTGCAGGCAATTCCAGCAGCTGCCAGGCTGCGCGCCGGGAGGAGAGAGCCTCGCCAGAGCAGCACCGCCGCGGATGAGAAGGCACTTTCTCTCCTCGGCAGGGTTTCAAACCCTCTGGAGAAGGCCCGAAGTTTCTCTTCATTGCCAGGCAAAGCCAAGGGAAGGGACGGGGGAGGCCCCCGCCACCCGCAGAACAGCTTGAGCACAACCGCGGGGACACAGTTTGATGCGGGAAGGAACTTTTTGCTGACGCTGACTCGCCGTTACCATCGCGACATGCAGAAGCGGCACGTGCCCCACTTCGGGCGAGGAACAGGAGGGGCTGCCAGCGCCGCCACGAGCTGGGCGAGACCCACGTCTACGTGCGCCCCGACGCTCCGAGAGGAGCCATGCACCTGGGGGGACACAAACTGCTCCGCAAGTTTTGGCCGCCTCCTTTCGAGGACGGGCACGGTGCAGCTGTGTCACCCACATTTCGTACGAGCAGGGCGACGGCTGCGGAGGGAGCATTAAGCCGAACCTCAGTCCCACGGCACCCGGAGCTCTGGCGCGGGTGCACGTTCCTCCCACAGACTAACCGGGTTACTCCAGCAGAACGGGGACATGGAGGGGAGCCCGTGCTGCCCTGACCTTGGCTCTCTCAGAACTGCATCCGTGCCTTCGTTTAAAGCCTCAGGAAGGGAGCAGAGAGGGATGGGGAGGGTTTTGGGGTGCACCTTGCAAGAACCTAACTTGCTCCCGCACCCCAAGGCGGCTCCTCTCCCGCGGGGCAGCAGAGGTTCCCTCCCACTTCCCCATCCCCGGCTGTTTGCTCCAGCTCACCTGGTCCTGCTGCCAGGCGAGGGTGCCAGGGGGCTGTTGGTGCCCCCTGCGCCGAATCCCGTCCCCAGTGTGTATGGCCTGACCCCGTGCAGGGCGTCCATCGCCAGCCGTCAGCCCCTGCCTGCCCGAGCTGGCTGCCAACACAGACCCACACTTCAGCCCCACAGCCCCGCTGGGGAACCCACGGAGGACGGGGCACCCCGATACCCGGCTCCCACAAACCACAGAGCAAATGTTGATTTTCCCCCACGCGGGAGCCTCAGCGTAAAGTCAACCCTTGGGCGAGGAGGCGGCTGCCAGCAGCACCAAGCCAAGACACACCCCTCCATTGCAACACAGCCCTAAAGATAGCCACTGTCCCCTGCCGCTCCGGCCAGCGGCTCGGACCCCACGGCACCTGCCGAGCCCACCGGGAAGCGGGGAAGGCAGAATCCCCCCCGGCGCAGCCCACGGCACAGATTTGGGAGCAGATTCACCCACCCCTCATCCTGCTATGGCTGCAGGAGGGTGAAACTCAGGAAGGGAAGAGATTGCAGGAACCATCGCGTCCCGCCGCACGCTGCTGTGGTGGCTACATCAGCGCCAAGAGCCCCTGTCTAAAAGGGGATGTGGGGAGAGAAATCCCCTGCTCCCGCCGCCATGAAATGGGGGAACGGCGCAGAAAGTTGATGGCAAGGTTTTAGCGCTGCTCGGTTGAGCGCGGCATCGATCCGCACCGGGATGGGTATCGACGGGAGGAGGAGGAGGAGGCTCCTGGCGCTCTGCAGCTCCGCCACCACTGCCACCACCGGCTTCGGGAACCGTCTCAGCGGGCGCAGACGGCATCATGGGGAGAGGGGAAGGAGCGCGGATGTCCCCAGTCCCCAGTCTGCAGCTCAGGCACAACCCCAGCGGACACCAAACGCTGCTGGGGAATCAGAGCCGGACCCAGGTGCCACCGCGGGAGCTGCCACCTCCCAGGGAGGGACAACCACGCTGTCGCCGGGACGGCAGTGGGGGGATCCAAGTCCCCTCTGCAGGAACACCACTATGGGGGGGAAACACCCCATTCCCGGGGCTGGCAGCCTCCCATGGGGCAGGGCCCCCATGTCCCATCCACCTCCCAAGCCTCAGCCTACTGCAGGCCCCCCCTGAGCACCTCACCCTCCCCACCCCACA
>VWZL01006096.1:58876-104658 GCA_013396915.1 Stercorarius parasiticus | reverse complement strand
GGCGAAGGGGAGGGGCCGGGAGACCCCGCCCCCGCGCGACGTGGGGGCGCGTGACCTCCCAGCGCCGCCGTGACGTCACCACCCCATATAAGGAGAAAGTGCCGCGGGGACTTCCCCAAGCTCCCCCGGGCCGGGGTCCCCGCTGCCGCCGGGCAGAGCCCCAGATACCCCCCCAAAAACCGGCAGAATCGGGTCTTTTGTAGATTTTTATGCTCATTTTCACCCGCCTCCTTTTTTTAACCTTTTGGTTTTAAACTTTTTTTAGGGCAAAAAGTCCCCCTGCCCCGGGGGAGCCCCCGTCCTGCCCTTGCCCCGGGGGGGCTGCGGCGTGGCCGGGGCTGATAAGGGCGGGGGGTCCGAGGCCGGGCCGGATCCCCTCGGGTCCCCGCGAGGACACGCCCGGGCTATCGGGGCGGTGCAGGCGGTGGCTGCGGGCGATAAGGGAGGAGCGGGGCTCCTCGGGGGCCGGGACGGGCACGGAGGGGGCGGCGGGATGGAATTCGGGCACGGAGGTGGCCCCAGGGTGACGGCAGTGGCCCCAGGGTGGCGGTGGTGGCCTCGGGGTGGTGGAGGTGGCCCCAAGGTGACGGTGGGGGTCCCAGGGTGGTGGTGGTGGCCCCAGGGTGACGGTGGTGGCCCGGAGCTGGGCTGGAGGAGGTGGATGCTGCCCCGGTGGCCCCACGGCACCCCGCCTTGGGGACAGGGTCTCCCCCAAGGGAGGCGCCTGGTGCCACCTAACGGCCACCGCCCTGGGGACACAGGCGAGGACCGTCACCCTGTCCCTTCCCGCGGCCTGCCCAGCCCCCAGAGAGGGACGGGGCCTGTCCCCCCACCTCCTGCTTCGCCCCAGGGGAGGAGGAAGGGCTTGGGGGGCAAGTGGAAGGTTTTTGGGGGAAGGAGGACGATTCTGGGGGGGAAAAAGAGCCCCTGGCCCCTCGCGGCGGCGCCGGGAGAGGGGGGAGCCCCTGGCTCATGTGACGAGGGGGGATGAGTCCGTAAGCCGTTAAGCCACGGCAAAGCCCCTCGCGTTCTGGCCCCGTTATCACCGACTCCCGCTCACATCTGCTCCCGCGGTTATTTTTAACCGAGTATTAAGGACTCCTGGGTCCTTAAGCAGGCGGGGGCCGGGGGGGGGGTGCTCCACTTGTGTGTCCCCTCCCCAGGGCGAGGTCTGTGGGCTGCAGAGGTGCCCGTGCGACACGGACACCCGCCCCGCTGCTATGCGGAAGGGGGAACAGGACCCCCCTCCCCTCCCCACCCAGCCACCAGGTTTGCAGGGTGTCCCAGCACTGGTCCCAGCAAGCCGGTGGCACTGGGGAAAGGCCGGAGCAGGAGCCTCGCACAGAGGGGTGCTGCCGGGGATGTAAAAAATAAAAGAGATATTTATTAGCGTGGAGTAAAGTGCAACTTCGGCGTCGTTTTACACTGGGAAGCCGGGCAAATGGCAGGAGAAAAGCTCAGAGCAGAGCTGGGGGCAGGGGGAGAAGAGGCCCCGAGCACGGCTGGGCTAAAATCAGGGTACAGGAACTGTACAAAGGCCCTTAAAAAACCAAAAGAAACAACATCAGATAAATTATTTACAGTTCAAATTGATTACAGGGAACAGGAGGCTGAAGGCTCATGAGCTTCCGCAGGCTGAGAGAGCAAGAAAAGAGAGGCTGAGACAGGACTGGCACCGAGCCGGCGTTTCTGCGGCGTCAGGGGCCGCGGGACAGCGTTTATTGAGGGCTGGGATTGTCCTCCAGCACCAGGAGGTCCCTCCAGTTTCGGGGTGGGAGCTGTGGTGGAGTAAAGCCTCGGTGCTGCAGGGTGGCCCCTGCTCCTGCCCAGCTGGGACAGGAATTCACCGTGATTTCCAGCGGTGAAAGGCAGGAAGGGTTTAATGAACGAGATCAGGCCTTTACCTGGATGTTTCTGCCAAAATCAGCAGAGACTAAACACGACTGATAAGGCTTCACGGAGCTGCCGAGGTGGGGGCTGCACCGCTGCTGCACCAGCCAGGCTGGGGGCTTACGGGTGGGCTCCTGGGCTGGTGGCCTCTCCCGGAGCTACGGGCCAGCAACCAGCACGTCCTTAACGGCAGAGAGACTCTGCTCAGGGAAGAAGGGAACTCCACCACCGGAGACCCCAGCACCACGTGCCGCTGCCTCGGTCACTCCAGAGCCACTCCAGTTACAAATACGGGCGTTTTTCTTGGCAGTGACGGAGACCCGAGCTGAGCCACATCCCTCCAACCCACGACCCACCAGCAAAGACCCCAAAGCTGCAGCCCCACTGTGGATGTGTGAGACAGTGGGTCCAGCCCCTCTCCCACCCCGGAGCCATTTCTGAAGAGACTACCCAAAGGGACAACAGGACATCACGGTGCTACGAACTGTCAGGAGCAGCACCACAGGGGACAGGTTTCAGCCTGGCTCACCCCCAGTTCACGCTGGAAGAACCCCTCAGGTCTGGAAGAGGCCCCAGGGAACCCGAGGCGAAGCGACAGCCTGGCCGGATCCTTTCCTCTATCAAGAACCCCCTTCCTGGGCTCAGATCTGCAGGAGGCTCCGTCTCCTGCAGTGACACCACACAACTCGCTGTTTCCTTGTCTTTGCTGTCACCCTCCCTGGCACACCAGGCTGAAAGGAATTTAACGGGAAAAAAAAGACAGCCCAGCTTTGAGCTGCCGTGGAGAACAGGTCACCCAGGAGACGCTCCTGCTCTCCAGGAGCCAATTGGTCTGGAATAAAGCCGCTAACGGGAAAGCACGTGGGAGGGTGAAAGGTGGGCACAAGGATGGGGAAGAGCTTTTGCCAACTTGTTGGATCCAATTAGCCAAAAAATAATTGAAAAGTTCAGCAGGAGCCCAGCACGGGGCCAGGACCGCTTTCCTCACTGAGGTTTGCATCCACACGCAGCGGAGCCCCGTTCTGCTGGGAAGCGGCTGCAGAGCTCCAGCCTCCTGGGCTTCCCCTCTCTCCTGCTCTGGGTTCTCCATGTGGTTTTGGCAGGCCAGTGGCCACGGGGACTCGTAGCCGCTGTGCTCTCAGCTGGAGACAGGCTGGAGCCACGCGGCTTTGATCCACTCTCCCATGTGGTCAGCGGGAACATGGATCAAGTTTGCAGCTCAAGCCTGTTTCTGGTTCCTTCGCTGACTGTTGCACCACCGCGGGTGAGGGTCAGGAGCCTGGGGCAGATGGGGCTGTTCCCCCCCTGCACCCCGGCTTGTTGGCAAGGCCACTGGGACGACTGGTGGCGAACGGTGCTGTTCTGAAGAGCACAGCCCCTCACAGAGGGGGAAAAGGCTGCATCGTCCTGGGACACAGCCACGAAAGCGCTGCAGAGCCCTCTTGACACCTTGGCCCGTGGATCTGGCACAGAGAGGGCTACTGCCTCTCTGTCTTGACGTGGTCTCCAATCATCCTCCGGTGATACGTGGCCAGGAAGATGTCGTTGTCTCGGGGGCAGTCGTAGTGGCAGGAGCACATCTTGATGAACATCATCTTCCGCTGGAAGAAGTCCCCCTCGGGGCAGCGGAACTCCACCTCCACGGTGCTGGTGATGTACGGGGTGCAGCAGCGGCCGTCGGTGCAGCTGCCACAGAACTTGGGCCGGTAGGAATGGGTGCTGGTGCAGCCCGAAAACTCAAAGTGGAGGCTCTGTCGTGGCTTTGGGGTCCGCACACACTTCTTCCCCTTCTAGGGAGAGAGCAGTTGGGTTAACAAGGTCGTGACAGAAAGGTCCACCTCACCCTGCACTCTATCTCCATCACTGGGCAGTAGGACACGGAAAAAGTGGAAGCACAGAGCAAACCCTGTGAGACAGGGTCATCCCTGACATGTACCTAACTAGGTTGTCCCTGGCATTCCCAGTGTTGTGTTCCCTCTCCCCAAGCCCAGTACCTTGGTTTTCTCCATGGGGAAGTCACAGGGACGGACCATGCAGAGCCGGGTCTCCTTCTCCAGGCGACACTGGGGGTTGTCGTTGGTCACTCGGGCAGAGATGCCCATGCCGCAGCTCTTGGAGCATGCGCTCCACTCGGTGGTCTGCACCAAGCAGTTCTCCTGCAGGTTATTCAGCTCTGGCTTGTGTGCTGGATCCTCCCTGAAAACTGAGCCACGCGGGAGAGACACAAGGCAAGGTTCAGGGCCTGGGACAAAGTGTGGCAGCTCCATGGCTGCTCCCAACTCGGTCTGACTCTTCAGGAACAGTAGCAAAGGTCTGATCCATCCCGTGGGCTACTCAGCCTCGCAGCAGGAGGAGGACACGGGGCCATTTCCTACCGCAGCCCAGCTCCAGCCAGTTCTGCTGTGATATCAGACGGGATGCAAACCTCCCCGCAGCATCACAAAGGTCTCACCTTAATGGTGTTCAACGCTTGATACCCACATGACGGTGCACAAAGTGAGAGTCACCACCAGTTCCAACCAGATGTGACTTAGGGCCCGCAGTCCAAAGGCACTTTGGATCCACCCCCATCCCCCACCAAACAGCTCCCGGCCCTGTCACCTCTGCCCACCACTCACCCGCCATGGCCGTTTCGAAGCGGTTTTCCTCACCACCCTCCTCGCAGATCCACTCTTCGCAGCACTTATTGCGAAACTTCACCCGCCGGGGGTTCGGGCACTCGGGGGACGGCAGCCGCAGGTCGTCGGAGCAGAGGGGGATGCAGCCGATGGCCCCGTCCATGCAGATGCACTGCAGCTTGCAGGTGGGCTGGAAGCTCTCCCCGTTGTGGTAGATCTTGCCCAGCAGGTCACAAGTGGCTCCCTCGTGAGCTGTGGGAAGGGGGAAGAGGAGAAGCTGAGCAGACGGCACAGGGCTGGCAGCACGGTCGCTGCCTTAGGGGGTGACAGGGCTCCCGGTGAGGGACAAGTGCCCACACGCAGACTCTCCCCTGCTCTGCCATCCCAGTGCTGGATGCAGCAGAAGTTGGCACGTTTCATGTTTGGCTCCCCGGACCCAAGGCTATTGCCGACACGGATATTTGGAAGTTGGCTCCAGCTGTGCCAGACCTCCCAAAGTTCTCTAGGAAAAAAAATCTCCACTTGGACGAGGTTCTGAGTGGGAACTGTGTCGTTACAGCTCCCGAACAGCCTGTTCTCCAGCCGGAGAGTGGTTGCCCACCCGGCGCAGAGAGTGTCCCCATCAGTGGCGGTGCGCAAGATGCACTCCCGACACCGTGGGTGAGCCAGCCGCTTCCCTCCTCCTTACTCCTAGGAGACCAAAAGGCAACGTTCCCCTAAGAGCAGCCGGTTCCCCACATGTCTAAAGGTACCTACAAAAAGGAAAATAACACTTTGGGTTTATGACCTTTTTGGCTCCTCTGTGATGCATCCATCTCTTCTTCCATCCAGCCACAACTTTTGCTATTTCTCTCTGTTCTGATCTCCCGATCTCTCATCTCCAGCCCTCCTACGAGTCCTTCACTCCTTCCCGATAAAACTTAAATGAGGAAAAAGGGAAATGCAACAATATCTGACACACAGGAGCAATATTCAGCCTGCGGGTGCAAGCAACGCTCGTGAGTTCTTACGTCTGAATTAGCCAAAATTTTCCCAGTGTTAGTTTTCCAGCAGAAAACTCTCATTTGATTACAAGTTTTGCAGGCACAGATCAATGTCAAGAATGTTTTCAGTGAGAAACAACTGAAGCATTTCAATTCGATATCAAAGATTTCCCTTGTGCTCTCACAATAGCTCAGCCAAAATACTTGTTGGACGGTATCCCCAGGGGGAAGCATTTTGCTCAGGTAATTATTTTAGATACTATAAAAATCAAGATGAAACATTTTGATACAACGGAAGCGGAAAGTTTTGACACAGCTGAACGAGTATTCCAAATAAGTCATGGAAAGGTTTGAGATTTTTTTTTTAATTTTTTTTTTTTCTTTCAGCCTGAAATGAAATGTTGAAATCTCAAGAGTTGTTCACAGGACAGAAATCCTGCTTTTGGACACTTCTCATCAGCTGCTGTTTTCTGCAATCCTGAACCTTAAAAAACAAAAAAAATCCATGCAAACCTCTATTGGGAAGTTACCAAAATGAAGGATTCTTGGCTGCTTGCGGAGGCTTACCAGGAAACCTGATCTATTTTCCCCTTAGTCCCGCTCGCCCGCGGAATGTTGTCTCAGACACAAAGTGTTTGGACCAAAGAAGGAGCAAGAGCCTCTTTCCATCCCACCTAGCCCTCGAGGGGACACAAATCCTTCCGGGCTGCTCATGCTGTGTTCCTAACCAGAGCTGGATCTCAACTTGCAACTCTTCTCAATGCCACCAGGATAAAAATACTCCTGTTGCTCCTACTTAGAAGTTTCAAAACCCTCACTTTTTCCATCAAAGCGGAAGCCATCCACTTTCCCTCTACACAACCATTCATACTTATTTTTAAATCCTCTTTCACTGTTTTTCAGCCCCCTCGCTTCCCGATGAACTGATCGTGCTGTTCCCTCGGCAGCACTCCTCCCCACCCAAGGAACGGCAGCCCGCTCCGGGCTTTTATGATGTTTTCGAAATTCAATCGTTTTGTCGTGCCCTTCATTACCCTACAATGACCTCACTTTCCCCTTGACCTGATCCAATTAAAGCACCCAAACAGATTGCGCCGGCGGAGTGAGAGGACTCTTTATTTACCAGCTCCGCTTGGCACCGCCACCATCTCCTGCCTCCAAATGCCGAGTCCAGCCAAGGAGACTTTTGCCCTTTTCTGCAGGGAATATGGCAGAGCTCAAGTGAGTCACTCCGGTGGCTACAGCTCAGCTCCCTGCACCCACCCAGCCACCCACCACCCTTAGGCTCTCCCGCTCTAGACCTTCTACAGGATAGAATCATAGACTGTGTTGGGTTGGAAGGGACCTCTAAAGACCATCTAGTCCAACCCCCCTGCAGTCAGCAGGGACATCTGCAACTAGATCAGGTTGCTCAGAGCCTCATCCAGCCTGGCCTTGAAGGTCTCCAGGGATGGGGCCTCCACCCCCTCTCTGGGCAACCTGGGCCAGGGGCTCACCACCCTCAGTGTAAAGAACTTCTTCCTAATGGCTAATCTAAACCTGCCCTGCTCTAGTTTAAACCATTGGCCCTCGTCCTATCTCCCCATGCCCTTGCAAACAGTCCCTCCCCAGCCTTCCTGTAGGCCCCCTTCAGGGACTGGAAGGGGCTCTGAGGTCTCCCCGGAGCCTTCTCTTCTCCAGGCTGAACCCCCCCAACCCCCCAACTCTCTCAGCCTGTCCTCACAGCAGAGGGGCTCCAGCCCTTGGATCATCTCCGTGGCCTCCTCTGGCCCCGCTCCAACAGACCCACGTCCTTGTGCTGAGGGCTCCAGAGCTGGACACAGTACTCCAGCTGGGGTCTCACTAGAGCAGAGCAGAGGGGGAGAATCACCTCTCTGGATCTGCTGCCCACGCTTCTTTTGATGCAGCCCAGGATGCAATGGGCCTTCTGGGCTGCAAGCACACATTGCTGGCTCATGTTACTCCGAGGTCTCTGCAGGAAGGGATGAATTCCTCTGCAACACATGAAGTGCTCCATCCTGGGATAAAACTAAACAAATATACAGCAATTTTCACTCCAATGGTTCCCTCCCTGCCTCTTCTGAGATGACCTTCAGGCTGGTACCCATCCTAGAAGCTTTTCCAATCACACCTGAACACCTCCCTGCTCCTTTCTGCTCCCATCACATCTGTCTTGTTTGGATCCCTCTAAGTACCGTCTTCTCTAGTCACGAACATGGATCTTTCTCTTCATTCGGTTCATCAGTCCACGTTCAGCTTCCTTCACTGCCTCCAAAACCCCCCATCTTCCAAGAGACCAGTGCGGACATCACAAAGGTACCACCCAAGGATGTTACGTCCCAAATCCTCCATCCGATTTAGGGAGATACGCTGATCTATGTTCATCCGGGATTTTTGCCAGGGAAATCTTAATTTCTCATTTAAAGGCAGGAAGGACAGTTGTGGTCTTCGAGTCTGATTTTCTACAGAGCAGGGACTCTCACTCCAAAATCTTTGGATCAAACCCAAACGTCATGGTGAGTACGAAGCACTTCCTTGAGAAAGTTTCCAGTCTTCGTGTGAAGTCTGTGTGATGGAGACTCCTCCAAGCTCCTGAGTAAATTGTTCCAGGGATTTAGCTACCTTTACTCTACAAACATACACCTCATTTCTAGTCTTAATTAGGCAGTTTACAGCTTACACCCGCTGGAAGTTATTACGCCTACGTTTACCTTATTAAGCTTCAATCATGAGCTCTCGGGTCTATCAATGCCTACAGAAAGTACTAGGGAGCTCATGCAGCTTCTAAAGATCGCAGTAACTGGGGAAGGAAAATTAAGTAACTTAGAAAAACTTCTCAAAAGAAAGGGGAAAACACCTTCTGCAAGTTAAATCTATTATTTAGAGTAAAAAAAGAAATTGTATGTGATACTGGCACTGCAAAATGGTGCAGTTCTACCCGAAACGGCCCTGTCTCGGAGTGGTGCAAGTGGTTCCAGAGGTGCCCTGTGCAGTGTCTGAACAATTCCCAGAGCGTTCACACCAGCTTTCCAGCCCTCAGGTCTTCCTGACTGTTTTGAAAAGCTTGAATTAAAAAAAAAAATGGTCAGCTCCTGGCAGAGACAAGGGCAGAGGAGTCTTGTTTTTAACCAAAGAACAGGAGACTGAGGAAATACTTTCTTTTTCCCCTCTACACTAAAATAATTTTTACATGTTTTAAAAATAGCTACTAAACAAAACAAAAAAAATCAAAAAGTTTTCTTTTCTGGCTGCAAAGAGGCACCAGGAGAGAAAACAGGTCTGCATTTGTATTTACCTGGCTCAGTAATTTTCATGTTCTACATACACGCTATTTTGCAAACAAGCCGTTCAGCTCTTTCCACCCACGTGCTGAAGCCAGAAACATGCTTTGCCTCTTGCACATAAGCACTCGAGTGCAAAATGCCGATCTCCAGTGCAAGGCAGGGAGATTTGGGGTGAGATTTTCCAAGCAACTGTACTTTCCAGTCAAAATCCAGATCGCTGATATTTACCCACGGGCACTACAGGGCTGGAGGATGTCACCTAACAACATCATGGGAACAAAGGAGAGTCCCAAACCCCGACTCGTGCCTTTGGGAACATCCTTCACTGCAGGAGGAAGCAGGTTGCGTGCGTATCGGTACCAGTAGATCTGTTGGCTCGCAGGGGCTGGCACAGATCTCGCAACGTGACGCTGGATGAAGCTCCAGAGGAAATTCTGATGATGCCGCGGGTTTTCTGGGAGGTCTGCAGGCTGCAGAGGGCTGAAGGGGCCACAAGCAAACCACACAATAACAGAACATGCAGCTCTCACCTAAGCAGATCCCGCTGCCTCTGTGGATTTTGGAGAAGTCGCAGAAGAGTCCCTTGTGATGATCGCAGGGTTTCTGCAGGGAACAGAGCTCGCCGAGCTGCCTGGCACACACCTTGCAGCAACCACAGGCATCCAACACCTGGCTGGTGCCAGCGGGGCACTGCAGAGGCTGGGAGGGACACTGGCATGGATACGTGCAGGCCTGCGGTTCTACCTGGAGGGCAGACAAACCATGGAGAAAATGAGTCTCCCGCAAACCAGCCAGGCAGAGAAATGAAAAACAAGATTCTGCTTCAAGCACAGACACCCCACCAAGAGGAGGGAAGACCCACTTCGCCCTCCGCCGGCGGGCCCCGCTGCAGAGGAGGTGCGTGGACACGCAAGACTCAGCTTTTTCCCATCCCTAACTCATCTGGAGCTCAAGGGAAAACAAAAAGATGCCTCTGGGAAGCAGGGCCAAAACAAACAGGACAAGCAGTAGCTTGGAGTCCCAGCACAGCTCAGCCCCCCACTTCCCTGGAAGCAATAAAATAGTAATTATTAACAGTAAGCAATTCCCAGCTCTTACATAGCACTGCTCAGGAGAAAACATCAAAGCACTCTGCAGCTGCGTCATTAGACCCTGTCCGAAAATGGAAAAAGTGAGGCATGTAGCAAAAGGACCTGCCTGAAGTCAGCCAGCACTGAAAACTGACCCAAAGGCTCCTGAGTCCCATTTTGTCCCCTGGATCTCACACTTTATTTGTTATTCCCAGAGACAGGCCCTCTCTTCTCCCCTTTCCAGGGAATGCAGTGTAACCAACCTTCCTCAGGACCTTGTGAATCACAGAATCATAGAATGTGTTGGGTTGGAAGGGACCTCTAAAGGCCATCTAGTCCAACCCCCTGCAGTCAGCAGGGACATCTGCAACTCGATCAGGTTGCTCAGAGCCTCATCCAGCCTGGCCTTGAAGGTCTCCAGGGATGGGGCCTCCACCCCCTCTCTGGGCAACCTGGGCCAGGGGCTCACCACCCTCAGTGTAAAGAACTTCTTCCTCATGGCTAACCTCAGCAGTTTGGCAGCATTTCAGAAGTGCTGGCCACCTTTTGAAACCCATCCTTGGCTTTTATGCCACTTCAGATGCTAAACGAGGCTATGTCTGAAGGAGGGTTACACCTTCTCCAGAAAAACCAGGATGCTCCAATAACTCAGTCTGTGTCATCCTTGTCCTGAATCAGCTTGGAGTAGATACACGAGACTCAGCTGTGGATGTGCCCAGATTTGGGCAAGATGTCAAAGCACGACTGTGAAAGGGTCTGGAAAGATCCTCTGATATCTCCTCAGAAACATCAGTGTGCTAACTCCAGCCTGGTTTTCTGTTCAGCTTCCGCCCACTAAGATTCTCCAGGCAGTTCAGAGGGATGCAAGAGCACCCCATTTGCAGTGCTCAGATGCTGCGCTGCTGGACACGGGGCAGCTCCCACCCCAGGGCAGCTCTGCCGTGGGGCTGACACAACCTTTGCAGGTAGATGATGCCACCGAAACACTTTGGGATCCTGCACTGGGGTGAAGAGGAGGAAACCACCCTCCAGGACCAGACCCCTCACAGCTCCGCTGCCAGACCCGGCCACTGCCACCCAGGGAGAGGGGCTGCAGCAGCCGGGAAGAGCCTGGGGAGCGGCGGGAGGGGGGAACACCTGGAATAGAGGCCAAAAAAATATCCTGCTGCAGCTCTGTTTGCACTTGTTATATCCCATCCAGACCTCGCTTGTGAAACAGCTTCCTTGGATATTGTGTTTGTCACCAATAACAGTAGTAAAACTTTTCCAGCTGTTTTGACTGTTGCTCAAAACAGCTGCTCTGCCTTGAGCTCACGTGGGGTCAGAAGATGCCAACTGCTTCGTATTTCTGTAACAATCGGCGCAGCATGGTGTAGGACAGGGATTAGCCTAAATCTTAACTCGCAAGCCCTCCCCGTCTCACCCTGCTCAGCAGGAATCAGCGTAATTCTCCTTGAAAACTCCTCGCGCAAAGTATTTTGGAAAGAAGCCTCTCCTGCCTGTGGCCCAGCTGTTCTGAGACGGCGGCCTTCAAGCCACCGACTGGGAGCTGGCGTGTCCCAGGGATCTCTTCCCGCCTGCTGAAGTGCATTAAAAGACGCTAAAAATACAGAAACGCTTTCCTACTGTTTTTCATGGATGCAACCGCTGCGGCTGCCAAAAGGACGTGTTATTCAACCATGGATGAGTGGGTGGGGGGTACATGAGATCATAAAAGAGGCAAAGCATTCCTAACACGGGGCCTATATTAAGATGCAATCCATGCACTTAAAAAAAAAATAATGACAACAAGCATTTTCCAATGCAGTGTCAGCTACAAGCCATATAAAGAAACGCTCTCAAAATAGCTCTCCTACTGAAAAACAAACCAAAACAACCTCTTTCAGGATAACAGAGGACGCAAAGGAATTAAACCCAACCGAGTTTTCTTTCTTGCCTTCATTAATCATTGTTGGTGCTGTTTATTTCATTTAATAACTCACCCAAAGAAACTAGACCACCTGGTTTTACCTTCTGTTTACAATCAGCTCCGCTTCCTCATCGTATTACGGCTGCTTTTCAGCACAAGAACATCTGGATTCCGACGTATCGGAGACCTGCGGGGTGACTCTGCACCCCTACCTCTGCCGTGCCTCATTTCCCCCACCTGTGAGCACAAGCACGGCTTGAAAAGCCCAATTCATCGGGATTTGCAGGGCTCTTTTCAATAATTCGAGATTTTTCCAATCGGTCAGCTCAGACATGCTTTTCCATCACCCAGTCCACCTGGCCCCGGGGTGTGCTGGGACTCCTGCTTGCTCGTTTTATTACTGAGCAAAGTCAGCTCATGCTATTTATTCCTCTTGCTCCTCTCACGAGCCCAGGAAAGGAGAGAATGGGATGAAATCTTTTTTGGCTCATGCACAGTCAACGGTGAGCACGGAATGACTGGCTCATGAGGGGAACTGCTCGAGTTGGGAACAGCTGGTAGAAAGTCAACCTTGAACCAACTTCCTAGAGTTCTCCATGACTTAATTTGCTTTCACAGCAATTTCAAATAGGCTAAATAATAGATTGTACAGGATTGGCATGGAGCACCCTCCATGCTGCATTATTTTTAAGGACTGCTTCTAGGAGGTGTTTCAGTACAGCGTGGAAACTGCCCAAACTGTCCCTAAGAATAGCAAGGACTCGTATTCAGGGCTTTGCTACAGGCCCGTACGCCCCACAAAGACCAGTACTTCCACATAACGTGCTTCCGACCCAGGTGCAGAGGGATTCAGCTTAGAGAACATTTAGTTTTCTTCCCCTCTGCAGAAGGGTCTGTCCCCAAAATGACACTTTTACCTTCACTGAGCAGGATCCTAACTTCATGTTGGCTATAGCCTTGACCGTGTTTCTGATGGGGTAGCAGTGTGCTCCTCTGAACTTTGAGAGCAGCAGAAGAGAACCAGGATTGGAGATGAAGGCTATAGATTTAAGAAAGTGATAAAGCCTGGAATATCAGCTCTCCCCGCTCCTGGCTTTGCTGGCAGCTCTGATATCCATCACAAACGCCGTGTGTGACTCTGCCACCCCCAGGAGCCCTGAGCGATGGCCCAGCCACAGCAGGAGTACAACCACCCTGACTCAAGGATTCCCTTGCCTCTGCTCCATTCCTGTTCTCCACCACTGACTCCCAGGTCCCATCTGCTCAGCTGACAAGCCAGGACAAGCTTCTTCCCAACTGCCAGCACCGAACCCAGTTACCTGGGGGGGAAAGAAAAAGTGAGAATGTTCTTCCTGCTTCCTACTCACATAAAAACTCTTCCCCCTACGCCCTCAGGAAGGCACCAGTTGGGGGACACGAGCTCCCACCAGCAGTTCTGTGGCATCGTCAGGACTTCTCATTCCTCATCAGTCAACGTCCACGTGAGCCCAGGGAACCAGCAATGAGGGCCAAACTAAAAGGGATTTTTAAAATGCATTTGGGCTCATGACTGCATTCAAAGGGCTGGGAAAGGAGCATTTTGAAGCTGGGCTAGCTGTTTGCAAACATATATATGTAATATAACAAACACGTGACAAACACTAACAGAACAAACACGTAACTGGTTCTCTTTCATGCTCTAAGACTGGCAGTAGGTAAAGCAGTCAAAACACAGCTATTCACACACTCCAAACACCAAATTATCATGGATAATACCTGCTCTCCCTCCATCACAGGCTCTCAAGGCACCTTCCCCAGGTTGCTGCAGCACATTGTAAAACAGCCGATTACGAGAGACAAGAACCAGTACCCCCATTTCACAGGTAGAGCGGAGGCTCGGAGACTTGCCCAGGCTGAGCCTGGCAGAGCTAAACATCACTGCCAGCAATCCTGCTTCTACTCTCACCTCTGAACAACACAGGAGGCAGATTCAGGAGCAACAGCTCTCATTTCCTTGCTCAATCCACTAAACATCACTCTCGGAGCTCAAAGGAAAGCAAAAGTCACATTTCCAAGGCAGTCGGCGGGTTTAGGGAAAATTACATAATTTCAGAGTAATAATAAAGTGTCACAGGGGTGGGATTCACTGCTAGCATTTATATGACCGATATGATGCTGCCAAAGCTGGGGCAGTGCAAGAATCAAGACGACCATCCCAAATTGCAGGAATTACCCTTAGATCACAGTGGCATGAGGTGCACGGGACACCCTTCCTGACAGGAAAGGGGCTGGCAGACGCTGGGTGCTGCCAGGAGCAATCAAACAGACCTTATCAACCCAAAGTTTATTGCATCTATAAGCACAGTAAGCCATGCAAGGCACAGCGGCTCTGGGAACCTGCTTTCTTCACCGCTCCAAAAGGCACTTACGGCAATTTAGATACATTAATAACTGCAGCAATGTTCCTGCTATTACTGGCACCGCAATAGCACACAAAAAGTCCTAAGCAGAATCAGATGCTTTATCAAGCACTTGTATTAACATAAAACCAGGCACAAATCCTGCTCTGGAGAGGCTGCAGTCTAATTTCTCCCCTCGGGACCACCATTTTTGGGAACACATGGGTGGATTTAGTGGCAACTGGGGAAGGATGGTGACAGTAAGGAACTGGGATACGAGACTTTTATTCATTGCAGTGACATAAACTCAGTGACTTCATCTCTCTCTGTTCTCTTCTTCACCCTTGCAAACCAGGGCTGGCTTCTAGCTCACAAGAGTGAAACAAAATCCATTCACATTTGCCAAGAGCTCCGAGATCCGCAGGTGACAGGCGTTAGGTGCGGCGCAGCTCCGGGCATGGTTTAGTTACACAGCGCATTTGCATTGCTCTGCTAACAGCCAACCTCCTCTCAGAAACCTTCGGAGGCAGGTGGCAGCTGGGAAGAATTATTCAGCCTAAAGCATTCACATGCATCAAAGCGAGAAGCTGCAATGCCCAGTCAGCGATGGGAGCTGCTGCGGTGCAATACATACCCAGCCAGGTGCAAGGAGGAGGAGGAACAGGGTCCAGGTCATTGTCCCCAAGGTGCCAGACATCCCAAGTAAAGGGAAGGGAGGGGGTTCAGGCTGCCGACTGACTCACTCCTTCTCCTTCGGAGTTCCTCTGCTCTCTTCAGAGAAAGTTGCTCACCAGCTCCTCTTTAAATAGCCTCCTAGAGGGGGCGTGCCCCGCACTTGAGTGACAATCTGGAAAGCAAGCTGAAATGGGTGCAACAAAAAAATGTCCAAATTCCAGGGAACATGAGCAGATTCCTGTGGCCCTGGCGGTTATGGGGCTGCCGGCGCAGCCTGCAGCTTGGTTACTTTCCACGTGGGTAAATCAAATCCCAGTAAAAGCAGGATTATTATTTTTTAATTTTTCCTCTTTTTAACTCCAAAAGTATGAAGCCTGGGACAGCTTTCTTGACACAACCCCCCTTTCCCTACCTACAGCCATTCCTTTTTGGCTGCAAGAGCTGAGGACTTAAATAAGCAGAGCTTTGTGGTGCTCAATGTTTTTCCTTTGAACAGGAGGGAGAGATGGAAAGTTCAGCGCTGTTGGGTGCAATGAGGTACCAGAACTGACCATGCATCACCAGCACTGGAGGCTGCCAGCTCCGAGAAATTAAAGTTTCAGGAGTATAAAAACTGCTGTCTGAACTCCTGCAACGAGGAGCTGCTTGTTTTACGAGGCAACAAAAAGCTACGGGGTGAAGGTTATTGATAAAGGACAAGAGTTTCCTGTAGTGCTTTATTTGCGCCTGGGGATTGATGCAGGATATCACATATTTTTATCTCAGGGCATGATCGTTTCTGTTTGCTGCTGAACTACAGAACCAGGTTTCTGCACAGCCCACACAAAAAGACCTTTAGAATATGAAAGAGTTGTTTTGTGTATTTTAAAAGAGTTGTTTTGTTTATTCCCAAACAGCAAGTGGACTGCTGCCATGGGAAGATGAGGAGAAGGAGTGCAGCAGAGGGCACTCTTAGTCCTTGCTGGCCTGGGGTGTGACAGAGCAGGTTGGGTACCGGACAGGAATTCTCTGTGCTGCACATGAAGTGGCCTTAAAAAGATGGAGCCATGCTTTTGAATCCAGGGTCTTTTCAGGGGAGAGGTGGTGCAAAATCTGTGTACTTACTTTGGGCCAACATAAAGCAGGGGTCAGGAGCATACGCAGAATGGCCTGTGCCATACAGTCCTACCACATCCCAGCAGAGCGTGCTGGGCAGTAGGACAGAAGACGAAGAAAAATAGAGGGAGTGTGTAGTGGGTCGTTTAAATTCAGCCTCCTTCCTTCCTGCCTCTAAGCGTAGGGCATCTTAGCTGGGAATCAAGCCCTGGATTTTACTCAGGTCCTTTCAGGTCCCTCTGCAACACCAGATCAGCCTCCACACTTGCTATGCGGCTGTTTGTCCACTGCTGAAAACACACAACTCTGACTCTTAATTAAATTAGCGCTTGGAAAGCCCCTTGGGATTTGGGGCTGGCGAGCATTAGCACAGTGCAAACCACCGCAGATGCACCTCCTTCTTCTCCTCTTCAATAAGACGAGAGATTTCACAATCATTTCCGTAACAGCTACCTATACTAATGTCACAACAAAGGATTATGTCTCCACACAAAAGATTTAATGTACTGGAGGTGGCATAAACATCCAGTGCCCTAGAGCAGCTCGGAGCTAAAGGCAGTCTAGCTGGATATACATTCCTTCCCCTTTTGGAAGGCTTGGCACCTTAAACTATGTTGTCGCCTAAAATTAGCTGCTCACATTTCACAGGACATTCTCCCACTGCTCGTAAATAAGACAGGGATAAAGTGCTACACACCTCTGTTCTCATTTTCTCACACAGCAAGAATATAAACTGCAGTTGAATTTCAAGCCATATGGGGCATTTGAAAGTGTTATATTTGTGCCTTTTTAAAAGGACAGTGCGTAATGTATGGCTCGATTCATACACTGCTCCTTGTCCATTGAGCCGTGATCTTCCAAATTCTGCTCTCAGAATTTCTTTTAGCCTGATGCATGACCTCGAATGAACTATTGAACCAAAATCACAGCACTCACTCACCTGTCAGGAGCTTTGTGGGGCATATTCAGCACTAAACCCGTATTACGATGGCTGATTAAGTTTTCAACCTACAACAAAAATAAAGAATAATTCGATTATAAAACATCCTTACCCAGCTGCTCAGCATCATCCACCTGAATGCTTTCATCTTCCCAGAACAGCGGTGGAAGGAAAACGTACTGAGTTGCAATCCTGCTCATCCTTCGAGCCACCTTAGCTCTGCCACGGCCAGCCAGCTCTCTCCCGTGCCTTGCCAAGAGACGAGCGTCTGGCTCCACTCTGGCCCCTTTACTGGGTGACAGAACCAACACCTCGCACCAGTATCTTCACTGCGAAGTGGCAGGAGCAGTGAGGAACCCTCCGAATGCGGGTTGCTGGGGACAGAGGAGCCCACTTTGCCTCTCAGAGCCTCTCAGAGCAAGTCTGCCACAAAGGCACCTTTTTACCATAAGCTGAAAAAAAAGTAGAGGAGCAGCAGGACATGAAGGACAAGTGTCAGCTGGAGATCCCTGGATTTTGGGAGCTCCCTACACCTACAGTCCAAGATTTTCTTAGGGTGCTGTGACAACCAAAACTGCCCCTAATGCTCGCAGCTGAACTGTTCACCCCACTGGACATGCCACTTGCCAAGAAGCAAGAGAAGAACATGAAGGCTGAGTGATTCAGAATGATCAAAGGGAGGAAACACCCTAGTTAACACCGATTTGCGTCTCTCCTTTTGGCCTGAGCTGCCTCAAGTGAAGGGATAAAGATGTCAACCCTGCTTAAAATCTCCCCCAAGCAAAGAATAGTGGGTGTTTAATTCACCTTGTTACGTTCTTCTGGGTTCACTCACCATCCCAACCAGTGGCTTTCCTGAATTTACAGTAATTAGAAAGAGAAGACATTTAGATAATTGCTAAAAATCATGTAAGGCTAAAGCATAAAATTAAGGCAAGCACACACACAGTTTTTTGGCTCAGTGTAATCTCTCCCTGCAGAAGCCAAACTAAAAAGGCGGTACGAGCAGCATGGTAAGGGGAATCGTGCTCACCCGGTCCTCAGTGACTTCGAAGTTGTCCCCTGTCTCAAAGCTGCTCAGTCGTGCACAGGACATGCTGGTGGCTCTCAGGACTGCTCCTCACGGGAAGGTTTCCATTCTCACAGCTCACCAGTCTTACCAAAAGTCACCATTGACAGGCAATGACTCTAAGCTGGCACTCAACTTTATGAGCCAGCTGAAATTATATTAAACATAAATTTGGCCCAGCAGAGATGGTGAAGTTCAAGGTGATGACGATACAAGGCTGCAAGACATAAGGGACACCACTGATTTCTTCATCTGCGGTATATTACTAATAAAAGAACAAAACCCATCAATGTCTACCAAGGCTGTAAGTTTGCTGCAAGGTGTGGAAGGAGTTCTGCGGGTCTGTGTGCTTTGGGGCAGGACAGGTGAGCAGTCGCTGAATGCCTTTGGGCTAAACATGGTTCCCAGAGACTTAACAGCTGAGAAGCTCTCTTCTAGTTCACGTTCAATTCTAATTCAGCATCTGCCTAGAGGGACATTTGGGGTCAGATTCATGCCATCTAATCCTCAGGCATTTAATTAAGGCATCTACATTAGAAGTCTAATCTCCCTAGGCTCTCTTTATAATCAGTGAAGGACCGAAATTCCTGAACTGCCTTCTGACGATCCCCATCTCCATTGCTCCATATGCATCAGCTGTATCACGATGTTAATTGCTGCAAATTGTCAAGAGAAAGTGTCATATAAAGGCAGCACCAGAGCTCAGAAAAGGCTAAAATGCTACAGCGTATCTCACTGCAATTGGGGTGGGAAAGGGGTGGGAAAGGCTACCCTGCCCTAAGGACAGAAAGGGCAGGAAAAGCCACCCCTCCCCACTTCAGCACAGCCTTGGGATGAAATCCTGACTCCAGGGAAACACCCGCTGGCTGTGGCAGAGCCAGGATTCCCCTCTCCGCCTGCCTTGCCAGATACCGCAGCCCCGAGGGCACGTTGCTGTGCCCGTCCTTTAAGGGAGTCAAGCAGGGAACAAATTTCATCCCTGGCTGCAGAGTTCCCGAATGAAGTCTACAGTTATTTTAGTTCTGGGAGGAACACTCCATTGTACTTGAGGATTTGTTGTGAAATCAAAGCCTAGCAAGGGATGCAAAACTTGGGATGGGTGGGGTGCCTGTTGATGTCCTTTTAAAGGAAGTAAATATATAAAAACGCTCTTGGCATCATGAGTTCGGAAAGAGCTAGTGCTTAGACACAGAGCTTGCCAGCAAAAGCACACATTCTCTTCCGAAAAAAAAAAAAAAAAAAATGCCCCCCTGGAGCCTGATCTTGGCAGGAGGCAAAAAGCCAGTTCTGCAGCTTACCAAAGAGTGTGCAACCAAGGGCACCTGGAGGGGCCACCAGGAAAGACACTAAAGAACTAAACCTCATTTATCAATGCATAGGATATCCGTTTCAGAAGGGGCGAGCAGTAAGAAAGTCAACACTTGTAAGGACATACATGCAACCAGAAGCCTTCCCCACGCAGAGTACTGCAGGTGTTGAGCTCTTTGTGAAAAATAGGCCTCTGTTTTGGAAGCAGAGCGCTTGACAGTCTTCTCCCTCTCTTTTGCCCTGTTTCTGGTGTTGTGAGAAATCTGGCCTTTCACCCCAACCCAGGGCATAGCCAGACGGGCGGCTTTCAGACCAGCTAGGACCACTCTAATTATCTAACCTGGCTTCTTGCCTAACACGGGCTGGAGGATTTTGCTTAAATAACGCGCAAAATCCTACAACAAGGGCTTCTGTGACCAGCTCCTGTATTCGGCCTCCTGGCAGGTTACAACCAGCTCCGAACGGTGCCAAGAGGCAGAACATCATGCACAGACCTGGCTCTAGAGCTTTGGGGAGCCTGACTCCACACCCAGCCCTGCCGCAGACCCCCTGCGCGACCCTGGGCACGCTGTAGCTACAACCCCTTCAAAGAGTGGTCAAGAAAGGGCTGCAAAAACAGCTTGTTCCCCAACCTGGCCATGCCTGGAGGCAGTGCGGGCTGTGCAGACCTGTTGGAGGGCACGCTCTGCCCTGGGAGTGCTTGTGGCATGTACCCCAGGATCCCTGGGACTCAACATCCAGGTTACTGGTCCATGCAGAACATCAGACCTGGAAGGCAATGCAGACAAAGTGCAGGCAATCACTTTGTGCCTCAAGGTTTGTCAAGGTGCAATAAAAAAGTACCTGTTACCCACAGACCAGCACAGGTCTCCGCTGGTAGTGTAACAGCAGGGGATCTTCTGGGACCCTTAACGACTGCAAAATTTGGATATAAGACTGAGTCACCATCACAGCCAGGAGCATTTGTGCGGAGGCACTGGCTTGCACAGAACTGCAGGAGGAACAGGCCCTGGGAGGAAACAGTCAACTGCACCCACCTGTGAAAGGGATGCTTCCTTGGGTTTTTTCCACTTCTTAACTTACTGCATGCTTAATTATCCTGAAGGAAAACTGCAGGGAGGGAGGGTGTCTTTAAGGTGGCCTTGGGCAGGCTCATTTAAGGAGGCCTCCTGATCTACAGGAGTCCTTTGGTGCACAGCTCTGATGCATCTGAATAGCAGTCTATCTTCTATGGGATTTGGTCCTCACAACACCTGCACAGACGAGGCACAAAAGGATGGGCACAAGGTTGAGAAAGAGAAGGGACTAACATGAGGTCTCTCTCATTATGGGTTATTGCATTTAATCACCGGGCTCTGCCACCCCCTGAATAAGCAGCCATTCTGCCATAATTATCAGGAGCTTTTTTTGTAGTGCATAAGCCAGGCACCGCTGTGTCCATACAGCCATATCTGAAAGGCTGCAAGGTAAAATTCTCCACCGGATTCCATCTTTCCAAAGACCTCTGGCATCACCTAAGCACAAAGGCTCTTTGCCCTAAAAATCAAGGACTCGACCCCTCAGTCAAAATAGCTCTGCTGAAATCTATAGGTCTTCTCTAACTTATCCCAGCTGCACATCTCACACAGCCTCAACAGGCAGCAACAGGTCCCTGAGCTCTGCCAGGCCGGTAGGACCTGGAGGGGTGGGTGGCCTACCAGGACTTGTGTGTATCTCTCATTAGGGATTTGGGATTCCAACAGGAGCCTGCCCACACCTTTCCCATTCAGGGCTTGGAAAAAATCCAGCTCATTACACGGAATCAGTGAATAATTTAGTTTGGAAGGACCCTTAGGTCATTTGGTTCTTCCTGCAGCCGATCCCAATGCAGAGGATAGAGAAGAGGGGTAGACTTCAGAGGTCAAAGAGAAGCGCAGGTCAATGCGGTCTGCGAGTTCAGCAAGGCAGCACTCTCGCCAGCCTGCTCCTGTATGGCACAAATGAATCTCAGCACATGAATCTTTGATTAGCTTTCTAGCCCCCGGGGCTGTAATTGTGAGCCAGCCTTAACAGAGGGCTTGCACCTTTAGAGAGGCAGGGACCTCTCTCAGCTGAAGGGATCGTTAACCTTGGAATGTAACGCAGACACCTTCGAAATTAGCTGTAAGCCAACTGCTTCACTGCTGACTAAAGAACACGATCTTCCTCCAAAGGTCTGCACAAACTGCTGTAAGTTACCGATGAAAAATAATGTGTGAATTGTTAAGTGTGAGACTTTCACTTACGTGTTCTCAATTCTTTATTTTTGTTACAGGCACACCTCTATGAGGTTGATCTTTCATACATGGTTTTTTTCATTTGTTTCCTTACTAATAGATTTTTTAGAAGTTTCACATCACAAATGTTTAAGAAAAGACAAGTCCCAAGTCCCAAGCCTCATGAGTAGCCTTCTTGTAAGAATGGCATCCTTTTACACAACATTAATAAGAAAATAGCCTGTATGTGCAGCCATCATTGCCTTCAGACAGACCAAACTCACACAAGCTGAGGAAGATGAAATATTTCAGCAGGCTGCAACCTGAGTGAGGTCTCTAGTGGGACTTTCACGTCAGCAGAGCCAGTGCTGCGCTGCGGGGCCCCAGCAGCGGTCACCCGCTCCTGTCTGTACGCTGGATGATGGGGGCTGGTGCTTCTCTCCTCCCCTAGCCCCTTGTCCTAAGCAATTGCCCTCGTTCGCTTCCTCAGAAACTCGTGTAATGTTAGAAACCTTCTTGATATATTTAGAAGTGACAGTTTGATTAGCTAGCAGTGGAATGTTATTAGTTCTGCCTACAAATGCTGCATTTTTTCATACCATTTTATGTATAGGTACAACAGCATTACTGTTACAAACCTGCTTAAGCCACTTTAAGTCCAGAGCCTTTATTTTCAGTATGGCAAAAGCCATACTGTCTTTAAAATACCCTGCTGCTGGTAAAGCAACCACTCTGACAGACTACTAAAGCTTTCACAGTTTAGGCCATTTTAGCCCACAGATGCAGCAACAGATGTTTTCAAATAAGTTTGACAAAGCCTCAGCCTGCTGTTGTTGTTGCTGTTTTAAGGAAGTTATTCGAACCAGTAATTTTCATCTCTATAGTTTAAATTGTTTCACCCTCAGAAGCATGATGTCATTTGGCAATAGAGGTGCGCAGAGATGGGTTTGAAAGCAGACTTTAGGTGAATAATACTCACTTGTTTTTTTCCAATCTGATCCCTGCAATACAGCCATGAGTCAGGTAAAAGAGCTGTAGCCGGTTCAATTTCTTTGCCAGGCAAATAGCCCCAAATCATCTTTACTCTAACGCCTCTTTATGCAGTCATTTCACAATGTTCTCCCTGGTGCATTAGACTGGAAATTAATGACCTGCCTGGCAGAGATAGGCCAAGAGGTTAGGTCCGTTAGGTCAAGAGACTTCGTTAAAATACAATAATTGGGAATTCTCAAATTACTACAATTTTGAGCCCAAGATGTTCTGACCTCAAAACAGGGGATAGGTGAAATGAAAACTATGGAGCCTGGCTATGTTTTCAGGAGGTAAGGAAAAAAAGGCTTTTCCTGCCAGGGCAGCTCTTGGTCACTTGGCACTCAACACCTTCAAAAACCACAGAAATTTTCTTGACTCTGGCATTAACTGTTAGACCTCTGTGTGCCCCTGATGTTCCAAGTGGGGAAATAACTAACCAGCTGCACACACTCACCGGTGTCACTGCCTTTCTGCTGAAACAGTGAAACTCGCCCTCTCCATGGGCAAATCCCCTGGATCGGTGAAGTTCCTCCTCTGCTATGCTCATCTTCAGAGGAAACAGTGAGGGCCAGGACACAGCTCAAATGCCTGCAAGCCCTGGAAGCCTGTTCATTCTGCCCCAAACAAGGAGGGCTGGCAGGGCCGCGTGGATCCCTTTCCTAGAACAAAGGAAACAAACAAAATTACTTCCAGCTTCTCAAATTCTTCTCAAAATAGTATGTCAGCTTGGTCTCTGCTGCTAGCCTGGTAAAAGAATTTGGAGAAACAAAAGGAATGAGACCAATTCCCATGCTTGCACTGGGGCTTCAGCAGAATATACGTGGGAAAGAGCTTGCGACGCTATTTTAAGCCTTAGGTGTATTTCAAGGGGATCTCAGCTGAAGAGTCCAGGCTGTGCTGAGTCAGAGGGGAATCCCATGAACCAGCCTCATGACAAGGATGTAAGACCCTTTTTCATCCTTCACATGAACTAAAATTAGAGTTGAAAGAAAGAATCTTGTGGCAGAAAAATTGCCCGCAACAAAGGGACCTCAGGAACAGAAGCATGAGGTTAATTTGACACTGCACTGATATAACGAAAGCCAGAACTTTACCCCTCGCATTCCTGTGGCAACCGCACAGTGATTATGCTAGTCCCTGGTTTCATTGGAGAATCATTGCAGCTGGCAGTGGGGCTCAAGTGATGTGTTCACTGCAGGACGAACTTCTGAGGTTATATACACAGCGCTGGCAGTCATTTTGAGACTAACTTTATGGATAGTCATTCCACAGCTCAAACAAAGTGTTATGAGGTACAGAAGAACATTTAAAGCAGCATTGTTGTGATCAGCAAGGCTTTTATGTTCCAAAAAGATTCCTGAAGCATTCTGCCTGGTCAGTGTAGCTACTGGCCGTGTGCCTTTTCATGAGCAGCAGATGGTCTTCAAAAGGAGACGTAAAGATCGCTGCTAGGAGTGAAGCCACGCAAACAGCAGGCAGGGCGCCCAGCCCTTTCTGGAGAGGGGTTCCCACAACCCCAGTTCACAGAGCCCCGGTAGCACCAGGGTTTGGGGACCTGGTGTTGGACTCAGATCTGTGACCTCAAGACCAATTTTCTCCCTTCTCAGACTTAAGGCCCGAAATGGTGTTTACCGCACGGCCCCCCACCAGGCTTGGCTGGCTGCTGGCGCAGCTTGTGCCAGTGTCTGCTCAGCTCTTTCCCACACTCAGAAATCTCGTTTCTGCTGTTCCACGGGCTACAGCACAACTAGGCTTTAGGGGAGACGTGTCAGTGCCTGCAAGCTCGGTCTCATCTGCTGCCATGAGCTTGGTACAGCCTCTCCTCCAAAGCCAGCACTGGGAGGTCATCGCTCGCCTGGGGTTCAAGTGCCAGAAATACCCAACTTAGCAGAGATTTCTGGCTCAAAAGCTGCCACTTCCATAGGAGCCTCCGGGGAGGGGAAGGGATAGGCTTCGCTTAATTGTTTTGTTTTTAAAGTAGCACTCTCTCATCCTATTTTTGTCCCAGGGTTGTTTTAATTGGACAGCTCTAAAGCTCTTTGCAGCTCATTCAAAAGGAGGGAGAGCGAGAAGACCCTTCGGTTTTACTGCTTCCCTACAGAGGGATTGTTGCTGTTCCAAGTCTTCCCACCTAATGACTTATCGGACAAAAGGGAGAGCCCTTGATCTGTGCCAGTGACTCTGAAGCGACGTGGGGCACAGCAGGGGTGGGAAGGAGACAGCGTGAAAGGGTTTTCCGTCTTCTCCCCTTGAGTTGCCTCCTCAAGTCATTGTGCCCTGTGAATGCCATTCAGGAAGGTGACTGGCACGGGGCGAGGCAGTGGTGTAGGACATGCACACAGCGTGCTTGGCGAGAGGTGGCTGACTTGTAGCTGGAAGGCAGAACAGAGCAGCTCAGGAAAAGGCACCTTAAAATAATCCTGTCACTTGAGCCTCTCAGGTGAGGCCATGAAATGAGCTTGAGGAATGGCAATTCCCGTCTTCTTGCAAGGTTTATTGTTTTATTTGGTTGTGGTTGAGTTCTGTTCTGAGCGCAGGTGCTCCCATTTGCACATTCAGCAACACCTCCCATCAATTCATGGCAGAGTGAAGCTGCAAGGGAACAACAGGTCTGTTTCCCATCTCTTTGGTGCTACTGTCACCTGAGCCTCTGCACTAGTCACGTCTTCTCCTGCACACAAGATCAGAACAAGGTCCTTTCTATTTCCCGGGACAGAGACACACCTGCACTGGGGCTCCTGGGCTGATGATTCCATGTACAGCTTTTAAAGGAGTTCCTAATTCTGGAGTATCTGGGGTTGTGCTGCCCCAGATGAGAGCTCAACGTGGAATGTGAACCTCTGGATTTTGGAGGGCATCAGCGAAGCCACAGCAGGAACAGTCAGCAATCATCAATTCCCAGGTTTCTTCTCTATCAGACGCTCTCGCCACGTGACAAGAGGGACCAGATACAAAGGAAGGTCTATTTTCAAAAGTTAAAAGTTTTCAAAGTTAAACTGGAGGGAGCCTGCTTGTGTCATGCAGGCTGATGGGCCCTTCTATAGTAACAGCTCTTCCGAGCTCTCATGTGCTTGCCCTTTTCTTAGGGAAAAAGTGTGTAGAAGGCATTGAACAACCACAGCCCTTGCACCACAGCAGTCTGCTTAGCGGCTGCTAAAAAACAAAGAGCATCTTCAGTGCCGGGTGCAGGAGCAGGTTCAGCTGCAAATCTTACCCCTGCTTTGTGGATATACTGCATACCTGTCCCACAACACCTCCTAGAGCCAGCACCTAGCATGGCTGCAGCCCATGCTGGCTCTGCTCAGCCAGGCTTTAGTGGCAAAGCTGATATTCTCCTAGCAGGATCTGGGCTTTCCCCAGGGCGTAGGAGGGAGGGTGAAATTATTTCTCCTGTCCTTTCCTTTCCTATGTAGAATGGAGAAGCAGCCAGGATTTGACCCTGCTCTTGCTGTTCCCACTAAGTGAAATAGTCATAAAAGCATAAGTATGAGATATGAGCCACGGGCATGTAGTGATAGGATGAGGGGTAATGGCTTCAAACTGGAAGAGGGGAGATTTTGATCAGATATCAGGAAGAAATTGTTTACTGTGCGGGTGGTGAGTCCCTGGCCCAGGTTGCCCAGAGAAGCTGTGGCTGCCCCATCCCTGGAGGGGTTCAAGGCCAGCTTGGACGGTGCTTGGAGCAGCCTGGTCTGGTAGGAGATGTCCCTGCCCAGGGCAGGGGGTGGCACTGGATGGGCTTTAAGGTCCCTTCCAACCCGAACCATTCTGTGTTTCTCTGATATTCACCCCGTAAATATCATGGGTCATGGCTGGGCCTGGAGTTCATGCTGAGTTTAATGGACTGTGCTAAGCCAGCAGCATGTGTGTGAGTGTGCATCTGTATTCCTTCTCTCCCGCTGGAGGGAAGCTATTCTGGGTTCTCCTTACCTCCCTGACAGCTCCTGAGTCAGGGAGCTCTGCTGCTCTCCTTGGGCTAAACTGACATTTCAAAATAGTGCTGGTGTATTTAAGGAAGGAAAGGAAGGCAAAACCACCCAGTATCAGTGAATATGGAGTTTCTTCATGAGAGCTACAGGAACCTGAGAACTGTAGAGAGCTAGAAAACATTGAGCAGAGGTAGGGCCCGGCAGGACCCACACCAGTTGAGTATCTGACGTTGATTCCCTTTGGGCTTTTGGCACTCAGACTGCTAGGATGCTTTGGGAAATAATTCTAAGCATTTGCCTGCATCTGTAGACCCCCAACTACCTTCAGTTCAGTACTGAATCTCAATTTCCTCTGGCAGTTGGGGTTGTTTTGATCAAGGTTTTGGCCTGCCTGAGGGCTGAGAGCCAGCAGAGGAGCTGCTGTCAGCATCCCCAAAGCTCAACCCCCTCCTCTGTTAGAGCATCCTGCTCCTCCATGCTCCCGTGGCATATACGTGGAACTGCTGTGACCGTGGCAGGATGTATCCCCAGTTACACGGCTGTAGGAACTGCCCCTCTGCGGTCCCCCGTGGCATTAATCAACAGTGGCATTAATCACCACGCTCCCTCTAAGGGTTCCTTCTTTGTTTACAAACTAAAGAAACCCAAATTCTTGCGTTACTGAGAATTTCCGCTCAGCTGTGGGTCACATCTTAAGATTCCTCTGTTTTTCTTTCCAAGTAACAAATGTTTGTTTTGCTGAAGAAAAAGGGAGTGATCCTGTTCCACTCGAACGGGTGTAAATCAGGAGTCATTCCACTGAATCCAAGGGGCCAGGAGCAGGGATAATCCAGCATGAAAAGTGTATCCTGCCCATTTCTATGAGCATATGAAGGCCAGATTTCTTAATTCCTTTACCCCCCACTGCTTTTGTTCTCTTCCCACCCTTGCCCTGTCTCCCCGTTAGAAAGAATGTCATGGCTGGGATGTCAAAGAGCAGTTATCACTAGATGTTTGGTGTGTTTTTTTTTAATAAATATATGATGTTCTCCAGATGCTAAAGAACCAAGTAGGCTTCAGATGATCGCCTCTGCTCTCATTTACACAGCTATAAATCCTGAGTCACTCCACTTACTTCGGCAGCCCAATGCCAGATGCAAGCGGAGGAACTAAGATCAGCACCCAACGCCGAGCTACTAAAAGCAAACTGGCCAACTGCATTTCTTAGAGAAAGACTGTTACAATGATTAATGACCGACAAACAAAAGAGGGGCCTTGGGACACATTTCTCTAAGTCACAGCAATTTTCACTTAAGCAACTGGGAGATTTTTTAAAGCCCAAAACAAGAGAGGCAAAACTATTTACTGTGCTCAAATGACCTACTTTGGTGGTTTTTTTTTCTTTTTAAGAAGATACGCGCTTACTGGGAACATTAATGGAAAGGTCCTGTTCACAGCTTCACCTTGACATTGCCTGAACTAAAAGCCATTTGGGTTTAAGTCAACATGAGTCAGGCATCAGGTGAAAAGAAGGATTCCCAGAGCCCCAGATCAGGAATCGGTGCCCTTTAATACAACTGCATCAGCTGTCAGTGGTGCCAGGAATCCAGGCACGGTCAAAGGAGCTTTCCTAGATCGACGCAGTCACTGCAGAATCAGGTGTAGTTTTGAGATCCCCCAGATAACACAGCTTTCACTGTCATGGTTGTGTACAGTTAGTTGCAACTGCATTTTAATTTGTTTTCAGTTGTAACCCCGGTTAGAGTTTGGGGTCTCAGGAGCACAGGAAAAAGTCTTGCAAGAAAGGCCTTGTGATTCCCCCAAAGGATGGCGGAGAAGCGGAGATCTCCATGCAAAATGCTCATCTTTGCACACTCATCCAGCTTCTCACAACTGCAAGATACACTGCAAGATCACTTGCACGCTTTTTCTGACTCGTTTAGGTTTGACATACAGTTAAATCTCCTGTTTTATGTCACTTCTGAAGTGAATCATGGACATTTGTGGTGTGCTGATACAAATTTACGGACAAAGATATTTGATTCTTCAAATGGTTCCCAGATCCTGTTTACGAATTCTTTTATACTTCAGATCAGATGCATCAGCATGAGCCAGGACACCTTTCATTGTTCTGGTAGCGCAAAGCAGCCATAAGGCCAGTTTAGTCAGCCAGTTAAAGTGGATTTACTGGTGCTTTGAACTTGAAGCAGCTCAGACAGCCAGAGGATATCAGTGAATACTGTCTGCATGTGGCACATTTCAGATGGATCCTTACAAAAAGCGCATACTTCCCTAAGAGAGATGTTTGTGACACTTTATGCTCTCTTCCTTCCGTAAACATAGTGCATTTTATTGAAAACAGCTGGATTTGCACCAGTGTCAAAGAGATTATGGTCTGCACTGGTCTTGTTCTGACAGTTACAGGTGTCAAAGATGGTCAGTAACGGACTTTTTCCTTTGAAGGTACAACATGGATGTGCCAAGAAGACTGCATTTTAGACACAACCTCTTATATCGGAGTGTCTGGGCATGTTAAAATCTTTTTCACGTGGCTTAGTGTTTACTGGTGTCAGAGGTGGATAGCCTCAGAGCAGCTGTTTGGCTCATTAGCTCGCAGACATGGAGAATGTTTGTCCTGGGAACAGTATTTATAACCTTCCTAGGCAAACGAGAGCCAAGATATTTCAAAACACGGTTTGTACCGGAGTGGTATCTCTCCTCCCAAATACCCCACTGCCAAAGTTTCTAACTAGTCACCAGGATTACCAAGACAGCAGGGAATCTAGCGGGAAAAGTGGATTCTAGATTTTTTTTAGGCCAATCCTGCTTTTGGTTAGAGTAAAGAAAGAATAACTTCCTTGCATTGACGGATCTGCAGTGTTACCTGGCCAAAGCAAATTAAGAGAGAATCCGTTCCCATTCCTCTTTTTATGAGAAGAAAGTTTGTGCAGTGGGAGAGTTAGAACGGACTGTTTGCTAATGCAGTCTAATGAAAAGAGCTTACAAAAAGGTACAGGTGAGGCTTTCTAAAATGTTTAAATGCTGCAGGAGCCTATTTGCACCACTAAAATCATTCCGATCTCATCAATAAAAACTTATGTGACAGAGAAGAGAGAGAAGAAAAGGATTTTCTGTAGAATCAGTCACTTCCTTGTATTTCTCTTGCCTTCTTCAAGATTCAGGTATTTAAAACCTTATGGCCCAAAGGAGAACTAATTTCACATAAACTGATAAGTATCTATTTGGAGATCTTCTGGCAAGTTTTACAGTATCACAGGGTTTCTTAAGAAGCTTTTCCACAGCCTGAGAGCGCATATTTTCTTTCCCCGTAGAAAAGCAGCAGCTATTTGACATTCCACTCCTCAAGGTGCCTAGCTCCTGCTGCACTGACACCACGTCTCCGAATGATGGATTTCTGTGATCAGCACTATCCAAATAAAGGGAACTGCCAGGCTTTCCCAGAAACATGAAATGGCCCCATCCAAGAATCTCAAAGGCAAGTAAATATCCTCCTTTTTAGAGATGAGAGATAAACAACTATTCAGCAGAAGCTGTGAAGACAGGATTTGACCCACATCCCTCCATTTCCACTAGCAGATGGTGACCTAGGGTATTTTCCAATCTTGTGCTATATGATTTTTTAAACTATTTTGTGAAGAATCACCCTCAATTTAAAACCACTCTTTTAATAACTGAATCTCAAGTCTTTTCTATCCTACTCCTTTCTTTATTCTAGACCACTAGAGACATACTGCCACTCTGAGCAGACAGAGACTCCAAATGTCCTTTCACATGTGCTGATACAAATGAGAAGACTCAGAAGACAACATAGCTACGCTACAGTGAACCAGGTATCAGGAGATAATTCCCACTGAACATTGGTTTGATTCCCACTGAACATTTGAGCTTGATTTCCAACCACAAAAAAAATGGTCCCATCACTTCACCTTGGCCTCACATACTCTCCTTTTGGTGCTTCTTGACATGTTAACTACATACGTGATTTTTAACTCAATTGTAACTTCTCAGGATTAGCAGGAATGGGATCAGATGGGAACAATCTGCTGCTACTTCATTAGGAGGGATGCGAGTCGAGACTAGAAGGCATGATAAATGATAAGGTAGACGGATTATAAGCTCCAACAAGGGATGCTGGAAAAGCCTCAAGAAGGAATAAAAATGAAGCAGAAGAGAAAAATGTGTTTTGAGAAAGTGCTGGTGCCAGCTTGTGGTGTTTCTGGAGCCCATATGTGAATCTGTATATTTTTACATCAGCACCTGCCCAAGATGCACCCCTCCTCGTAGATGCCCCCTCCACAGGAAATTTCCACGGACACACTCATTCACAGCTGCATGCAAAATGCTTTGCCGTGTCCCTAGGATGCCCCTAACCCATAAAACACAATTTCAGAGCATGGCTAGAAAATCTTGCCACTTCCCAGGCTATGCAGTGTTCAGGTCTAACAGGAATGATATGGTTACTTTGCATAGTCCCGCTGAGAACTACATCCCAGGTTTTTACAGATTTAGGCTTTGCTTAGTGTTTTCATTTTTATCACAGGATAATGAATTGGCTTTTGTGATACAGAAAAATCTGAAAGTGGTTTCCATATTTACAGTGGGAGAAAACAACAGCATGCCCTTAGGTTCAAGTGTCTCTCAGTTATCTCCCCCTCCTTCCTCAATTTAACTTCTGCCAAAGGAAGTAAGTCCATCAATCCAAAAGAATATGTATTTCTTTCCTACCTGCGTGCCATGAGACTTGACAGCAGTGTGCAGAATGGAACATGAAGGGGGCACCTTACCCAGCACAGCCAAAGCACCGTGGCCTGATCTGACTCCTGTTACTGCTTGAATCCCAAGTCCCCTGCCTGCTGTCACTCTCACACTGGAACCACACTCAGGTCTTCAGTCCTCTGCTCCTCTAGCCCAAGCCACCTCACTGTGCCTGAAATATGAATCGCTGAGTAAGAGAGCCAAAAAGTTGAACTCACAATGCAGGAAAAAGAAATAAAAGTATTTCATGTGAGAGAGGCCAGCCCTGCTGCAGTGTTATCTCTGTTCGTACCCAGCCAGCCTCTTTCTCTCTTTGCTTCATTTTTCATTTTCACTGGTGGCAAAAAGAAATCGGTCTTGTAACAAGCTGACCTTTCAGCTGAACTTCTCAGCCCCTCCTCATCTTTTGAATCATATGTAAATAATTATACTAATATTGAACATTTACCTGTTCTGGACGTAGTGCCTTCCATGTACAAAGCACCTTGCACAGTTTAAAAACTTGGCCGCAAATCCCCAGGGAAGCAGCTTTCTATCCCTGACCTCAATGCGCAACAGGAGGAACTACAGCACAGAGGAGAGAGGCAACTTGCTGGAGCCCACACAGCAAGCCCACAGCCGAGCCAAGAGCAAAAGGCAGCTCTGCTCGCTCCCCGTGCGGAGCTTCAACAAGCCGGTGCTTTTTCATCAGTACTCACAAGACAGATATTCTAGCGATTTCAGCGAACAAAGGGGGCCCTCTCTGAGCTGCCGTATGCTGCCATGTGTTTCCCTGCTGTCAATGATTATCCATGGGATTCCCAACAAGGACCCACAGTCACTGGCAACATCTGCTGCAGGGTTCCTCAAGGGGCTGAGGACGGGCTGTTTTTAGCTTTTTGTTTATTTGGACAAGTTCGTTGCTTGCCAGAAGTGCCCCCCCCGACACACTGCACACACATACACACCCCCACATGCTCTTTCGAGCCAGAGAGCAGGGGACCTTCCATCCCACACAGGCTGCTTTGTAAAGCCCAGCTCTGCAGGAGGCCGTTCCTCCCTTCTCCCTGCAGCCAGCTGCTAAAAGCAATGCTGAGATCAGACAAAAGATCTCACCCATCAGTCGGGCTGAGGAACACAGGGATTGCTGTCCCAAGTCAGACCATTGGCCTGATAAACCCAGCATCCTCCTTCTGGCAGCAACCACCCACCCTCCATGCGTTAAAGGAATGCCATTCCCCCTTCCGCACCTCGCGGATGCACCTCGCCAGCCATGCAAGGCGTGCTGCGGTGCACGGATAAAGATTTCCTTTCCGTGCAGCCAATAAAACAGGAAAAACTGAGCTCCTGCTGTCCAGTTGTGTCCCAAAAGTCCCAAATACTGGTTTCAGAGAGAGCCAAGGTGATGTCCTCAGAGTTGAATGAGTGCTTGAGCTTCCACGTGGACCAAAGAGAGTGAAGACCCAAATTCAAAGATGTTGCAGGATGTTGGAAAAGCCCCAGACCTAGGATCTGCTCAAGAGGTGAAAGTTCAATGCAGGCATCGCACAGGATCTGTTCTGTACTGAACGGTGTGAACACTATTATCCTTTAAAGGCACTTAGAGGCAGGATGCTTATTAGCGTGCTGGACTGCCAGCCCTGTTTATCAGTCCATTACAGGATCCAGTTCTCCTTTCACATATAGTAACATAGGACAAGGCTCAGACAGAAATCAATGAGAGCACACAAGGCTACATCTGGCTAAAGGAGATGATTCATATAGAAGAAGTGACCACCGCCCTGTCTGTCTTCCTCCTCTATGTTTTTATTCTGCTCCAAAGCTCTCTCTGGCGCACTTAGCCCTTCACTGCTACAGTTACCAGCAAAGGAATTAGTTAAATGGCAAAGGAGAAAACATAGTTCTGTGAGGTTTTGTTTCTTCTGACAAATAAAGAAAACTCAAAGGGTCAGTTCATGGGTCTTCAGGGAACTCAAGAGCCCTGTTTCCCTCCTGTCTGTTCACCAGTTTAAAACTGATCCATTCATATTCACAACCAAACCCTTCTAATTCAGAGGTTAATTCATTTGCTCCTAGAACAGTCTGTCTTGGAGGCCTGGGGGCGTCCTGAGGTGCTGAAGATGAATTCCAAATAACTCCAACTCATTGAACGAACACATGCAGTATTTCTGCAAGACTTTGTCCAGCACTCAGTACGAGAAGACTGGCTGCATTTAGATATATTCCAGGAGGTTTTTTGCAGCTCTAAGCCTTATCACATTGGGTGGGACCTTAGCTGATATCAACAGTTAACTGGGGCTAAGCAACCAACAGATGGATATAAAATCTGACCTCTAAGGAACACTCACATGCTGCAGGCTTTGGTGCTGCCAATTCATTACCAACAGACTTCCCAGTCACTCTTCGCGACTTCTGCAGCGATGCTGCAGGGTCAGGGCACGCTCCAGGGCTGTCAAGTTGACGCAGCACTTAAGAGTGAAACGAAGGTCAGCAGAGACGTCAGGAGAAAGGAAGCCTTGAAAGGGGTTGAGTTTGGTCCCAGGAGGGAGCTGCAGTTGCTCTCCCAGGCATCCTGAAATCAACAAAAAGAGAGATTCAGCCTGATCATACGAAAAGAATGTCTCTGATCTCCCCCTCCTCGGCGGCGATGCGCCACCCCACACAACAGAGAGGGAGGATGAGTAAAGCCAGCTCATGGCCCAGGCGCCCAATAAAGGGAATTGGTGGGTCCAGACCGAGAGAGCAACCTCAGGTCTGTTCACATTGTTCAGGGTTATGGGTTCTCGCTCTGACTCTGCTCTGGAAACAACGCTAGCTTGTATTCAGGGTGGCCATTCAGAGTTCATGTTCTGCCACGGGAATTGTTCTGCGTGACAAACACAAAGCCTAGGGTAAGTGAAATTACATGTTGGGCTTATTTTTAAAAGTATTAACATTTAGGGAAAACTAGGAACTCATACCACTTTGGGCTAAATCTGAACAACAGAGAAAATAAATCAGAACAGGCTTCATGCACATACTTTTCTATGAAGGAAGTTGTTTACAATACATATTACGCTCCAGAATAAATCCGGGATAAACAAAGTTGAACTCTTACTCATCTCTGTACTTCTTCCCGTGAAAAAGTCTTTTCAAGAGAGAACCAGCCCACCATCTACTCAACCCATAAGCCCTGTTTAACTCTTTGTGAAGATCAACGCAGATGATGTGGAGGAGAGTCCTCTCCTCACCCTGCACGCTACTCAAGCTGTTTTAGTGTTTCCAAACCTCCTTCCCTTGCTTCGCTAGACAAAATACACCTTTCTCCAAAGAGAGCAGAACAGCTTGCCTGTATGGCAGCTACAGATATCTTCTGGTAGGTGCCAAGCACCAGCCACTCCAGCAAAACGCAGAAGATGAAACCATCAGTCTGCAGGAAGTGCTCAGCACGTGTAAAAACTAGGTCTTCTCTTCCCTGTATCTGAATGCTTGTACCCCAGAGATTTTATGAGAACACCTTTATGAGTTCCCCAGTAACCACCAAAATGCTGTCGTCACCTGTTGGACCATGAGTCAGATACATCCTATATTCTGTCTAGGATGATGACCAGTTCCTCTCCTACATTAGCACACATTGTTGTGTTACACAAAGAGGTACACTTTAAAGAATGAAAATTACTGCACTAATTCTGGAACCTGCAGGACTTTAAAAAGTCACACTCCTCCTGAAATGTAGACAACCTAGCACTTTCCAATGTCCATATGACCTTTATTTCCCTGCAAACCTAGAGCCAGTCTGTGAACTTGTTGACCATGGCAGAGCGTCCATGCCCAACGAACAGCACAGTTTTCTACCCAGTGACCAAACACTGAACACGCAAACTGTCCCCTTGGACACAAACACCCAACCACACACATACATCTTGCTCACTCCTGTCACCAAGGCTACTTTGAGGTCCTCATGACTCAAAGCAGGGCAAAACAGAGCTTCTTTTGGTCCAGGCTTAGCCTCCAGTTGCACAAGCGTTCATTTCAGAAGTGCTAGCTCAAGCAGCTCCCATATTTCCACCCCTTGTCACCCTCTCACTGTCTCTAGAGCTTGTTTCTGCAGCTGAAATATGGATTAGGGAATTGACCTGAAATAAAAATAACCTAACAGAAAGAAAACCAAGAAAGGGGGGCATTTCACTTTTTTCTTTTTGAATTGAGATAATTCCCTAGCTGGGCCATCACGCGGCCACGCAAAAGGTACAACGGGATAAGAGAGGGGAACAGTGCAGGTGCAGGAAGGATCAGCCATAGCAAGGAGAAAGTGACTGCCTTCTGAAAGTGCGCTGCTGCTGAAAATAAATACTTGTGAAACAAAATCCTTCACTGTGCTAAGCCTGCCCCAGTTTGGAGCTATTTGTCTTGCACTGGAGAGTTGAGAGCCTGTCCACTTCTGACCGAGAGCCTTCCATAAAGCGAAATCCCCACTTGGCTGCCCGTTAGCTCGAAGGGATCATTGTCCTGCAATACCGCCACATTCTTGGGTCTGTCTCAGGCTACTTTGAATAAAAACAACCAGAAAGTCTCAATTGAAGAAACAACTTTGTTGACAGAAGAAGAAAAACATAAACCTGTTAATGTAACTATTGCTATTAATAATCTTTAAACACCCAGGCTGAAACTTGGGTAAGGCCCACAGGAAGGCGAGAGGCAAGCTCCAGGTCCTTGTGGTTCACGAGAATTTCCTGCCTTGTCAGGGCGCGTTTCCTCTGCTTCGGGGAGGGATGGTGTCCAAGGCAAACGGCATTCCTTTTACTCACCGACCACGGCATCGTCCGAAGGAAGGGGTGGCCGAGTAGCTCTAACGTTGACAGATGGTGGTTTAGAAACCGAACAACTGGGAGACCCAAGCCAAATCAGATATGGGGCCTCGGGGATACTGGTGGTAACTCCAGTGAGGATGTGCAGCTATTACTCAAATTAATTCTGACTGCTGCTTTCCTAAGGAAGCTGCATCCAGCAGGGCGAGGAGCATTTCTGCACCCCCCCAGAGACCAACAATTGCACGTACTAACGAAGCTGATCATTCCCCACCTGCCTCTTTGCAGCTGTCTCTCGGAGGGTTGCAACGGAGCCCCAGCACCCAGAGCACGGCAGCCCGCGGGGATTATACGGTACTGCTGGGGAGCAGAGCTGGGGCCAGGAAATTGGCCAAGCTAAATGGCAGGATCCCAGCAGGAGGGAGTCCCGTGATCCCTCCATTTTCATAATCCAGGGAGAAAACACACCCCCATCACGTTCTTTTTCATCAGCAGACAAACTTCTGGAAATCAGACCCCCACACGTGGAGTTAGGAATCCGGGCAATCAGGTTTGTAAACATTTAGGGCAGGATTTTTCAAAAGCATCTAAAGCACATGCTTGTGAAAATCCGGCCTCCAGCAGTAAAGACCTCAAGGTGCTGTGGAACTGTTCTGTAATTAGCGCATGCAATTTGTGAGGTTGAATTATTTCCTTAGCCCCATTTTATAGATGGGAAAGCCAAGGTACAAATGAGGCAGCATGTTTCCCAAGGCTACATAGCGTGCTAATGCCCGAGCCAGAAACAGACCCTACTGCTGCTGACTCCCAGTTTCTTGCTCTAATTACCAGAAAATTCCTCTCCTCTATGGCACAGCCAACTGGTTCCAATAATAAATCCAAGCTGTTGCAAAGATCAAGTCCATTTTTTCACCGCTTAACCCAAAAAAACATTTAATTTTCAAAACACACGTCTGGCTTTTTACCAGAGAAAGGATTTGTTTTCCATTATTCATCTGTTTTTTGGTTTTTTCTCTCTCTTTTAAAAAGCCAAACATTCAATCACTCTGTTCAATACAGAGTTCCTAGGCTAGGAGCAGTGCAACTATCGTTACCCTATAAATCTTCATTATTCTTACTATAAATACACTTCTGCATTTTTCATTTTGTTATTTTTATGACTAAATATGGCACCTTTAGCAAACCTCAAAATGCTTTCCAAAATTAAGAACTTTGAATCCAATCCTGTAGCCCTTATTTCTGAGAAGCAACGCTTTTTAAAAAATTGTAACATTCCTTGGTGTATGTCCAAAGCAGTAACATTAACCTATGGCTTTTCAACACTACTTTAATTATACCAGTCTACGGTGGTAAAGATAATACTGCCTTACTTAGACACAGTCAGATTGTTATAATGGTATCTTATGTTGCCTATTCCTGTATGGGAATAAGCCAAATCAAGATAAAATATATATTTTTAAACTGTGCCCACTCTAGGTATGTCAAAACAAAAGATTTGTGAAGAAGCTTTAATGTTAACAGGTACTTCTCCTAGCACAAACAGTAATCACTGCTGGGCTAAAAAGAAGATACATGCACAAGAGAATGACATTTATCCTCTTCTAAAAGTAGCAGGACGTTATTTCTAGCTTTGCATTTTTATTTATTTATTTTCCTAACCCAAAAATTCAGATTCTGTGGAGGCTGGAAGATTCTCAGATGAGTAGAAAGCAAATGAGAATAGTTTTATCACAGAGTTTATGAGTGTAAAGACTGATCTGTTGAAAAGAGAAGAAAACGTTAATTAGATCCTTAAACTCTGTTTCTCATTCCCTGTTTGGCACAAATGAGTAATTAACTTGTGGAGAAAGGATGCTTTTGTTAAAGAACTAAATCCCACAAAATCTTTACACCTTGTCCAAGAACAAGTAACTCACTATAAACGGGAGAACAAAACAGGGTGGTTAAAATGACTGAATCCATCCGCCTTTTATCTCTGCTCCCCCTGTGGAGCTGTATCTGCTGATAAATCAAAGACCAACTCGCTGGTCAACCTTCTCAGATGCATCTTTCAATAATAACCTCTGATCCTCAAAGTAGCAGAAACGATCGACCAAGATTTGCAGTTCTTTAGAAAAAGAACTATTTATTTTATAAGACTATAGAACTATTTATTTTATAAAAAGAACACTGTCAGCACCACCCTGCAAAGTGAGATGACCCTCATATTCTTCTTCACCTCATAAGATGGGGTTGTCCACAGTTAATTTTCCAGTACAACAAGAGGCAACAGGGCTTCACCACGAGTAGTGATAACTTTAAAACTAGATACCTTTATGGGCCTTTCGGTTGTATTTCCTTAGGTCTAGAGCCTTGTGCTGAGCCAACAGGCAGAAGCTCTGAAAGCAACACCACTTAATGGAGAATCAAAGAGCTTTAGGGCTTGCAAGCAGTTCAAAGGCAAGTGAGGAGATCAAAGTTGTTCACTGTGTGCCAGCTGCAGCGGTGATGGCACCGTTAGCCTCTCTGCCACACAAAAGAAGGAAATTAATCATTTTTTCCTGGATGCTTTTGATATGGACACTAGTTCTCTTTCATCAAAGCCAAAGAATACCTGGAAAACTGCTTCAGAGGATTTTAAATTATCTCAATTTATCTTCAATACGAAGAACAATAAAATAGGAGAAACTGGCTGGGTTGAAATTTAAAAAAACCACACAAAAACTTCGCTGCAAAACTCAAGCCTATGAAAACCCTCACCTATTGAGCTTTGAGGCTCAAAAAGAGGGAACTTCTACCTTCCTTTAAATTTGTCAGCATTCACTAAAACAAGAGCAAGCTCAAAAATTTTCTCATTGCATTTCTGTCCCTATACCAAGACCTGCTGAAAACTTTGCGAACAGAAATAAGTAAACTACAGTTCACTTCTGGAACCTGCTACCCCAAGCCAAAGAGTTCAGATAGCAAGGCTTTATCCTCTTTAAACTTAGGAGAAAACTCTTCAAGATTCCCAACCTAATTCCCAGATCCATGTCTGTTGGAATCAGAGAAGCAATCGAAATGTTTGACTGATTTCTCTGAAATTTTCAGCGATGAACCATCTCTAAGAAAGAAGCTCTTGGTAAACTGTACTTTTGGCAACCAAGAAAAGATACAAGTGGCTACAGGCTCTCTGCTCACTGAAAGAATCTGTTCAGTTGGCCTCTTTGGAAGAGAACATTCCCCCTCTGCCCCCCAAAATGGGTACCACTCCATCAAATCCAGAGAATTTCAGACATTTATAGCATGTACTACATCCAGATACTCTCAGATCAGCCTTACAGATTTAATATACCCCGCAGCATGCAAAAACACAGGTATCCCATCCTGGAAGAGGTGTGAATATCATCTTATCTCCCCTCCCCTTCCTCATTCATTAGGACTGTTGGGTTGGTTTTTTTAAATACAAGGTTTAGATCCTTAGAAAATTCCCTTGAGATCATCTAATTGTAACTGTGATGGTCTCGTTCACAGAAATGGTCCGGTTTTGGGTTATTCTGGTTTATTCTGCATAGTGGGTTCCAGTAAACATGAAAAATTACTGGAGTCAATGAGAGATTTGCACATGGCATGGACATTTCTGCAAGCCAACTCCTCGTACGCAAATACACCTCTCCCACCCATTCGCACTTGCTGCTCTTCAATGTCACTGAATCTTGTTCCAAGCAGAGAGGAAGAACAATCTTCCCCCCGCCTCCATGCATTAGCAAGCATATGTGTACCATATTCAGGGGGTTCTCTGATGTACTTATAAAAACCACATAAAAATTCCCATATGAAGCCTACTGCCTAATAAGAAGAAACCTTCTGCAAAAAACTCATGGAAATGTGTTTTGCTGGAAGTTAAGCAGCCTTCCCATCCTGCCTACAGCAGAGTTAGAGGAGAACAGATTCAGCCCTCTTACCTTTCACTTGTTGGAAGACTGTCCTTAGCAAACCCTACCCTCCATCTTCGATTTCTGGATTAAATAAATCCAGTTCCTTCAGCTTCCTCCCCAGCACCAGAGTTTTAGACCTCTGGTTGTTCTTCTTGCTCTCCTTTGGTCTCCAGTGTGCTCTCCTCTTCCTCTGTGCTCAAAGCTGGGAGCACCAATGCCTACCAGAGTGGCATGATTAATTACCCCTCTGTCTCACGTGACTTTCCTGCTAATACATGCCAGAATAAAATTAGTCTTTTTTTTTACAAAGCACCAACTGTTGAATCACATGCAGCTTGTGGTCCACTGAAACCTCCGCATCCTTCTCTGCTATGCCACTACTGAGCGATTTCCCACCCTTTATTTATAAACCCACTCTGGTTTTCCTTGCTGTGGGAACAGTTGTCTAGGAGAACCTGATATACCTTTTCCAGACTTGTACGAAGACATGTACCAACAGTAAATGCTAATTCGACTGCACAAGCTCCTGGAAAGACAGAAAGGATGAGTGAGCCCTGGTAGCTCCCCGAGAAGCCTCCTTGTTGGTTCTCCACCAGCATCTGAGCAAGGATACGATTTGTGACTGCTCCAGAAATTAACCCATGAGTCCCTCACATGTCACAACTACATGCATGTTATTTTTTTGATCAATGACCATTTGTGGGGCTGCGCAAAAGACGTTTCCAGCCATTCCCAATTGCTGCTATGTTTTCAGTTTATTTTTCAGGCTGCAGGTAGGAGACAGCACCGAGTAGAGCCAGATGTCACATACCTGGGACCAAATCACCACATGCCTCTGCTCTTCCATCCAATACCCAGCTTTGCCGTTTCTTCCAGATGCGGGCGTGATGCTCCACCCAATTCCAGATTTTAACTTACAGCAAAAGAGTGCAAAAGACACATGCTCAATGAAGATTAAACGGAACACTTCACACACTGCTTGGAGCTGAAACCCATAGGAAGTGTTGTTATCTGTGTTTTACAGAAGGGATTAAGAGAAACAAACCCTGATTTAGCCCATTAACTCCAGGCACCTGCTTGAAGTGCTTCAATTAGAAGCCTAAAGTGAAGGGTGGATCTTCTCCCACGCGTGCTGCACTGCTCCACATACACATAGATGTACCCAGCTGCATGCTGTGGAGTGCGGCAGAGACACGTGCAAGCTGCTGTTGTGATGACTGCTCAGCCGGCACTGCCACCTTCCAGCCACGCTGTATCCAAGACAGCTGAAGCGCTTTTGGAGTTACACAGTATGCTCATCGATGGGGAGAAAAAGCCTATTTATTTTACCTTAAAACATCATTGGCGTAAGATCCCACAACTGACAGTGTATGGACTACAAACATCCTGGCAGATACCCCAAGAGCTACTCTCCATCCAATATCCAAAACCAGGATTAAGTCTGTCCCATGGGATCCTTATGGAGGATGTAAACTAATGAGCCCTGCCAGCTTGTAAATTATTACTGTGAACATCCGGAACACTCTTATTTGACCCATTGACATTTCCATAAATTCTCTGAGGGTGAATTCCCTGTAGTACCAAAGAAGAAAATAAGAAACAGACTTCTTTTTTGACCCCATTCCTGGTAAATGACATCCACAATCCGAGACGGCCCTTGTCGAATCCCGGCTTGGTGAGACACAGCGGTCTATTATTTGATCCCTGTGGGGATAGATGAGGCCTCCAAAGAAACTCCCTCAGAGGAGTGAGTAAGGACATCCCTCAGCAAAGATGTGAAGTGGATAAAAACTACAAAGGCACAGGGATTGACTGATGATGTGGGAACAGGGATGCAAAACCAGCAAGGGGAGCACGTTTTCTCATAGAGGGGAAAACTGAGAGACTCGAGAATAAATTCCTCTAGCCCTGCTCGCTCGCTGATGTGCTTAGGTATTCCCCACGCTGAACTCTGTATGTCGATGCTCACCGCCATTCAGCTCAGAAGCCACTCAAGCTTGAAAGATACTCCTTTAAAGGAACAGGAATGGAGTGTCCTTGTCCTATTTGATCTTGGCTTTGTTGGGGAATCTTACAAAACCCACAGTACCACAGAAATACTAACAGGGGACTATCATATAAGCATCTTCACCTTTTCTTTAATACAAGGCAAGAGAGAACATCAGGTCTCTACCACTGCACTGTGCTGATATACAACAAACTGGGTCTGCATAAGAAAAGTAGCAGGAATGTATATATCAATAATGAGCTTTTACTACCACTTCCTTCAAAAATACCACTGGTAGGTAGTAGGTAGAATTCTGTCAGAAATTATTTTTACTTGCTGTGAGATCAAGATAGGAACAGCAAGTCTTACCAATAAATAAGAAAGAATGGCAAGTCTACAATAATTTGCAAATAATACATTGGAAAAAAAAATCCCAGATCTCTGTATCACTTTAAGCTGCATTATCTTCATCATATAAAAAAATGGTTTTGATCAAATTTTAAGACATACCATCTCATGCAATAATGGAAAACAGAGTTCATTGCATATTTTCTCCTGGATTACTTCAATTACTTTCAGAATCTCAGAAGCCATTCCAAGCTCAAAGTTTTGCTTCATGTATCTTCATTTTATTCTATTTTATTTATTATTTCAATTATCCCTGCCCAGATTCATCCCTGATCTCAGTCCATTGGCTACAGTTGTCTGAGATGGAGGACGGACTTGGCGCCTGCAAGACCAACAACAGGGAAGGCTCTAACACAGTAACATACAGTACCGAAGACAGAAAAATGAGTTGAGTCAGTTTCAAGCTCAAGCTAAAAATAGCAAATTCAAATTAAAATCTCCCAGGCCAGATTCTCAGGCTCAAAACCATTAATTTTAAAAGCTGAGAGCGCTCAGGGCCTCCTCCTGGGAGGTACTGAGTGACCCTTAACTCCGATGAAAGTTACTGAGAGTTGAAAGAGCTCTGAAGGTCACAGGATTGGGTCCTTCAGCAGGCTACACTCCTAGTGACCAGCTAAGAAACAGCCTGCCAGCTCAAGGATCGCCCCTCCAGTGGATTCCAGTAAATGTCAATTGGAATTTACTCAGCAGTTTTCAGGACCAAGTTCCTAGACCAAGAAATCACTACTGTCCCAGCAGAGGTGACAAGACATACAGACATTTCAGCTGCTGCCTACTGACATCCACACAGGACAGAGGAATCCCCATGTTTTCCTATTATGAGCTGCTGCCTCTTTGCCAGTTCACAAATTTTGAAGAGGGAATAAACAGTTTTTCAGGTAACAACATTCTTCTGGCACTCTTTTTGCTCTGTCACAAGGTTAGGTGCATAAACAGCAGTCACTTCAGATATACCACTGAATATAAAATTCTTACCTTCTCCTGGTCCAACACAATCACATGATCCTGGCTTCCTTTTGCATTTTCATTGCCCAACATCCATCTCTACGGATTATCCCAGGAAAAGCAAGTTCTGTATTACTCAGCTGGAAGGAAAAATGGAAAGGAGTTATTAAAGATACTGGACTCACTTCATCAAATGACAAACTACTGGCTTTGAGCAGTTGTAAGGTATTAACGGAGGATGAGCGACAGCTTTGTGGGCTCTGCGAAGCAAAGCTCAGTGCTAACCAGTGGATGAATCGCCATGTTGCAAAAAATACCCCATCCTGAGATTTGACACCTGAAAGGCAGTCTCAGCACGGACTCCAAAGAGGGTGAATTTGCAAAAGACCAGGTTGCCAGTGACCCCGAGACACAAAAAGTGCTACTTGACAACCAAACATCTTTATTCAACAGAGTTACCGGCTGTGGGTCTTGCCAGCTGTCTTGATTTTATGCCAGATTTTGCAATGTTGTAGGGAAGAGCGTGGAAAAATGACCTGAGGGTGCCCTCGGGACTCAAAAATCAGAAAACAAATAAATTAAACTGTAAATATGTTTTTAATCTCCTGATTCTTGCACATCCATGACTGCTGAAGAGTTGATATTCTAGAGCAATCAGTATTGGCCATGCTGCAGAATGATGATGGACATACAGATCCTGCCCATTACGAAGATGAAGGATTTTCAGTGTTTCCTGCAAAAATGTAGTAAGGGTCAATGATTGTTACACTTTTTGTCTGCAGGGAAAAACAGAGCGAGTAACTTTTTGTTCTACTGCTGGGTGGTTTCACACGTTAGTCACTGGAATGAGGATGCTCTGGGGCAAAATTTAATCCAACATTCAGAAGAAATTTTGCAGGGTTGGCTCCATCACCCGGTGCCGCTCTCCTCGCACTACAACCATGCCCAATTTCACCACCCGAAAACCCCCAGCCAACAACCAGCGGCCCTGTGCTGCCCTCTCACGGGCTGCAAACAGCAGAGCAGCAACACCTCTGCTCGCCGAGACCCAGCAGCCAGCGAGGCAATAAATAGTACGGAGGGTTTGGAGTGTCCCTGTCATCATCGGCTGGATTTATGGCATGCCGCAGTGACTGCACAACCACAGCTGGTGCTTTAGCAGCTCTGCCTGGCCTTCCATAAGCGGGTTCGGGGCTCATACGTACGGTGTTGGGTGACGCTGAAATACCAACCAGCTCACAAGCACAGAGCCCTCAGTGCTCCAGGTCCTCTTGTCTCTGCTCCATCATAACTAGTAGTCTCATTTGCTCCAGGAACTGCCACCCTTGCTGTCGAAGGCCTGGGGAGTAAAGAGGAGAAGAGGGAGGATTACACCGTTCCCAATCCAGCCCCACGTGCTGCTGACGACCCCAAAGACTGGATCTCCTATCTGCCGAGTGGTGAAACCTCAGAGCTGGGGGCAGCCCCATTTTGGCTGGGATTTGGAGCACAGATTCTGGAGAAGGCTCCGGAGAGACCTTAGAGCCCCTTCCAGCCCCTAAAGGGGCTCCAGGAAAGCTGGGGAGGGACTCTGGATCAGGGAGGGGAGCCATGGGACGAGAGGGAACAGTTTTACACTGAAAGGGGGGAGATTTAGATGAGATATTGGGAAGAAATTCTTGGCTGTGAGGGTGGTGAGCCCCTGGCCCAGGTTGCCCAGAGAAGCTGTGGCTGCCCCATCCCTGGAGGGGTTCAAGGCCAGGTTGGACGGGGCTTGGAGCAGCCTGGTCTGGTGGGAGGTGTCCCTGCCCAGGGCAGGGGTGTGGGACTAAATGATCTTTAAGGTCCCCTCCAACAAAAACCATTCTAAGATTCTATTCCTCAACGAAGTAAACCACACTGAGCCTTTGGCCTTCTGCTGATGCTGCCAACAAGTGTCCAACCTTGTAAACCACGTGCCAGCACCGAGAGCAGTGTCGAGCTGCATGCTCACAGCAGAGAGCGGAAAACTTCCACACAGTTTATTCCAGCACCTCCAACTCCTGTGAGGACACCTTGAAGACATGACCGAAGGGCTTTTAAAACACCACAGTGTCAGGAATGTCACCCTTTTACTACACCAAATTATTTGGGATACGCAATTTGTTTTGACAATACTTATGCAGAGCACGGCACAGTCCTGTGTACTACGATATGAAGTAATTAAATCTTCTCTTCATTTAAATGCCTCATGATTTTTTTAAGGCAATCCCATGATGTGTGGGGGCCTGGGCTGTCAGCTTGGAGTGCTAAAATGAATTCAACCCCCGCCTCAGAAAACACAAAGATCTTTTAATTAGGAAATTTGGAGTTTGTTGTATTTGTCTTCTCACACGTGAAACTTCGGAGCACGCAACGGACCCCATTTTCTTGCCCCGTTAAAGGGGCTGGAAACTCACGGTGCCTTTTCAGAAAGAGCCGAGATCCTCGGGCGTGAAGGGTCTCCAGGAACGGCCGCACTTAATGGAGGCCGCAACGCTGGGCCCCCTGCCCCTCTCCAGCGGGGCGGGCAGCCTGCCCGCCTGCTTTTCCGTCCATTTTACCACACAGACCTTCTCCGGGGGCGGACATCTCCTCCCTGCCCCACCACCCC
>VWZL01006096.1:11505-58718 GCA_013396915.1 Stercorarius parasiticus | reverse complement strand
GGCTTTGTGAGGCGGGCAGCGGGGCGGCCGGGCCGGCGGGAGGGCGGTGGGGCGGCCGGGCCCGGGGCGACCGCGGGCTGGGGCGCACTGACGGACTGACACCCTCACACTCACTCACTCACTCACTCACTGACACCCTCATGCTCCCTGACTGACTGACACCTCACACCGACCGACTGACACACTCACACCGACCGACCGACTGACACCCTCACGCTCACTGACTGACACCCTCACACCGATGGAGTGACACCCTCACACTGACTGACTGATACCCTCGCACTGACTAACACTGTCACACTGACTGACACCCTTCCACCGGCACCCTCACGCACTGACACAGCCTCACAAACTCTCACACACTCTGACACCCACACCAAACTCTCGAGCTGACTGACACTCTCACACACACTCACTCCTGTGCACACTGGCAGGCTCACACGGGCTGACACGCACACTCACACAGGTTGACACATAAACACAACGCTCAGAGACGCAAACCCCAGCCTGGCAGGCAGGTTCATGGGCACTTACACGCTCATGGACAGAGTTAGACAGACACACACACCCCTCAGAGTGACCTGCCCACAGCCAGGGTCACAGGCATGCTGGTGGCACTCGCACCAGTGTCCCGTGCTGCCTGTGCTCACACTGGGGGGCAGGCACGCTCCTGGGCACTGACAGGTTCTCACACTTTCATACTCACGCTTATTAGGCACTTACACACTCACTCGCATACTCAAAAGCCTGTACGCTTGCGTGCTTCGAGGGTTTATACGCTGGCTTGTATGCTTAGGTGCTTGTAGGCACTTAAGGCACTTACACACTCCCTCACATTGCTGGGCTCACACGCTTGTGCTCACATTTGTAGGCACTTAATGCTTACTTGCACTCGCCTGCTTGTATGCACCTATCCAAGAGTATCCCTCACTACCTGCCCCACACTTGCATGCCTGTGGGTACACTCACGCACTTGTAAGGATCATCATACTTGTGCACGTCTGTCCCTCACCGCTTGCCACTGTCCACACACATTCATACACGCTCACGGCGGCGTACTCACACCTAGAGTATTGTAGCGCTTTGCCACACACACACACGCCTGTATGTATGTGCTCACGTTGTATTGTAGCATCTGCACTGTCTCACATATACACTGTCTCGCTTTTACACTCACATATACAATCCCACCGCTGCATTTTAGTGTCCTTGCTGCCTGCCACATGCTTTTATACACCTGCATATGCATATAGACATGCATATGCAGCTACACCAACGTATCACGATTTCCGTGTTGCCTGCTACTTGCACGCACATTTCTCCCGCCCCTTTATTCCAGACTCACGGCAGCACGTTGCGTCGTCCTGCTTGCACACACATGTGCACCCTGTAGTCTTCCTCAGTCTTTCTCGTGTGTGTGTGTGTACACACAACGCAGCACCTCAGTGAGGATCCCACTGGATGCTTCTCTTATACGCACGCTCACACACCAAGTTTGCCATTGCATTGCACACATACAGTGACACAGCAGGGAGCCTGCCACTGCTTGCCACTCCTGCAGTCAGACTCCACGGAGTCTGCTGTCTCTTCCTTTTACCCACACAAAGGGTTATCTACCGCCTCTCCACCATAAGGCCATCTTCTTTTTCAGTCACCTCTCTCACAAGCAAGCCGTGGCTCTATGAAACACACATGTACACATCCAAGCAACCATCACCTGTTGCCTTTATGAGCCTGGCTTTCCTATGCACACACACCACCAGATCACCCTCTGCATGCCATGTCTGTACAGAGTAGTGCTGCCTCCTGCTTCTGGCACATGTAACAGAGTCCTCCCAGCTTTACACTCTCACCTCTGCAGGGCATCTGCCACCTTTTGCACGTGTGAGTGCAGTATGGTCACCCACTGTCAGATACTACACCTTCTGTCACGCACACAGGTGACGGAGCCACCTGGTACCTGACAGACACACAAATGCACTCGAGGGCTGTCAGTTACCACGAGGCCATCTGTCATACTCACGCAGGTATATATACTTATATGGAGCTACATATGTTCCCCCCAGACCCTGACCCCATGTTACCTCTCAGATGCGGTGCTCCCCATCAGTATGCATATTGAACAAAACCTGAATTTCAGTTAGTTCCCTTCTCTGCTTTCTATTACACAAAGAGGCCTCCTTTTCCTTCAGTCCTTCACCATATATTTGGTCCAAATTGCAGTGCCATTTCAAACTTTCCAGACGCTTATACCATACAGACACCTGCTCTCCAGCGTGTTCACTCACACAGTGCCACTGCCCTGCACTTCACACACACTCTGACATGCACGGTGCCACCCTCTCACCTGTGACATAAACACAGTCAGTGCACCCCTGTGCAGTACAAAGCGCAGACCTACTGCGGGACGCGATTGGAGTCTCCCCTCCAAGTGCTGCCCTGCGTATCTCCACGGTGATGCGAGGTAGACACAGCTCTGCGAACCCCTAGCCCAGCTTGGTGAGGGCTGTGTTACCTGTCGCATGCCGCCCGTTCATCATAGCACCCTTTGCTGCGCCGCGCCTGTGTACTGATCGCGCTGGCATACAGAGCAGGAGCCTGCCATCTCCTTATCCCCTGCTCCGTGTAGTGAACGCTCACTTTGTTGCTGTATGTTTCTGAGTGGCTTTTGTCCTTCTGTGAAAGCTCCCTGTTCTCTGAAATTCATGCTGTCTCTTGGGTTCCACTTTGCAGACTGTTGAGCCTGGTTCATGCATGCCTGCTGGTTTTGAGTGGCATCGACCCTCTTAAATGAGTCTTCTTTTTGAAGTGTAAGGGTAAAATACTTCTCAATAATGTTTTAACTGCTTAGGGTGACATTGACACATATATTCTCCTTTTTGTAGATGCCTTGGTCTAAATATTTTTTTTTTGCTTTTATAGCTGGAGCCATATATGGATGAAAACTTTGTTTCAAGAGCCTTTGCCACCATGGGAGAGCTTGTACTGAGTGTAAAAATCATTCGAAACAGGTTGACAGGGTAACTGTTTATGCTTGTTCTCAGTTTGTTCTACCAGTGCATTTGGATTGAACCGTTTGCCCTCTGCTCGTCACTGTGGTCCTGTCCGTATTACAGTGATTTTCCCTTTGAGCTTTTCACCATTGCTGCCAACAATATGGGTATGTTGATGATAGCAATGGAGAGGACAATCTCTGGCTCTTCAACCATCAACAAACCACGGTTTGGCCCTCATCCTGCAGTGCTTCAGCACTCATTCAGAGTGGCCTATGTAAACCGTGCAGTCCTCATGTGAATTACACCTCCTGGGCTGAAGGCTCCAGTGACTAGTCTGTGTCAATCGTTACGCTAGTGCAGCTACGTGATGCTGGCAGAGGTGGGAAGTCTGACTTAGAAAGAGCAATAGGAGAAGCTTTTGAGTTCATTTGGAATAAAATGAGTGACTGTACACAGGACAAAGTAGTTTCCTATTCTTGTAAATGTTGGAATTTCAGTTTTCAGTTGTTTAAACTTGGGTGGGAAAATTCATAGTCAGTCAAAGTAGGAAGCGAACTAATTGCGAGCAAAACTATTTTCTATGTGCTTATGTTGACATGACTTACTGGTAAGTAGGGGCTATCACCACTTGAGATCCAAGATTACTTTGCTAGCTTCTTTTTGGTAGCTAATGTTTATGATTTGAAAAAGAAATTGTTCTGAGTATTGCAACTCTAGCAAATTTCCTACCAGTTATCTAAAAATGTAATATTCCTTCTCAAATGTGTTTTAAATCTGAAATCTGTCTTTCCTCTCCTGTGTCATATGTTCAGAATTCCAGCAGGCTATTGCTTTGTAGAATTTGCAGATCTAGCTACTGCAGAGAAATGTTTACACAAAATCAATGGAAAACCGCTTCCTGGTGCTACACCGGTAAGTACATGAAGTCAGCCAGTTGGGAAGCAAAACTGGGAAGGAATAGATAGTGTAGAATCTGTATTTTGAATCACTACAGACAAATTCATAGTTAGCAAACTGGGATTCTTCTGTTCTTTAGAGTTAAATTAATGAGCATAAAACTATTAGTGTTCTTGCTTGGAAAATTGTTGGAAAAATACTAATTTCTGTGTGAATGTCTGGATAAAATACAGGTATAGAAATGCTGTATTTCTGAGATACATATGTACAAGACGAACTCGCAAGTTTGCACTGAGTTTTGAGTAACTTTGATTTGCAAGAGTAACATGACTTTTAAGCCTTGCATTATTCTTGGCCCTTAGCAAACGAAAGTCATTCAAACCTATTTACAGTGGAGAAAGAGCTAGTCCATTGTATAACTGCAATACGTAATGAATGTCTCGGATCCATAAAAGCGAGGTAGTTCGGAAGAAGAGGAGGAATCATAGTCATAGAGGCTAATTTTAGGATGTTGACTCGAATGTGCAGTAGATTAAAAGGGGATGGCTGACACAGCTGCCGGTTGTACCCACAGAAGCTGGCTGCGGTAACTGGGATGACTGGTTCATAAAGCAGCTCTAGAATCACCTCAGTTACGGCGTGATATTAAGTTGTTGCCTATTTCAGTGTAGTTAACGCCTTGAGTAGGAAACTGGGAAGTTCAGGTGTTGTTCTTTGAACTATTTAGCCAACCTTCCTGAGAGGATGGAGCTCCCTGTTAACAGGGGTAGATGAGAGGCCCGGAGGTATCCGTTTCACTTGTCATGTTTAATATGCTCTTATACTGCAAATCACAGCCCCCAATTAAGGGAAGCTAATATTCCTAGATGCCTTCTATAGTCATTAGAGAGAGAAAGAGAGCAGCTCTTGCAAGGAGTAATATAATAATTGAAGTTTGGTTTCAGGAATACCCGCCTTTACCCACGATTTAGTTCAAAATGCGCTGTTGTGTAGAGGGATGATTTACGTAACACATGGAGAGAATTACAGATGTCAGACAGAGATCCTAAATCAGTGCACTCAGCAGGCAACTGTCCGGCTCATCTCTTGCATTGAGATACTTTTTCTCTTGTTTGCAGAAAACTGAATGTGGCTCACTCTTTTATTTATTTTTAAATACTGAATCAGCCAAAGGAATAACAGCGAGCCATGGTGCTGTTGCTGTCTCTTTTTTACAGAATTAGTGTCCCCAGTTGCCATTTGAGTGGAAGTACTCTCAGGCCTCTCATTGATTTTAAACGCCAAATATTGTGAAGAGCGAAATCCAAACAAAAGATGAAGGTGCTTCACAGTGGAATCTAAATTTTGTGTTAGCTTGTAAATGGTCCACAGAAAGAGTTCTTACCACTGTGCACCAGTGAATGCAAGCATGCAAGGAACGTGATTATAGCCTAGAGTTAAGTCTTTGCTCTATTTCCCAAGAATTATTTACTCTATCTTTGAGGGAAGAAAGTACATCATCCAAGGTGCAGGAGCACAGTAGGTCCTCCGCTGTACTAAACAAATGTCCTGATCTCTAGGTTATGGGCTCGCAGTAGGCTTGCTTTCTTTGGCCAAATTCCCCTTGAGTTGTTGCTGTGCCAGTGTGTAGTGCAGAGGGATATCTGCTTTGGAAGCCTGTTGGGAGATGGGAAAATGGTTTTGAAGCCCCTCAAGCTGATGAGGGAATCCAGCTTAGGTCTTCCACTGTCTGGGTGAGTTTGGACACCAGTGTTCTTGCAAAGGAGTGCAGTCCTTTGCTTCTTCCTCTGTCAGACATGGTTCAGAAGAAAATAGCAATTACCATTGCGCTCTGTGGTGCACCTGCTTGGATTGTTGTGTGCTAAGCATCATGTAAGAACGCCCATGGGATTGAGGCCCTAGGGATTTTGAGGAAGAAGACCAGCTCCTTAGATCTTGGTCTTAACTTAAATGTGAGTTGGGCACAAGTTGCTGAACCCTGGTAGGATGGGGGCAAGGAGTTCTAGATGTGCCGGTGGGCACAAATCTGGGCTCCTGGGAAACGTGTTTAAAAAGAAAGTCAGGTGCAAAGTTTAGGGAAGCCTTCAGTGTCCAGTGACAGGTAAGGCTTTCACGAAAAACTTAGTTTGGGATCTTAGTAAATCAGGACATCATCCAGAGCAAAGTATTCAGCCATACTTCCAGACTCAGGGCTGATTCCATTTTCCAATGTGGCAGACTCTGGTCTGCCAGTATTCTTGTAAATCACAAGTGTCCCAACAGTCTGTGCTGTCATTTCATTTTAAGACCTTAAAATTAGATATCATTTAATATTAGTTATTAGTACCTCTGTTTTCCTGTCTTGCTTAAAGATACAGAAATTTGATGCTATGTTCACCTCTCTTTCACTAACCTTATGAACTGGTGAAATAAAGGTAGGCCAAACCTCTTGGTGCAGGTTCTTTGCTGATTTTCGTTATTATAGCTGTATTGACATCAAATAAAAATGTTGTCCTTGATACCTTAACTGGCTGGCCTGACGGCATTGAACACCTGTCAGCATTTATAAAGTTGTATGTAATAAGCTTATTGTATTTTTTCCTAATTGTTTGGATTCATTTTTGCCTTGTTTCAGGCAAAGCGATTTAAATTGAATTATGCAACGTATGGAAAACAGCCCGATAACAGGTAAATGCTCAATATTCAAGTATTAGTTTTGCCTGCTTAATGTCTCTTTATTTATTGCCTTGCAAAGAGTATTCAAAATACGTAAACCCACAAGTTCATCGTTGACGGATGAGATGTACAGCTAGTAGATTTGGATAGGGGAGCATTTCTGAGATGCGTACAACTAATATTTGTACCATTTTGTCTAGCAGTGCCAGATAACTAAATCCCGTAATTAAAAATGTAGGTTATATTAAACTGCCTTGGCACATGCTGTAGGTATTGGTGATGCTGTAGCACGTTAGCACTTTCTGCGGATGCATCCCATCACAATACTGTACGATGCCACGAATGTGTTTAGCAGCTGAAGGTAAATGCGGTGGTTTCACACCACCTGGGTTAACTGGCTGGAGTCCCACAACAGTCAGCAAAGGGAGAGAGAGGGAAAGGTGCTCCGAATTGCCCTCTGGAGGAGCCCATCTTTCTCCATGGACAGGGAAAGGTGCCGAAGGACGCAAACGGGCTGAATTAGGCTCCTGAGGTTTCAGGGTTGTGAGTACCTTTCATAACGCCCGCCCAGAAACGCTTACACAGTTGAAGTAATAATAACATGAAGGAGTCATTCAGGGAGGTGTATGTGAGGGTGAGAGCAACAGAGTCCCGCAGTTTATTAGTGGAGTATTAGTTCATATCTCAGCAATTATATTTTTATTTTAAATGATTATTTATGAACCTTTTAAAAAAACCGACTTTTTAGATTAGAATCAAGGCATGACAGATAGGGCCAAGAATGAGATTGACGTCTGGTAACTAATTCTTATGGTTCCATTTGCTCTGGAGCTAGAGATGGATCACAGAGCCTTTCTCATTCCAGCTACTTGCCCCGTGAGTTTTTAGCAGAGGGAGGATGGCTTAAACTGCCTGGCAGTTTTATACTTTGCCTTTTGTGTAGCACAGCAGATTTGTCAGGAGTGTTGGAAGATATCTAAAACTTTCTAGTATCAAAGTATCTTAATTCATATGTTATAATTTAAGATCAGTATATCAGAAATAGCAAATCTATAAATGAAACGTTAATGTTTTCTTGCCGTACTAGAAATCCAGAGGTATCCCATGAGAACTAAAAAATTAAACTCTTTTAAAATAAAAAACAGTATTGAGTAGATTAGTTGTGCTGCGTCAATAAAAATTTTAGTCACCTAAACAACTTAACTGGTGACACTTTAAAGTATATATTAAATAGTCCTTTAATATCACTTTTCAAATGTTTAGGCTAAATGTTAGCTGTCACTCAGCACACCTCTTCTTTTGTGTAATTGTACTTAAGAAGTTTTCTTTTCATTTCTTTAGTCCAGAATATTCGCTTTTTGTGGGAGACCTGACTCCTGATGTGGATGATGGCATGTTATATGAATTTTTTGTTAAAGTTTATCCATCGTGTAGAGGTGGAAAAGTTGTTTTGGACCAGGCAGGAGTATCCAAGTAAGTTACCTTTTACTCATTCTTTTCTTTCACTTCACATGCAGCAACAGGAAAGATATAATACAGGAAGGGAAAAAGAATAGTTCTATCAGCTTAGATTTTAGTAATCTTAAAATACAATGTTCTTGGGCATTCAGTCTACAGTATGCTTGGGTTTTGATAGTCACCACAGCGTGTTGTCACTCCTGTTGGCAGTATGCTATTGCACTTCTGAAAACGCTGAAAACTGTCTTGAGTAATCTTGAAACACTGTTTCCCTGGACTTTCAGATGGAATTGTGCTTTTACAGTCTTTAGGCTATGGAGGGTGTATTCCTGTGAAAGCTTTACAGGTTTTTGTTTCAAATAGGGTAGGGCAAACAAAGTTATGATTCACTGTTAGTAGCCGCCTTGTTCATCTTTACTGCAATGTCTTGCCAAAAACAGATGTCAAAAAGTCAGGTTTCTCAACGCGATTAAAACATTTTCTAAATAGCAGGAAATGAAACTTTTTTTGGTTAGTATCCTTGTTTTCAATACAGAATATGCCTTCAATGAAACACAATATTCTGATATAATACCTACGAGAATGTTGTGATAAGAGAGTACGGCTGTAGATCTCCCCTCTTTCTCACATAAGGTTTCTCAGTCTTAGACATGTCGGTTTGAAAGAACCTCTGGAGGTCTCTGGGCCAACTTCCCACTGAGCAGGACTGCTGACAGCGCTAGATCAGGTCAGCCATGCATTGTGTAGCCTGGAAAACCTCCCAAGATGGAGATAATACAACCTGTCTGGGCAGCCTGTTCCAGAGCTGTGCTGCCTCCCTAGTAAATGAAGTTGTTCTTCATCTGCAACCTGAACCTCTTGCAGAGCTGCTCAGTCACTCTCTGGCTGTTAAGTCACTCTCATGATCTTACTGCCACCTCACCTGAGACTGGCACTGCCGGAGTGGGCTCCGGGTGCCTCCTCCTCCTCCTCGGAGGTGTAAACCCAGCAGTTCTTGTTTTGCTGCACCTGCTTCAATCTCTGCCTACAAAATAGGTGTTGGATGATGGAGGTCGGGCCATTAGCTGGGCTTTGGGAACTGTTCCTAAGTGCAGTCCTCAGGGAAGGGGAATCTGTGGTAGTTTGGGAAGTGGGGAAGGAGCAGGGGCGGAAAGGCCTGTTGCTGGGAAGAGCACAGCTATCTCCCCTAGCAGTGCTGGGCTGTTGCTACCAGGGGCTTTGTTGTGACTTGTGCAGTTACTCAAAGCTGAGGCAACTGCAAGTGTCAGTGTGATGCGAGAGAGGAACGTGGGGCTTGTGGACATGCCTAGTGAAGCCCTGTCCCTTCCAGCCAGGGCAGGTAGATCAGGAAGGTCTCCTCCCTGCACCTCTTGTCCAGGCAAGAGGGGAGCTCAGAGCCTGATGCTGTAGTGCTGTGCCTGCTTCTTTGCTTTCTGCTGAGGGTGCAGGTTGGGGGGCTTCTAACTGCAGGGACAGGACAGAATGTCTGCCAGGGAGGTCCTGGCCATGAAGAAACGATTTCTTGGTGGGTTTTCTTCTGTACTGAAATCTGGTTTAGCCATTGGTGTGAAAAAAATGGAAAAGTTGGAAGAATCACTGTCTCCTTTACTGCACCCAACATCCATTCCTATACACCACGTCCACCCTTTATCTGTCCATCTCTGTTTCGGGACTCCAGTATTCCCAGCTTCACTTACACGCTCCTGGTCCCACCCAAAAGGCTACAGGAGTCTTTGTAGCAGCTTAGAAACTTACACGCTTTTGTGTGCAGACACCTTAAACTGACTTAAAAGTTGACTTGCACTGGTTTAATTTGCCACAGTCTTTTCACGGAGGGCAAATTAAACAGACTGTGTACCCATGTAGAGTTTTGCTTTTGCTTGATTATCCAGTTTGCGTATAAATAAGTCTGAACTTTGATTTGGTCGTCTGTATGTGAGGAGTATTCATACATACATGCATATATGTATAAAAATATGTATTTGCACTTGTGTGCATAGCTTGCTATGCAAGATACTGCATTTTATGGGGCACTAACTGCTCTGTAATAGCTTCCAGTGTGGACCTACTACAAGTAATAGGTGATGCTGCTTTCAAAATAGTGTGTTATTTGGTGTTTAAGTGTTCCCACAGAATAGATAACATGCTATAAATTTACACCCTTGCTTACGGCTCGTTCTTCTCCCCGGGTAGACAAGCCCTTTCCCTCCCAAACTCCTTCCTTTGCCTAGGTGGATTCCTCTTTCCCTCCCACACCTAAGTCTTTGATCTTTCTGCTGCATGAGGCAGCCCATCCCATCTTGGGATCCTGGCACTGCCCTCCTGGATGCTGTTGCATTGCTTCTGACTCACTACAGCATCAGAATCTCACGCACATAGGACCTTTGGGGTTGGAGGGGAATTACTATTTTGTGTCTGGCTGACTTACAGCACTGCTAGCACCGCAGCGAAGGCTTGCCACGGGGTTGAGGGGTTGCTGGCTGTGTGCTATCCCTGTTCAAGTCATGCTGTCAGAGCAAGTTTTAGCAATTTAACGTTAAGAACTCATTTTTGGGTCCACTGTTGAGAACACTGATGGGGCCATGTGGTTCTTAGGAATTACAGGAAGCCTATTTGAATATTTTCCTGTTGAAAAAAGGACTTGGTTGGAAAGCGTATCTCAGTCAATCCTACAGAAAAGCAATGTTTTCCTTCACAGTGGGGCAGTTTTCGATATAAGCAGTGCCTATGTCTTGTCAATCCTGTGCTGACTTGCAACTGTTAGTTTATCTGTATCCTCCCAGTGTAGATTTAAGGCTTTGCTACCGTCTGTTCATGCATTTCGACATGTCTCCTGTCAGCTCACTTCCAGTTCCTCAGAATCCACTGGCACAAGAACTAACTTTACTTTTGTGAAGACTTTGAAAGTACTGCTGAAGCTTGGATGTACCATTTCAAGCATTTTGCAAAAGCAACTGGAAGACAGAATAATTTTATCACTACTAAAAGCAGGGACAGCCCTAGTGAAAGTGGTTTATTTGCTGTGTTTTTAAAAAATAATTTTTGCTTCACTGTAAATATTTAAAAAAAAAGAAAAAGTGGCCTGGCTTTTTTGTTTGATATGAGCTATTCCATGTCTCTGCAGAGGTTACGGGTTCGTGAAATTCACGGATGAACTGGAACAGAAGCGAGCGCTGACGGAGTGTCAAGGAGCTGTGGGGTTGGGCTCTAAACCTGTACGCTTGAGTGTGGCTATACCAAAAGCGTGAGTATAAGAGCAGCCAGACGTTTCTATACAAGCACCGTGATGTGAAATCACATGTATTTTTAAATGTCTTTTAGTGATTTGGGTACATTTCCTGCATGTTTCCATCACAAAGTGAAGGAATATCGTAAAGTAGCTAGGGTATCAAAGTGCACAGGAATTTAAAAAAATTACAACATCAGATCAAGACTAAGCATTTTACACTGTTTTTATTTGTGTACATTATTAAATACACACACATGTCTTTAAATACGAACACACACAAGTACACACACTGTATTTAAATATGATTATTTTTAAAGTATATGTTCCTTTGCGTTAAATTGAAATAGTCTAAATCTGCTTATTGATTTCTGGATAGCAAAACTCTATTACCTTGCTAATTCTATTATAATGTCTACTAAATATAAGTCTTTTGGGGCAGGGATTAACTTTTTTTTCTGTGTTTGTTCAGAACCTGATACAATGAGATCCTGGTCTGACTTGGGGCTCGTAGCACTAGGGTAATACGAATAATAGTAATTGCTCCCTATTTGAATAATATTTAGATTTTCAGTGACCTCAGAAGTCTTGGGGGGATAAGGAAGAGAAAAGCAGAAAAAGTGAGAAATATCGTGGTGAGAAGATTGATGTTTCCCTCTTCCCACTTCTCACCAATTTCATCATTAGACATAGCTTTATGTGTGACATATTTTCATTTTCAAACAATATTTGTCATCTCATTATTTCAAATCTTGATAATCAGGTGGGATTCCCAGTTCCTTGGGAATGTGAATTTTAGTCAGCTCACGGGCTATTTAAGTTTATTTTTTCAATTACTTGTAGTCCTTTTTACTTCATGTGCTCTTCCAACCCTGTGCATTGAAGATCACGCAGTTCAGTGGGAGTGGGGACAACTGGTTGTCACTTAGGCTTCTGTACGATAGTGGCAGAAGGGAGAGGTTTTTGTCCATTCTTACTAAAGAAAACCCCAGTTCTTTTGCAAGGCTCTAAGTCTTTAACTCTTCATGTAAAGCAAGACTCAGTACCTTGTCTCAGGAAGCTGCAGAGTACTTTATTTACTTTATCAGAAGGAAAAAGGGCCCCAAGAATCTGCATCATGGTTCAGGATTGTTCTAAACTGGGGCTCATAGTCCTGAACTCTTCCCTTCCCAAAGCCAGGAAGTGTTACTAAATTAACTCATAAAGAATGAAAGCAATGTTTATTAATGGAGATGAATATGAATACAGGAAGGGGCGTTAAGTTGCAACCACTTCTTTCTTTCTGCAAATGTATGCAAATGATAAATACTGCTGCAGTAAATAGTGAATATATTTTAAAGACTGACATTTGCATGTTAGACTAAGCCTTGTCTATGTACCATGTTGTATCTTAAACTATTTCACTGCTTTTTTTTTCATAATTGCTCTGCATTATTTGCAACTTACTCCTGCTTTATTTTTTTAAGTAACCGTGTGAAATCAATGGAGTACAATCAGATGTACAACTATAATTATAACCAATATTACCAACAATATCACAACTACTATGCCCAGTGGGGCTACGACCAGAACACGGGCAGTTACAGCTACAGCTATCCCCAGTACGGCTACACGCAGAGCACAATGCAGGTAGGACAGCGCGACGTACGCACGCTTCTGTGATCTGTCAGCACAGAAACACGAGGTGGCTTACAAAACGGTGATGGGCACATTTTATTTTCAAGCTCTGGGGTCTTACTGTAGATACTGAGGAAGCAAAACTGTTTAGCAGACCCTGGTGTGTACTGTTGCCTTGTGCGGGGGATGTTGCTGGGACTGGAGGGGTGAAAAGGTCTGGAGGAGACAAAGGGTCTCGCTTGTCAACGGTAGAAGGGTTCTCTTGACACGGGCAGTTGGACACACAGTGCTAAGACTGCCTTCTGGGATCCTTCATAAGCCTTGTTTTAGAGGCTAGAACAGATCAGGACGGCCACCCAGCTTCACCACAGGAATATGAAGAACTGCTGCCACTCTTAGAAGTTTAGTGTGGGATCTCCCCCATGGAGTCTGTTGGGAGTGGAACACGAGGCTTATGTGTGAAGAATTCTGTTGTAATCAGGCATAAAAGTCAGTATATGACAGTAGTAATCAAGAGGTGATGTTCATAAAAGAAACGATAAATATCAGCTGTCCTAAGGTGTTTGTTTTTTTCCTTGCAGACATATGAAGAAGTTGGTGAGGATGCACTGGAAGGTACGTTTCTTGAATTCGATATTGAAGTTGTCTGTTTTTTCTGCACTGATTAGAGAAAGTCTTTCTCAAATTGGCCCTTAATTTCAATGCACAATATACCTTTATCTTTGAGTAAATATGAGGTCGGAGAAAATTTGTGGGTCACTATCACCTAGCGCAATTGCAGCCTTATTTTACGGTTCCTGTTCCTAGTCTGAACCTTGTCAGGACTGAAATCAGTTGACTTCACTAGCATTGAGATTTTAATCTTCTATAGTACTCAAACTTTTATCCTTTTTTTAAGTATTTTTTCTGGTATGCTACAAAAACAATGTAGATATTCTGTTTTTCTGTAAAATCTTGGAATTTAGAGCCCAGGATACTTGACTGCGCTTTTAGTTTAAAAAAAGAAATAATATCAGTTAGCACACTGATAAAATACTTGCTTTAGCAGTCATTGCTTGAAATGGGCCACTGAACCATATTAGTTTTTTAGACATACATACAAGCACTTTTCATTTATTGATGCAAGCAAGAAATCATGTCATACTAGCAGTTCCAAATTTCTGTCTTGAGCGGATAATGCACTATGTAATGTATCTTATTCTTCTCTTTAAAAAAATTTAGAAATCGGATGGTAACAGGAGAAAGCAGCTGGATCCTTTACTTTAGGATCTATAGGTATCGGTGATGATGTCAATGAGGAAGCCCTTAATGGCTTTTAAAAGCGTTACAGGAGAGCTTTCCTTTCTCTGAAACTAACACACCGGTACTATAGTTAGAATGTCTCTGGGGTGTCTTTTTCTCATTGATTAAATTAATATGTTGAAATTTGTAGGAAAGTGGAATAATGTATTGCCAGTGTATCATTCCTTTTTCTTAATTCTCTTCTGTTGTGTGTTGCAACATGATGTAGCTAAAACCGAACATGTTTTCAAGCATTTTATTCCCGATGTGTTTTGTAGATTTTTTCCGTTCCGTCGGCTCGTTGCTTTGCACTCTGATAGTCGTGTACTAACCCACGTCATTGTGCTAATCTGATAACCTGATTTTTAGATTGTGGGTGTTGTCGGGTGAGCGTGACATCCTACAAGTCGTTTGGGGAATACGAAGAGTCCGTTTTTGTGAAATGTTAAGCATGCATTGGTAGCAGCAGCATTGTACCCTCCGGGTTGCTATCCAGCTCCAAAATGCTTTACAAACATTTCTTCCAACTGTAAAATAGGGGACACGTTCATAGGTAATTCACTGAGTGTCGGTGGCACTTCTTTGGGTACTAACTGTGAAATGCTGCATCAAAAGAAGCATGGCCAGCAGAGTGAGGGAGGGGATCTGGCCCCTCTACTCTACTCTTGTGAGACCTCACCTGGACTACTGCATACAGCTCTGGGGCCACCAACAGAAGAACCTGTTGGATGTGTCGGAGCGGGGCCAGAGGAGGCCACGGAGATGCTGGGAGGGCTGGAGCCCCTCTGCTGTGAGGACAGGCTGAGAGAGTTGGGGTTGTTCAGCCTGGAGAAGAGAAGGCTCCGGGGAGACCTTAGAGCCCCTTCCAGTCCCTAAAGGGGCTCAAGGAAAGCTGGAGAGGGACTCTGGATCAGGGAGGGGAGCCATAGGACAAAGGGAAACAGAAACTGACAGAGGGGAGATTTAGATGAGATCTGAGGCAGAAATTCTTTGCTGTGAGGGTGGTGAGCCCCTGGCCCAGGTTGCCCAGAGAAGCTGTGGCTGCCCCATCCCTGGAGGGGTTCAAGGCCAGGTTGGACGGGGCTTGGAGCGACCTGGTCTGGTGGGAGGTGTCCCTGCCTGGGGCAGGGGGTTGGAACTAGATGATCTTTAAGGTCCCTTCCAACTCTAACCATTCTATGATTCTATGTTCGAGGCTTTGGCAGATGAGCTCTGGTGACTCTTGCAGCAGCGTAAGACGCTACCGTCCCCCGCCATCCACTCTGACCCTGTAGTGGAGGGAGCAGAACGGAACGTGTGCCTGCGCCTCCGCTCCTCCACTTTGCAGTCCGGTGCCTTAGTGCCAGCCCACCTTCTCTGGCAGTTTAAGTGGCTACACTGGGCTGCGAGGTGCAGGTATGCGTTCTCTCTGTTGACTCTGCTATGGGGGCATTCGCCACTGGAAAGAGGGACATATTTGGATGTAGTTATTTCTTATCCCATTTCAGAAAGATTTACTAGGGCTAATCAGTCAGGTTCGTGATTGGGCAAGTGCTGGGAATGTTTTGTGACTCCCCCCGCGTTCGTTTTAATAAAACTAACATGTTTATGGGGTGTGGGGTTTTTCCTAACACATTTGGCATGTGACCTATTTGTCCGTCTGTCTTTCCTCCTTTAGATCCGACACCTCAGTTGGACGTCCATGAAGCGAATAAACAGTTTATGGAACAGAGCGAAGAGCTCTACGATGCCTTGATGGACTGTCATTGGCAGCCTTTGGACACTGTCTCGTCAGAGATTCCAGCCGTGTTATAGCCTCGTTGCTGAGGCGCTGTGTCTGTGTGACAAACCTGCCAGCGCGCTCCGGACTGTTCTGCTGCACCTGGATCCTGCGGTAGCGAGGGGTGGCCCTTTTTCCACCCCGGGTCTGTTACTCGAAGTACGGGAGAGGACTGTGGCCTTTCCTGTAGAGAATGAGTATCATAGGAGCACCATGGTAACTTTTATTCCTGGTGAAAGTTAGAACTGCAACAGTTTTATTCCTTTTGTCTTGAAATGAACTCTTAATACTTCTTGGGAATTGTAATTTATAAACTTTCAACGAGATGGCACAGGGGAAAGACTCTACTCCAACGTACAATAAAAAAGTTGGTCTTTTAAGTAAAATTACCCTTTGCATTTTGGTTCCTGCCCATCTTTCTGTTTTGCTGCCCATATGATTGTCTTCAGTCATTTGATCCAACCCTCGGGAATGTGTTATTTTAAAAAAATCATTGTTGGATGCCACTGAAATGTCTCAAAAAGCTTTCCAGTGACTGGGTAAGGTTGCTGCAACTTGAGCACGGGGAAGAACCATGGAGATGAAAGCTTATGTTCTGCTTAACCTAAGCTGTGATCTTGAGCTAGCCACTTTATAGCTGGGTGTTCTTAAGCAGTCTACCCGAAGAGCATTTTGGAGAGTAAAGACAGAAAGGAGTGTTATAAAACTACTACAGACCGATGCCTTCTACCTGGTGGTCTCTCGCTCGTTTGGCTTGAGGAAATAATTTGCATAAGGAAGTAATTCCCCATCAGTCAAGCAGTTTCAAACGCTTTTACCAGCAACCTTGTCTAAATGTTATTTTTGTGTATCATGCCTTTTTTTCATTGTGGACACACCTTGATGGTCTCGTTAAGGTTTCGTAGCGTCTTCCACTGTCCTGGCAGAGTGAATACGGTGAGACTGAAGATCTTGCAGCAAAAACGGGTCAGAGCAATCTAATCGATATATTGTGCAACAAATTGTTGCTAACTTGGAAAGCAGTTTTCTACTGGATGTTGTATAAGCTGGATGGACAAGCAATATATTTAAACTAATATTATGTTGCATTAGAGGTGACAGCGAACATAATAGCACTTATGTACATGTTATAAGCCCTTTTCAGGCTTTTGTGCCTTAAACTCTTTGAGAAATAGGAACAGATGAACTACCTGTAATAAAAGTCTATCCAAGAAATAGTTTGGGTAACTGAAATTGCTACTGCAAAGCGTTTAGTTGCCTCCCTGACCATGTCGATGCAGAGATTTGCCACAAAATTTAAATACTTTCATAAAGCCTACTTCTACTACACCTTTGTTTGTGTCCATAATTATGCTATCTTTGTCAGTCTCTGGTCTTTTTATCAACAGCGATGGTAAATGCACTCTGAATATGAGGGGAATGGTGACATACACTGGACTTAGCATATTTTCTGGAGGACTACGGGACCCCCACGTTCTCATCTGCTGTGAATTTTTATCTCCTGCTGCGCACCTGACTGTGCTGCGGGCTGTTACGAGTGTCCCAACCTTCGGTTACTCTGAATTTGAGGCAATGAATGTTCCCCACGTGTGCTGGTAGTGTTTCAGAGGCAGCGGAGAGGTGGAAGAGAGCAGAGGGCTTTTTTTCTTCTGATGTAGCTGCTCAGTGGTGCTGAACACTCAGATGATGTCCGTCTTCTTGAAAAGCGCCCATTCAAGAGAGTGGCATTTCGGAGGTGATGTAAAGAAGGTTTTCTTTATGTTCTGCTGTTAAATGCTTTCTAGATCGTTCTGTTACTGCGCTGCAAGAGTGCTACCCTTGATTCTTCTCTTTTGGACCTGCCTTGGTGGGAAGAAAGTTGGTGATGATGGGTCTGAGCCATCAGGAGTGGCTACCCCTGGATTCTAGGAGAGCCGCGTGCGTACAGACCCTCAGGCCCTTACGCAGAGAGCGATTTGGGAGTAGAGAGGCCAGCACAGATTCCCACTGAAGCGTGTTTACTGCTGCGGCCAAGCTTAAAATAGCGTTTCCTTTTAGGAGAGAGGTTGCCGTGAGGCTTTGGGCCGTGTTCCCTTGATGTGCGAGCCAGCCTTTTGGGGTTGTTTGGGGGAATCGCGGCCAATGTTGAGCTGTCAAATCTCTCTGCGCTTTTTTCTGTGTATCACTTACTCATCTTAATGTTCATTTTTCAGCTCCTGGCCATTATTGCAGCATCTGAAATGCAGAGGAGACTTTTATGTGGAGCTACAAAACAGCTGGTCACCTGGATTTTGTAGGGTTTGTGTTTTGGAATCCAAGTTAAACAGAGTGTGGGATTTTGTTTATCATGGATGGCTACAGGAAAAGCCCTGATTAATTACCATTTAGTGTAACACAAGATGAAAGACGAGGACTCCGTGTAGTAAGGTAAATTCTGCTTTTATCTTTATATGCTAAAGGCAAGAAATCCACGGCAGATGGTATCACAGCTCTCCGGGATTATGCAATTCTTGAAAATTGCATCGAAATCTGCGACTGAGATTATGAAGTATTCTGCCTTTCGGCATGCAGCGTTTAGTAGTAATTACAAAAACGCTCGAACGTTCTCACTGTGTTACTTGATGGAGGTGGGATGAGCCAAATTCGTTACTCTCAATTGCAGGGACTCTCGGATTACTGTTTGAGTTATAGAGGCTGGAAAATGTTCAACCAACTGCAGAGTGGAGAGACGTGGGCGTTACTCCTCTTGGGCACGAAGTAGTGATTTCCAAAGCGTAAACTGCGAGGCTGCGGGGTGCCCCATTGCCAATTAACATGTGTTTAATTAAAAGCTTGACAGTAAGCATCGGGGGTGGCCTGTGAGAAATCCTGACCGGCTTCCAGTGGGATGAGGAGTTTCTTTAAAACCATTTCTTTAGCTAATGTGGGTCTGAACCAGCGCAGCTCCGAGTCGGGGCCGGGGGTTGTGATGATGTTTTCCGTGTGAGTCTGGCTAGCGAAAATTCCAGTTACTTGGCCCCTTTTCAGGAGCCAGGTTCATATCCCGCACACCGAGGAGTACTGAACACCCTCGGGTATTTCTCTAAATCCCTTTGAGGAACGGAGATATTTGCCTCTGATCTTTGCCTGCTCGGTTTCTCATTACCAGCTTGTTAATCCCCAGCTTCTGCTAAACAAGATCTGAGAGGAATTTTTACCTTCCAGCCTCGCTATCTCCCAGCGTGTCTTGTAAAGCGTACTGGATACACCAGTTCATGGATTTAACCTGGGATTTGCTTAGACATGAAATTAATTCGATGTCAGGATAGGGGATGAATTTTAAAACGCAATAGCTACATTTAGAAACTGATAGAGCTAGTTCAGAAAATGTCACTCTGACAAGGCTCGCTTTACCTTTTTGCCTGCTTAGAGCATTCCTACAGAAAATACCTCCTTTTTTTTTAAGTTCTCTCCATCCATCTTCTCATGAGGTCTACTGAGCATCCGTTGGTTTTTGGGATCATTCTTTGGGCATTCTGCCCATTTAGCATTTGGAAGCTTCTCTTCCCAAACCCTTGATGTTTTCCAAGGTTGTCTGAATTTTTGGGGTGGCTTGATTTTTTGCTGCCATGAGCGAGTTTCTGTCCTGCCCCAGGATTTGGCAGGGAGATTTCTAGGTTCCCTTTTGCAGGAGTGGCTGTGCCAAGGAGAACCCGGGTGGCCTCGTGACTTGGAAGAGCAGCTGCCAGATCCCTGGAGGAGGAGCGGGACAGGACCAGCTGCTTGTACCCTGTCCCTGACGGCTCTCACAAGGGGCTGTTTTTAGAAGAGCTTGCTCACACAGGGTTTGGGGCTCATTTCCAGCCTCACTTCAGCTTTAAATGGGGGCCAGGCTTATTTTGTTGGTAATTGGCACATTGGTGGCAGGGTTAGCAGCTTGAAAGGGCAATTCTTGAGCGCTGTGATTTTTTTTTTTGATGTGTGAATTTTGCTCAGAACAGATTAAAAACTAACTATTGCTCTCCCTCATCCTTTTTGCGCTTTCTCAGGGGCAGCCTCGGGCTTTTCAGCCTCATCTCTCAGGGTGGCTGTGGCTTCACCATGAGTCCCTTCCAGATGCTCTCGTTTTAAGCCCTTTCCACTGATTCTGGACCACTCGCCAGGAACCCGACACAGGTATTTTTGGTAGAGATGCTTTTATTTATGAGAAACTTCCTTACATTCCCCTGGGGTGGGCTGTTCCCCTCCATTCCTGCCTTCCAAAAGGGAGGAAAGAGTAGGAAAAACGTGGTGGCTGCCTTCACCTTTTCAAAGAGCAACCCCAGAAATGCACATTGCGGGGAGGAGAGGAGAGAAATTGCCTTTGTGCCCCCCACCCCGGGGGTTCATTTAGGTGGGGTGGCGGAGCGTGGCTCACCCCCTAGTGCAAGGGGGGGATGCAGATCATGGCGTTGCTGCTTGGGCGTGGCATTTCCCCTGCCTTTCCTGCTGCTACGGGAGGAGGGGGCCGGTTTATTCTTGGGGATGGCATGGCAGGGGGTGGCATGGCGGAGGGGCGCTGTAGGCGGCGCGAACTACAACTCCCAGAAGGCCTTGCGGGAGGGCAAGGCCCCATCAGCCAATCAGCGCCCGCACTACCGCCCTATAAAAAGCCACCCCGGGGCGCTTTCCGCCTCTCGCTGTGATGGCGGCTGCGGAGGTGATAGGAGGAGGCCGCGCCGGAGCAATCCGCCGCCATCCGCCCTCCCCTGGGGCTCCCCGCTGCTCGGCCCCGCCACATCGGCGCCCCGCGGGCTCCGTGTCCGCGCGGCGGCGTTCCGATGGGCTGTGAAGGGGCAGCGCGGCAGCGGGAGGGCCTTGCTTCCTCCCAGGCCAGGCCGGGCCCGGCCTTCGGGGAAGATGGCGCTGCGGGTGAGTGAGCGGCCTGCAGGCCTGCCCCGGCCCTATCGAAGCTGCGTCTGTCTGGGTGGTGTGGCAGACGCAGTCAAAAAGGAGCCGAGAGCGATGGGGTTTTTTTTCCTCGACGGTCGCCGCTCAGTTTGAGCCTCCGTAACTGTCCGGCAACATTTCAGGAAAATACATGGCCTTGGCGGGGGGGCTACCGAGGCGAGAGCGAGCATCGGGGCGCTGCTGGCCACTTGCAGGAGCAGCGCACTGGCCGGGGTGTTGGGGGGGCTGTCGCTAGGCGAACACGGCCACCCAAATACCCACTTCTGGGGTCCGAACGAGTGCACGAGTTGGCGGGAGAGGGTGGGTATCCATGATACTTTCCTTGACATCTGCCTGACGCTCCGGACTCTGTTCTTCCCCAGCAGCATCCTGGCATGGAGGGTAATCCTAGCACACGGGATGGCTGGTGATGGCCTCGGCTCGGTAGCGCTGGGCAGGTGAGATGTGAGATCCAGGCTCTGGAATCACCCCTTACACCGGGAATCTGGTTGCCCCCAGGGCCTCCCTTGGCCTGAGCAGCGAGCAGCTGTACTTCCTGGCCTTCTACGAGCAAGATAATGCCGGTGTGGTCCTTTTTCCTGGTGCTTTGGATCCTCTGCAGGGCTCCTACTCAGGGTTGGCCCCTGCAGACCAGGATTTCCTGCTGCCAGGGCCCATTGGAAATATCCCTCCAGTCATTAAGAAAGGCAGAATCCCCTTATTTCTTGCTCTGTCGAGATGGGTGGCATAAGAGGGGACTTTCTCCAGCATCACGGGGCCGGGGTTGTGGCACAACTGGGGGTCAAATCTGATCCAAAGGCCATAGATGACCCTGCTTTCGCTCTTGTCTGAAGCTGTGTCAGGTTTTGCAGGCTCAGCAGTGACTCTGCATGTTTATCCAAGAGCTGTGGCTCCCTGCAGTAGCTACAGGTCTCCAACAACATGCAAGAGCAACAGGAAGGTCTTTGACTGCTGGGCCTCTCTTGCCTCTTGCTGTCACTCGCCCCTCCTATATATTTTCAGGAATTGGGGTATTTCTTGCTTCCGAGGCACCAGCGGTTCCTGGGTGGGCTGTGTCAGGGACGTGTGCTCGTGGGTCTGCAGCTTGCTGAGGGTGTTGCGGTGTTTTCCAGGGTTCCTCGGTGTTCCAGAGCTCACTCCGCCAGTGGCTGGATAGATGCAAGGTGAGGACACGTGCCCTTCTCGGAGCCCTCAGCCTGTCCCTCCAGATCCCTTTCCCATCAGATCTGAATACCGATCTCGTGGTCGAAAAAGGAGGAAAAACAAAATTCAAACTGGTCTCGGCCTCTTTGCTGGCGCGGTCCTGCTCTGAGAGAGGCTGGTTGCCAGACAGTCCATGTGGGCCTCACTCCTTCGGGAGGGCTGGGGTGGGGGTGAATAAACATGGGGCACAGAGAGGCCAGGAGGGTCTGCTGGGGTTCGCTTGCGCTGGAACCGGTTGATTCCCAGTGAACGGCAGCCCGTCAACTTCAGATACTTACCTGGGGCTCTGCTTTTTTTAGGAATTCCTCACTTAGTGGAAAAGGCTGAGAGCGTATGAACCCCTGTCCCTGGTGAAGGGATTTGGTTGCACCCGTAGGGCCGGAATGGTGGGGAAGCCGTGACACGGAGCACGTGAGTGGCCTTTGTCGGTAATTGCCCGGCGTGTGGTGTTGGGTGAACGGGATCTCGCCAGTCCTGGAGGACAGAGGACAGTTCAGGCTGACTGTGCCTCTGCTGGAAGCGGCCAGTGGGAATGGTCAACTTCATTAGTAAGGTTTTTAATTGGGCAGCTTGTTAGCAGAGTGTTGGTGAGATCAATCGCGCCACACCAGCCCTCTGAGCGCAGCCTGGTCTGTGATGACTCTGCTCTTTGGAGACTGTTGGATGAATCCTGCGGATATGGGGCTGAGGCCAGGCAGGGGGGGCTGAAACCACCCCATGGAGAGGGGGCAGCAGGGAGTTCCTTAACCTGGGTGAAATCCGAAGCAATGCCGAGTCAAGCATCATTCACACTGGATTATTTTTTATCCCCTCTTTAGGTGGCAGTTGAGCGCGGAGCTAAGATGAGCAAGTCCCAAGGGTTTTGTGCGAGACCGTGTTCTTTCCCAGCCCTCTCCTCGGAAGCTCTGCGTAGCCAATCCTGGCTCCTTCCTGAGCTGGGAGCTCCCCCAGCTGGGAGCAGCCGCTCCCGCTGCTGCTCAGGGTCCCGTTTAACCACTCGGCATGGAAGAGCAGTCCCTGCTGTGGAGTTTTCTCAGGAGAAGAGCTTGGATATAAAGCATTTTGAGGGTGAATAAATGTAATCACTTGAAACTCGCTGTGCTCGTGTTTGGGGTGCGTTGGTTGGTCTGGAGCAACTTCTTCCACCTGAGGTCGCCCACCCTTCACGGTGGGGTTCTGCCAGTTCTCCTCTGGCTGTCCCGGTGGGCTGGACCTCTGGGCAGCTGGTGTGTGAGTGGGATGTGCTTTGTTCTCCTATAAATCAGTGTCTCTGACTGTGCGTGTCAGTGCTCATCCTAAATGGAGTTCCTGCCCGAGGGAGGTGGTGTGAAAGCCCGTTGGATGCCGGAGCCACTTTGACCAGCAGCAGCTCTTCTGCTGGAGCCCCCCCTGTGGGGCAGTGGATCCCTGGGGCGCAGGAAATGCTCCTGGGGAGTAACAGGAGCATGGAGCGGCTCCTGCCTGGGCAAGGGCAGTGTCTCGGCATGTCCAACATCCTCTGCTGCAGCCCCCGTGACTCCAGTCACCGCCTTTTCTCCCGATGGAGAACAAACGGGGTGAAAGCAGCTGCAGAGCTGGGGGCGGGGGGGGGTGTTATTCCCTGTCTTTGCCCGAGGGGGAGGGCAGGGCAATGGCAAAGTCTCTCTGCTGGCTGTTTGCAGAGAGAACCTTTGTCCTGGGGACACAGTCGATTCTTCTGACCCCTCTTCCCCTCTCCCCTTGGAGAGCCCCTTTTCCACAGAGCTTGTGTCCCCCCACCATGATTTTGGCTCCCCCGGAAGGCACCAGCCCCTCTGCGGCAGCCTGTTTGTACACCCACAGCCTGGCTGTCCCCATCTTTGTCACCAAAGCCAGGCAGTGGGACAGAGCTGGTGTGTGACAATGCCAAACAGTGTGCTGGGGACAGGAGGACAAGGATGGGGCCAACAGCTTCTCCCTTCTCCCCGTTGCAGTTTGTTTGTCCACCTGGGGAAGGTGCCGCGGGGTGGGGACAAGGCTGGAGACCTGTCCCCAGCGCCGCCAGCACAGCAAATCACTGCCAAGTCAGGATCTGGCCACCGAGTGCGGCCACCAGCATGGGGACGGGTCCCCCCCAGGACCCCAACCTCGGGGGACGCTACCAGTTCCGCGTCATCGTACTGGGGGACGCAGCAGTGGGGAAGTCGTCGCTGCTGCGCTGCTTCGCAGAGGGTCCGGCCTGGGGGGCGGCCAGCCCCTGCCCCACCATCGGTGTGGACTTCTACAGCCGCACCGTCCCCCTGTCACCCGCCGGCAGGGCCAAGCTGCAGCTCTGGGACACAGCTGGCCAGGAGAGGTTCAGGTAAGGTGGGGACACAGGGGAGGGGGGACACAGCCCCCACGCAGGACCCCAGCACCCAACTGACTCATCCCCCCCACCCCGGGGGGAGGTGTGTGAAGTCCCCGTACGGGCGTGCGGGGACGGGCAGCCATGGCTCGCTGGGATGGTGATGCTTTAGGGGATGGTGGAACCTTGTGCTGAGCTTGGGGAGAAGCTGGAACTGGTTTTGGGGAGCGGCCAAAGGAGCAGGGCTGGGTGCTGGTCCTGGGGTCCCAGTCCTGGGGTCCTAGTCCTGGGGTGATGGTCCTGGTCCTGGGGTGCTGGTCCTGGCATCCCAGTCCTGGGGTCCCGGTCTTGGGGTGCTGGTCCTGCGGTCCCAGTCCTGGGGTCATGGTCCTGGGGTGAGGGTCCTGGTCCTGGGTTGCTTGTCCTGGGGTGATGTTCCTGGGGTCCCAGTGCTGGGGTGCCACTGCTGGGGTGCTGGTTCTGGGGTGATGGTCCTGGTCCTGGGGTACCAATCCTGAGGTCCCAGTCTTGGTGTACCAATCCTGGCGTCCCAGTCACCTTCCTAGGGTCCCAGTCCTGGGCTGCTAATCCTGGGGTGACGTTCCTGGTCCTGGGGTGCTGGTCCTGGCGTCCCAGTCCTGGGGTCCTGGTCATAGGGTGCCAGTGCTGGGGTGCTGGTTCTGGGGTGATGGTCCTGGTCCTGGGGTACCAATCCTGGGGTCCCAGGCTTGGGGTCCTAGTGCTGGTCCTGGGGTCCTAGTCCTGGGGTGATGTTCCTGGTCCTGGGGTGCTGGTCCTGGGGTCCCAGTCCTGGTCCTGGGGTGCCGTTGGGCTGGGTCTGGGTGATTTCCTCCCTGATCGCATCAGGCCGGAGCCAGGAGCGTGAAAGAGGCTCGAATGGGGTGCGAGGGGCTGGCGAGGTGGGAGCTGTGGCTGGAGCCGGGGGGGTCCCACGCTGCCCCCATCCCTGGGAGCCTCCTGGGGGCCCCAGGTTGGTCTGGGGGTGCCCTGTTTCTGCCCTGTGCTCAGCCCCATCAGCACCCATGCCTGGGTGCTGCCCCATCCCCACCGCACCCCGGGCTGGGGTCGGGGGGCGGTGAGAGGGATCCCTGAGCCCCTACAAAACTCCTCTGGAGCTCCCCAGTCTGGAGGGGGGGGACGCTGAATGGAAAATTGGGGTGCAGATGATCCGGGCAGGTCTCCCCTCCCTGCTCCTGAGGTCCCAAAAGTCCCCCGAGTCCTATCCTGGGGTGGTGGGTGCAGGGGCTGGGGGGTGCCGGGGTGTCCCCCAACCGCCACCACCCCCCACCCCCGCCGTGGTGTGCCCAGGTCCATCACCAGGTCCTTCTACCGGAGCGCGGCGGGGGTGCTGCTGGTGTTCGACCTCACCAACCGCGCATCCTTCGAGCGCGTCCCCGAGTGGCACCGCGAAGCCGCCGGGGACCGTCCCCCCGCCTTCGTCCTGGTGGGACACAAGTGTGACCTGGCGGCCCAGCGAGCCGTGTCGGCCGAGGAGGCTGGGCACCTCGCCGCCAGCCTGGGCATGCTGGCCTTCGTGGAGACCTCGGCCCGCGGCAACCTCAACGTGGAGCTGGCCTTCCAGACGCTGGCGGGGGGCATCCAGCGGGCGCTGGGCCGGGGGGGGGTCACCCCTCACCAGGGCTGCGGTGGCATCAGGCTCATCCCCAGCCGCAGCCGCCCCCGGCCCCCGGCACGGAGGGAGCCCCGGCAGCGCTGCCAGTGCTGATAGGGATGGGGGGGACACACACGGGACCCTCCACCCCTGCCCTTTGGTGGAGTGGAGGGATATGTGTGTCCCTCCCCGCCCTTGGGCGATGCACGGGGCTTCATGTGTGTCCCCCCCCCCAGGTTTATTTCAAGCTTTGATTTGGGGGCTCTGAAAAAATACTCTTCCCCCGGAGGGGTGTTTTTAATAAACTTGAGGCTTTTCCGCATTAAATAAAGGCTGCGCAAAGCACCGGACCCCTGGCAGGGCCACGCCACCGTGCTCAGCTCAACTCATGACATGGGTGAGGTGCTTTGTCGGGGGGGCGGGTTGCAGATGGGATGAGATCCCCCCCCCAAATCACTGTGTCACTCGGGCCTCGTGTCCCAGGGCCACCCCCTTGGAAAATGGCACCAGGAACGCCCTCCTGGAGTGCTTCCAGCCGGATGGAGCCAAGGAAAAAGGGCTGAAAGGGGCTCCAGAAGGGCCACCCAGCAGCCATGGCGGGCGGGAACGCCTCCTGGGTGGAGGAGCCCGGCGCTGCCTGCCCGTACAGGCGCCTGGTGCGGGGGCGGCGGGTGGCGAAGGCGCCGATGGAGCTGCGGTGGCAGTACCAGTTCCGGGTGATCATGCTGGGGGACTCGACGGTGGGGAAATCCTCGCTGCTGCGGCGTTACACCGAGGGCGTCTTCCTGGATGCCGTCAACCAGACGGTGGGGGTGGATTTCTATGTCCAATTCGTGGAGCTGGAGCCGGGGCTGCGGGTGAAGCTGCAGTTCTGGGATACGGCCGGGCAGGAGCGGTTCAGGTGGGTCCGGCTCCGGACATGGGGCGGGTGAGGAGTGGGTGATGGAGATGGCTGTGTCGTCTTCCCCCCCCCGGATTTGGGGTGGGATGGCGAGATGTTGTGATTCCCAGCCCTGGGGAGGGCCTGGATGGGGCTGTGTTCCCCCCCGCCCATGCTCCATGGGTGAGGAACCACTGTGCCCCACACCGGGCAGGCTGCAGGGGCCCACATGAGCCAAAGCCAAGGGTGTCTCCGTGGAAAGGAGCCCTCGGGGTTGACTTGTAAACCCTTGTTCCAGCTCCAAAGCAGGTACGGGACCCCCCCCCAGCACCCCTCTGCCCCCCCGCCTGCAGAGGGGTGGGGGAAGGGGCTCGGAGCCCACGGGGCAGAGCGGGTTCCCCAGCTCGGCTGCCGGGAGCCTTCACACCCCACCACTGGGGCTGCCCACACCGACCGGGCTGGCGCTGGGGACAGGGGGGCTCTGGGGGGTGGCTGCAGGGGACGGGAGAATGGCAGACCCGGGGCTAAAGGGGACGGGAGAGCTCCGGGGACATGGCTGCAGGGGATGGGCAAGCTCAAGGGACATGGCTGCAGGGGACAGGAGAGCTCAAGGGACATGGCTGCAGGGGATGGGAGAGCTCTGGGGCCATGGCTGCAGGGGACAAGAGAGCTCTGGGGCCATGGCTGCAGGGGATGAGAGAGCGCCAGGGACGGGAGAGCTCAAGGGACATGGCTGCAAGGGACAGGAGAGCTCTGGGGACACAGCTCCAGGGGACGGCAGAGCTCCAGGGACATGGTTAAAGGGGACGGGAGAGCTCCAGGGGTGGGAGAGCCCAAGGGACATGGCTGCAGGGGATGGGAAAGCGCTGGGGACACGGCTGCAGGGACCAGCCGAGCTTTGGTGGCCGAGCAGGGGCAGAGATGCTCAGACCACTCGCTGGCACACCAAAAGGGATGATTCTCCTCGCTCTTACGGTGGTTTGAGCGCAGTGTGCGGCTGCGGAGGGCANCCCCAGATCCGTGACTCGCTCCTACTACCGCAACTCGGCCGGGGGGATGCTGCTCTTCGACCTCACCAACCGTGCATCCTTCGAGAGCGTCCGGCAGTGGCACCGGGAGGTGACGGACACGGTCCAGCCCTTCCGCATTGTTTTCTTGCTGGTGGGGCACAAGAGCGACCTGGCCGGGCAGCGGCGGGTGGGCAGGAGGGAGGCGGAGAAGCTGGCGGCCACGCTGGGGGTGCAGTACGTAGAGACCTCGGCCAAGGACGCCAGCAACGTGGTCCAGGCTTTCCAGATGTTGACCATGGCCATCTACCAGGCGCTGCAAACGGGGCGGCTGGCTGCCACCGAGGCGTGGGACGGGGTGAAGTGCAGCATCCCGCTGCCGGCGTCGCTCAAGGCTCGGGCACCGGAGAAGGAAGAGAAGCGGAAAAAATGCTCGTGCTAAAACTGGGGACACTGGCAGCCTGTCCCCGGCGGGGCTGGGACACGCCAGGCTCCGCACAGGGCGTGAGGCAGAGGTGGAACGGCATTAAACACCCCCTGTTCACCCCTGCGCCTGCCTGTGTTTTCCTGGGGAAGGGGAAGTGACCGGTGCCAAGGCTGCCCAGGGGAAGGGCGAAGTCCCCAGGCAGGACAGGTTCGGGGGCTGCAGAGAGGTTCGTGTCACCCCTTTCCCCTGTTTTCTCTCCAAACCCCTTTCTGCAAGGCTGTGTCCACCCCCTGGGAGAGGAACCACAGGTCCTCCCGGCACCCAGTGTCCTGCCTTGGATCAGTGTTGATCCAAACCCCCTTTCACCAGCCGACCCATTCGCTCAGAGCTCGGGAGCACAGGACGGTCTGGTCTGAGCAGCTCCTACGGCTCCCCCGAGCTGGAGCAGCCACTGAACAACCTCACGTCCCCCCCGGCAGCAGCCGAGCGTGGCCCCGGGCACCCAAACAGGCCTCAGCTGCATTTATCACAGTCCCCAGGGCTCCGCAGGGAAAAGGAGAGAGCGGCCGTACTGGTTTCTGAACTACAGCCAAGGCGGTTTCCCCCGTAGCCCCGGCTGGAGCTGATGTTCACCGCTTTGAGCAGAGCAGGCAGGAACAGGCAGGGCGATGCGGCCTTTCTTGATGTCCCAGGTGACGAGAAAACCAGGATCGCCAGCATTTCTTGTCCTCAGTCACCCTGTCCCACTCCAAGCGATGGACAAACTCCTCACCCTGGGCTGGAGGTGGAGGGAAGGTGCCGTCCCATCCCCATCAGCGCGCGGCAGAGGGGCCAAATCCTTCCACTCCCTCCAAAGCGCAGGGCAGGAGATCTCGGAGCAAAACAGCAGAAACCAGGCAATGGGGAGGCCGCCCATGGCACTCGCAAACCCTCCCCGCGCTGTTTGGAGAGCACAAGGCCGTGCCACAGGTTTAGATTAATAATTTCTTTATTCATGTAAAACAAACGCAAGTATTTATATAAACACTGACATTACAAAGTACTGGAGCAGGTAGGGGCAGGAAGAAGGAAACAAAAACCTCTACAGATGCTTCTAATACTGTCCCACACAAGATCAAATGCTCTGTCCCTTGGATAATCACTTATACGATAAACCACTTTCAAGTCACAAATAAAAGTCTTTGTTTGAGATACGTTGCGCTCTTTAGGGGCAAATGAGGAAGGGGGCGTAGAATGTTTTTGGCAGATCTCCTCATAAAGTCAAGATATTGCTGCACCATTAATAAAAAATATATGCTTCTCTGTAAAGCATTAAAAAAAATATCCCATGGATGGCATCGTGGAGGCTTTAGTGGAGAGGCAAATATCCCAAAATGCACTGGCGTCTTCTCCCGGCTCTTCCCAGGGGCTATTTCTTGGTAGTTTTGCGAATCAGTGCCATTCTCTGCAAGAAGAAAGAGAAAAACGTGGGAAGCTGAGCGTCTCAGACAAGGTTACTGCAAAACAACCTGCAGCCGTGCAGGAACGAGGGATGTCGGGTTCTCTCAGGACACTGCCTGACTTGTTTCCACACAGGTCTTTCAGGTCTGTTTGTTTGAATCTTAATGGGATCCCAAGCCGGAGCCAGAGGAAAAGGAAGCGTCTGTGCTCCTCTCCTCGGCACCCGGGGCTGGAAAGTGGAACACCGACATGAGAGAGGGGCAACGGGATTAAACAGCGCAGGGGATCAAACCCCACTTCAGGGCCTCCCTGCTCTGCCCAGCAGCTGCTGTGGGAGCTTCAGGAGGGGAGACGCTGGGAGGGCTGGAGTCCCTCTGCTGTGAGAGTTGGGGTTGTTCAGCCTGGAGAAGAGAAGGCTCTGGGGAGACCTTGGAGCCACTTCCAGTCCCTAAAGGGGCTCCAGGGAAGCTGGGGAAGGACTCTGGATCAGGGAGGGGAGCCATGGGATGAGGGGGAAGGGTTTCAAACTGAAAGAGGGGAGATTTAGATGAGATCTGAGGCAGAAATTGTTTGCTGTGAGGGTGGTGAGCCCCTGGCCCAGGTTGCCCAGAGAAGCTGTGGCTGCCCCATCCCTGGAGGGGTTCAAGACCAGGTTGGACGGGGCCTGGAGCAACCTGGGCTGGTGGGAGGTGTCCCTGCCCAGGGCAGGGGATGGCACTGGGTGGGCTTTAAGGTCCCCTCCAACCCAGACCATTCAGTGATTCTATGCAGTATCCTCCATAAACTCCAACAGCTCCTGCAGAGCAGCTCCTCCCTGGCTCCGACCGGACACTTAAAAAGCGACGGCCCAATTCATCAAAAGCAAAATTCAGGGTAAAAATCCCCAGAGCCGCCCAGCTCCAATCTACAGCTGCAATCCCAGGACAACGACCTTCCCAGGCCCTCAGCCTTTTTGCAGCTGTTTAAATTCTTACGGTGGTGAGCAGCCCAGAGTCACAGGCAGTGTGTTTTCAGTCCCTTCTGCACAACAGAGCACACGATCTGCCAGGGGGCAGCTGACAAGCGACTGCCTGCAGCTCTCAGCTGGTTTTTAACCCTTCCAAGCTGGGCTGCCCTTCAGAGAGTGAGTGCTGCTGCTGCTCTCAGGGCACAGCCAGCACTGCACCATCACAGAGGAGCCAGAGCAACCTCAATCCTCTCTGCACAAACAGACAAGGAGACTCTGGCAGTTATTCCGAGTCCAAACCACTTGGAAGAGGCTACAAATTCACATCGTGCCAGGAGTCCAAGGCCGCCCTCCCTGTATCAGTCTTCTACCATGCGATTCTCTGTGTTACTGAGGGCTCCTTACCTGTTTGTGAGCTTCTGTAGTGCAGGCTTTTTTGTAGGGCCTGATTTCTTCCGAACCAAAGCCCGGGATCCACATGTTCCACTGACGCTCTGAAAGAGAGAGCGCAGGTCAGCACACCCCAACCACCCACCGCAGGAGCATCCCCCACCACCATACCGACAGCACGTCTGCCTGGAGCCGGTGCTAGAGACGTGCTGGTGAGCCGTGTACCAGCTAGAAAAGCTTCCCAAAAGCAGAGCAGCAGAGGGCTGCACAACATTAAACACAGTAGAAATGCAGTCCCTGCGGCAGGGACTTTCCAACACCGGGTGATGGACAGCTAAAAACTGCAAAATTTGGAGAAGGGATGGTTAGGGGCAGCAGACACCTCGTTCACCCGCTGATTATTAAGGCGTTATTCAGTAGCAACAAATCTGTAGCTACTCACAGGTTTCCACCCCAACAACACGGCCGTGCCCTGAATTCAGGTCATGAGCCCAGCTCTCAGCTAAGGGGAAAAAAATATAAATCACCCACCGAGATGCAACTGGACGTCTTTGACTTCCAAAGTGTTCGACTTGCGATGCCGCGCAAGCTGGCAGGCAGCCGTCACCACGCTCTCTATGAAATCATCGGCGATCTGCAACAGCATCTGCGGAAGAACAAGGACAACAACCAGTTTTTTCAGTACCGAGCAGCTGAAATTATGTGGAAAGTATGAAAATGAAGCCGCAGAAGCTAGTATTTCAAAGGCGGTTGCTACAATTGCTGTTTTAAAACCCTTTTTGACACCGGGACGCAGAAACAGACACGGATGGCTGAAAGCTGCAGCAAACGTGAGAATATGGCAGTGTTATATGAACCAACCCTCCCTGCCTTGGACAAAGGGCCGCCGGTCCGTGAAAAATCCCAGATTAGCTCTTTTTGCAGCCCCTGCCATGGGTCGATACTTACTTCCTCCACATCTTCATCCAGCTGCTCGTTCGGATCGACCTCACGTACCAGGTCCTGCAATTTCTTCTTGGTTAAAACCTGAACGCGGGGGAGAAAAGGAACAATTTACTGCCCTATTTTAGCAAAGCAGTTGCTCGTGCAGCACAGCCACAAAAGACCTCCTCCCCCACCACCCCTGAGGCCCAAAACACCCGTGTTGACACAGCGTATCAGCTCAGGAATGGCAGAGATAAGAAATGTCAGGTGTTAAGGAGTTATTTTCAAGCCCCAGTGGTTGCTCTGACCAGAAAGTGGAATGCAGCAGGCCAGGATAAATAAGTCTCCTGCACTGGACTGGCACTGAAACACCACAAGGCTGCAGGCAAGAGGGGACAAAGGCAGAACTAGAAGTCTTAAGGGGCAGACAGCAAGTGCGAGCAACGTATTGGTGACTAAATTGGTGCTCAGGGCACAAAGGAAGTATTACCATGGCTCTAGCGCTTATCACCTTTAGTGTTTCAAATGGAAAACAGAGATATGAGAGTGCTGGGTTATGCTAGGGCAGAAGGCAGCACCCTCTCAGCCCAAACATGGCAGGGAGCAGAAATTTTACCGCTGCCGAACAGCAGTGGGGGACCTAGTTAGTCTTATTGGCTATGGATGAAAGTTGTCACCACTGATGCCTCAGCCTGGTGAGATGAACCAGACACACATGGGAAATTCCTGCCCTTCCTGATGCCCTTACGCCAACGGTGAAACTGCTGTGCATGTGTTTGTGTCAGGGCATTTGTACTCTTCCCAGAGTGGTCACGGCGCCAACGAAGCCCGCAGCGAGACCAGGGTGCATTCCCAGAGCACCTGCTGGGCAGCAGCACGTTTTACGCGTGTCAAAGGCTCCACACCAACAAGCAAACACGCAACTCAGCAGCTCCTGGCAGCGATGCTGCCTCTCGCACCACCCCAGTAAGACAGAAGCTACAAACCTGCACTTCTATTTCTCCCATCTAAACCACGTTTAAGAAGAATTTCCCAGTTATGCCCCCAAAATACATATTCCTGAGACCAAAAAAACCTCTATACCTACAGCGTCCACACCCCATCCAGCCTGAAGAGAAGAAACACGTGAAGGTGTTTGCTCGCTCAGTAACTGATACTTTAATAGACATTACGTTTTTGCTGGTAGTTTAAGGAAGGAATTAAGCCACGGGCAGGTCTGAGCATCTCCCCCGTTGTCCTAAAATCGGGGATAAAATTACCTGGTTGCTTTCAGGACTGAGCCGTCCTCCTCCGCTGGGCGTCCCCGGCATCTTTGCCACAGTGGTGCTGTTGGCCATGGAGCTCTGCGGGGGAGTGCTGGCTGGTTCTGGCTTTATGGAGGAGAAGTTGGAGAGGTTGATCAAGGTAGAGGGGCCAAACTGGTTCATAATCTGTTGGGCTTTAGCTTTTAGATCATAAAGCTTATCTAGGTCCTGCTTCTTCTTGGGGTTGTGGGGACCCAAACCAATCAACTGGAAAAGGAAACATAAGCCAGAGTTAGCAAACAGAAAGAATTCAACAGGGTGATCACGTCTCTGGCCAGAGTAAAACCGCAGTGTCCTGATGGGGCCCAGAGGTTTGTGGAGGACTGGGTCTCTCTGGACACAGCAAGAAGGGAAGAGCAATGTTTAGAAGAAGAGAAAACATTCCCTGTTATATGGAATATGAAGTTTGCCACAAGAAGGACAGCGGCTGCACGCCGCGCACTGACAAGAGGCGGCAGCTCTGCAGTGGCACTGACCCGCCTGCTCCTTCCTTGGGATGAATCCCATGCACGTGTCCACCCCTTGCCCTCCAGTCAGGGCCTTTCGGCACACATTTCACTTGGACCACAAACAGCTTCCAGGAAAAGACCATGCAAAGAAGATTTAACTAAAGGACACGGCTTGCTCCTGCGGCAGCGATGCAGGGGAATGGAACGGCAGGCACAGCGTTTGGGTTCTCATCTCCACACTCCATGGTCCTGAGAAGAAGACAGGGTTCAAGCTCCCTTGGGTGTCCGCCACAGGGTGGAGGTCTAGTTTTTCGCAACACTTCAAGCCTGACCCACAGCGATCCCTCAATGGCGGCTTGTTTCGGTTCAGCTCCAGTTCCAAGAGCACAAGTCTGGGTACTCAGAGGTAACATGACAGAGAAACACATGCAGACACCCACACCTTCGATTTGTTCTTCCCACACCTGCCAACTGACAGCCACAGTAAATGAAGTCAGGTTTACCGAGCTGTTCATGGTGAACCAGAAGTGAGTTGTGGCAGCTTAACTGGTTACCCAGATCTTCCAGGTTCACCCTTTGGTGCCAAAGTTGTTCAGGTTACTGGCCACCAAGCTAACACACAGATTGACTGGCAAGTCCTATATTTCATGGCTGGAAGGCTCTAAAACCCCATGATTGATGAAGCTTTGCTCTGTCTTTACTGCTCTTTGAAAGGAAACTCATCCAAACCCTGGGCCTTCCACCCCCACAAGCGGTGTGGGCAGCAGTGACAGGTCTGTCACGTGAAAGGAGCATTTAAGGAACGGTTTGATGTAAAAGCCCCTCATTCAGCGGCTGCAGCAGCTGCTGTTGGGCCCAGAGACGGGTGAGAAGCAGCCGCTGAGAGCAGACGCCTCCTCTGAAAAGCCCACGCGTTCCAGGGTGAGCTTACATATGAGAGAAGAGGAGAGTTTGTTTAAACAGCTTTACAGCACGTTCATGTACAAAGCGATGAGCGGAGCGCCTGCCACCTGAGCTACAAACACGTTTTCCCCTCATCAGAGCAAGCTTTGTTAGTTTGGATTAATTCATACCAAAACACAAACCAGAAATCACACAGGAGTACTTAGAAGCGGCTGCTTTAGTGCTTCATTCCAAGGCACACTCATGCACTGACGCACCTACAGACACGGAGCCCTTTTAGGAGAATTTCTATCCACGACACATTTCTGTAGCGCCCTCAGCAAGTTCCTAGCTCAATTTTAACTAATTAAAGATGGAAAATCATTACAATCGCACCCTAAAACCCCTCAGATGGCATTGCTGGACAAGGAGCTTAGCACAAGATCAGGATTCAGTGTGCTAGTCTTGCTTTTAGCTCAGGCTGATCACCCCAACACCTCACTTTACAAATCCAGAAAGCAGGAATTCTTATCCACCATGCAGGGGGGAGAGCTCCGAAATCCTTGGGCAGAAAGCACTTTATTAGCATAAAGTCGCTTTGTTTGTTTATTTGCGGATCTTATCGCACCCTTTGCGTGCCGTTAAGATCACCAAACACAAAACTAACAGGATGTGCCGATTCCCAGGACAAATCCCACATGCCGGCCCCGTGGCAAGCCCCCGGCGCTTTACTTACAGCTATCTGAGTGTCTAGATCTTTAATTACATCAGCAACCGCTGTGGGGCCAGCGAACGGAGAGGCCATTTCCCAAAGCCTTCCCAGTACGTCAGCAGTCAGCGATAACCTACTCTCGCTTCCTCCTCTTCCATATAACTCTCATTCCTACAGGAACACCAGATATTTTTTTGTATCACCCATTCTATTGTAAGATCACAAGGGGAAACAGTTTCATGCAAGAGAGGACGCGTTGTCCTTACTATGTCGTGAGAGGGTTTATTTATCAGAAGATATTACACAGTCGCAAGCGTATGCTGCTGCAGAGGACGAGGCATCTCCCAGGATCCTGAAGCAGGAGCAGAAATTTGGCCAAATTCCATTTTTCTGTCAGAAGACAGAGTATCTTGGTATCTGCTGTCAGCAGCAACGTGCAGGTGAGCCCAGCAGCTTCCCTCCGCGACAGGAATAGGTCTGGTGGCCACAATTAAAGCCACCGACCCGCTGTAACTCATTAGCTTTGACAGCGCAAGGTTACAGCTGTAATTAAAAGTCTACATTAAAGCCAAACAAACCTTTGGCGCATTCCTTGGGATGCTGAGAGGGCTCCCACTTCCATTAAGACATAACAATTTTCACCAAATATTTAAATAGTTTTGCAAAGGACCGTTTGGTGGTTCTTTGGTGTCTCTGGGTGTCTCTTTATTGTTAATAGAGAGAGAACTGGGAAAGTTTTTGGGTTTTGCTTTAGCATTATAAATGTGAGAAAAAAGCCCTTCCTTACACTGCTCAAGGAAGAATCTGTTACAAGCACTGATCTTTTAGGTGCACTAGTTCAAATGAAACAAATAAGAAAGCCCTTTTTCCCCCCTCGGATATGTTTGTTAGATGATGAAGGGTGACTCAAACCTCCTTCCTCCTCACCCCACAGCTTCCAGCTTCGCCTTCTACCCCCGAAGCACCGACACTTGGCATCTAGGGAGGCAACAGCTCCACACACGCCGCTCTCAGAGGTTTTCTTCCAGCCACCAGCTTAAAGAGCCCACCAGCCCCACGTCTGGCCACGAGGAACGCCGTTACGGGGCCGAACGAAGCCCGCCCGTACCAAAGCATTCCCGGGGAGCCGCGGCCAAAGCCGTGGGGAAGAGCCAAGGTCACCGACAGCCGCCCGGAGCCCACGCCAGGGCGGGCCCCGCCTGTCAGGGTTGCGGGGGTCTCCCCTCAGGCCCTGACCGCCACAGGAGCAGGGGTTCTGAACACCGGCTGCAGGCCCGGACCGGCGTGGGGAGCGGCGGGCACGACCTGCCGCGCCCACCCTCGGCTCCCTCCGCGTTTTAGGCGGGTGTAAAGCAGCCGGAGCCTCCCCCCCACCTGGGGAAGGACCCTCCCAAGCCCAATCCCGCCGTCCCGTACCTCCCCATGACCCGCGGGCGGACTGAGCCACCGCCGCCGGCTGCGCTGCCTCCGCCGCGCTCCCCTGAGCCCTTCCGGGGGCACCGCCCGCCGCCACCCGGAAACGCTTCTCAGCACCGCCAATCAGGAGCAAGCCCACCGCGCCCGCCAGAGGCCCTCCCCGCCTCCTCGGTGAAGGCGCGACGGAGCGGGGACGCCCCAGCATGCCCCGCGTGATTTGCATACGGCGCGGGGGCCAGTGAGGTGGGGAAACGGCGGGGGAAAAATGCAGAAATGGCGGAAAAGAGCGGCGAAATATGAGAAGAAAGAGAGGAAAAATAGGGATGTGGACACTATGCACTGAGAGAAACGGGTGGCTCGCCGTGACGTAGATAGTACCCTGGCGCTTTCCGGTGGCGCCGGGGGGAAATAGTAGCTTTTAAAAAGGGCTTCTGCCGTGCGTGGCACGGGGGGGCCGCACGGCTGCCCCCGCGGAATCGACATCAAGAGATTTCGGAAGCACAATTTTTGCAGTAGGGGGTCGTCGCTAACCGCTTGTTCCGGCGCCCCGGGCACTGTTAACAACAGTCACAAAGCGAACAGCGTCGGTCGTGTACGGCGGCGGCGCCAGTTTTGGTAGACGGGGTCTCTACGGGGGCGTTGAGTCGGGGACGCACAGCGGGCCGACAACGGTCAACATGCAGAGATAGATATAGAGACATATGTATATACACGTATATTTAAATAGGATTGATCTTAAAAATACTCTTTCGTCCGCCCCACCCCACCCCCAGGACCGTGGGGAAGGTTCGCGGCCGAGTGCCGCCGCTGCGTGCTCCCCCTCCTCACAAGGCTTCGTGGTACACGTGTGAGAGGGGACAGTCCCCCAGCTGGGCCCCCTCGGGAGAGGGGACATCCCCCGCAGTCCTCTCCGTGCCCCTGTCCCCAGGTCGGGGGGTGGGTGCGTCGTACCGCACCGGCGGCGTGCAGGGGAGCCCCGTAATGCTGCGGGTGCCATCGGGCTCGCTGAACGGCGTGGCATACTCGGGCTCGGGCGGCAGCGGCTCGGCGTACTCGTGGTATTTTCCTGGCACGTCGTAGTGGCTCATGACTAGCGGCAAGGTGTAGCCCTCATCCAGCAGCGGTTTGAAGGTGGAGGGGCCCGTCTGGCTGCTGGGGCTCAGCTGCACCAGGTCTGGCTCGGCATACTCTGCGAGGGGGATGGCAGGCTCTGAGCTGGGGACAGCACCAGGGGGGACTGTCCCCACAGCGGTCGTGGTGCTGTTCCAGATGCAGGTGGGATGGGGGCACCCATGGGTGGGATGGGTGGAGAAAATGGGCACATCTGGACCCCCGGGGCTGGGAAAAGCTGGGCAGACAGGTGCCAAAACCCAGCCAGGGCAGGGTTTTCACACCCACCCCACAGGGATGGGCACATCCCTCTGCCCCAGCGCAAAGTGGGGCTCCCAGTGCTCTCTGGCCACCTTCCAATGCCCGCGACTGTGTCCGAGGTGGAATAATAATAAACCCTGCCAGGATCTCCCTGTTGCACAGGACCACGATGAAGGACAGGGGTCGGATCAGAGTGGTGCTGGGGGAAGAATGGGGACCCCAGGGTGCAATGAGGGGGTCATGGCTCCAGCTCTGGGCTGAGGGACTTGTTTGCGCCCCGATGTCCCCATTACCTGGTGAATGGGTCTGGCTGAGGTCCCCCGGCACTGCTGCCGTGGGGAAGGAGGCCAGCGCGGAGCCGGGGGGCGGCAGGCTCTGCAGGGAGCACACCGGGCTCGACTCCAGTTTGGGGTACCCTGAGCAGAGAGCAGAAAGCCCTAGTTGTCACACGTTGTCCCTTGGGGACAGGCAGCGCCATGCCTGGGGGCAGACTGGTGCCCTGTGGGTGGGATGGCTCAGGGGTCTGCAGTGGCACCGGTTAAACCAGCTGCACCCCTCCTGAATTTGGTCCCACGGCATGGCAGGACCCCGGGGAGGGGTTGGGGACACTTTACCTTTCGTGATCCCGCAGCTCAGCTCTGCTGCCGGCTTTCTGCCAAGGGGAGAACAAGATGGGGGTGAGGGGTCCTGACCACCTTGTGCCCATCGTCACCCACTGCACAGGGGGCTGCACCCTTTGGTACCCGGCGAGCAGCCAAACAGAGCCACCGGGCTTTGGGGGGTGGCAATGCCGGGTCCCCCAAGGTGAAGCAAGGGGCAGGATGGGACCCACCTCTTCCTGCGGCAGAGGAACGCCAGCAGCAGGAGGCTGGAGCAGAGGAGTACGAAGCCGCCAATGAGCAGCATCACCAGCAGTGTGGAGCCTGGGGAGGGAGGGTAGCGTCAGCCCCCAGGTGCCCCATCCCACCCCTCTGCACCCAGGGGTGCCAGGAGCCCACCTGGGGCCACGAGAGAAGGAAAATCAATGTGTTGTCATGGAGAATTCTTAAAGCCCGAGTGGGTCCATCGGTGCCTGAAGCACCCACAAGACGAGGCTGGGCCCCAAGGACAGCCCCCCCATGGCACCCACCTGCCTTCTCCGGGTCCAGGGCAACGCCGGGGATGGGGGTGCGGCTGGCCGGGCGGCTGGTGGGGATGGGGACCTCCTTGGGGATGCTGGGCACTGCGGGGCAGAGCAGGGACCATGAGTGTGGGACCACCGCCTGATGCATGGAGAGACGGAGATCCCCAGGGACCGTTTGGGATGTAGGGGGGTGCGGGTGACAGCTCTCGCCGAGGGGCTCACCATAGGGCCGGGGTGCGCGGACCCGTGCTGGCTGGCAGCCCACCAGGGCCACCTTCAAGGCCACACGCTGGTGCCAGCTCTGGGGTGTGACACGGATGTAGCGGGCTACGATGGGGGGGATGAAGGCGTTGGAGACCTCCCCGTAGCTGTCAGCGTTTCCTTCAAAGACCTGCCAGAGGGGGCAAAGAGGACACCAATGGCCACATATCCATGGGCAGGGGGTCTGTGCCCCCCACCCTTTGTCCCCTCCGTGCCCACCTTGTCCTCCTGGCCACCGCTGCCTCTGTAGGGTCTCCAGTTCTTCCCGTCACGGCTGGAGGAGACCCGGTAGGTTGTCACATAGTAGTCGTACTGCTCGGAGGAGCCCTTCGTGATGATGCCTGTTGGTGCAGGGAGAGCCCGGGGGGGGGTCCCTGCTGTCAGTTGTGGGGTGTGGGGCTGGGGAAGGGCTCGAGGGGACCACCCTGCGCCCCAACCTGCCCCATTGCACGGGACAGAGCTTTCCCAGCTGGAATAACCTCCATTTCTGGGATACCCAGGTCTGCTGGGAGGGGACAAGGTGGGCAGGACATGTCACCTCCCCCTGGGGAACCCCTCCAGGGGCTCCCTCCGGCCCTGGGAGGGCATTTGGGTGGCAGATCCGAGTGCCGGACCCCCCGCTCTGCCCCCAGGAGCCGATAACCTCCGGCCCCGGCTGCCAGCCCCGCATTCCTCCCTCCTCCAGCCTCCGGCCGGACAATGTACCCATTTTCCTCCCCGCAGTTGCCAGCCGCCGCCACACAAAGCCCCCGCTTTCGGCAGGCTCCGGCTGAACAAAAGGCGCTCGCTGGCACCAGATGCAAGAGCATAATATTAACTTGTTCGTCCCAGAAACGGCTGCGGATGAGGGGGGGCTCGGGGACAAAAGGGGGACAGGGGACGGCCTGGGGGGGTTGGTGCTGTCTGCATCCCAGTTTCCACCAGTAAAACCATGGCACAAGGAGCTCCAGTCACTCCTGGGTATTATGGGGGTGGTTGCAACTGCTCTGGGCGGTTTTTTGGGTGGTCAGTGAGGCTGGCACCCATGTCACCACACGGAGGACAGTGGTCAGGGTGGCGTGGGGACAGATGGGGTCTGCTGGCCAGCACTCACCTGTGATGTTCCTGCGGGCGCCCAGGTCCAGCTCCAGCCAGGCACTGTCGGAGCCTGGTTTGGCGGCCCAGGAGTGGCCAGCGGTGCCAAGCGCTGCCCGTTCGGCCACCCAGGCTCGGTCCTGCCCCAGCGCGTCCACCTCAAGCCACCAGGACGAGGCGTTGAAGGCGGCCACATCCAGTGTATCGCCACAGGCTGGCAACAGGAGATGTCAGGCTGGGAGCCCGGGACCCCAAGCCGAGCACAGCATGGGGGCGGCACCGGGTTTGGCAGCCAAAATAGTGGCTTAATTTTAGGGGAAATGGGAAAAAATACCTTTGTGGAATATGAGCCGCTTCTCGGAGAGGGATCCCCTGTGGGGAGGAAAATGGGGGAGCATCAGACAGGGGTGTCCCCAGGTGAACAAACGCCAAGTGTCTCCAAAATCGAGGGGTGGCAGGTCCCCGATGTCAGCGTGGACGTGTCCCACCGCCAGGTGTGGGGTGCAGCCGGGCTCCCCACCTCCCCCCTCGCCCACCTTTTGGAGTGGAGCCCGTTGGCGAAGGCTGACTCGTAGAGGGTGATGCCCTTCTCCCGGGCCAGGGTGACCTGCCCGCCCAGCTCGTCCGCGATCACCCCGGCATGCACAGCCGCCTTGCACAGCACCGAGGTCTGTGGGGAGCAGGGGAGGGGTGAGAGCAGCTCCCCCCCCAAGGTTGGGGGCGTCAGGCACCCCATGGCCAAACCCATCCCCTGCGGTCTGCTGGGGGTGACAAGCAGTAGCCACACATGCTGGGGACCGTCCCCACTGCAGGGGTGCCCTGCTGGGCTACTTACGTCCCGGTAGCCCTGGCTCGGGTTGCCCCAGATGTCCCCGTCGATGTCCTTGCAGCCCGCGGGGCAGTACACGCTGAAACACATGGCAAGGGGGGGGTCAGGGCTCGCTCCTGTCCGAATGCCCCCTGCACACCCGCTTTGCTCCCCATCCCGCCACGGTTGCACCCCAAGAGCCCTGGGATGAGCGCAGCCCGAGCCCGTGGGAGAGGGATGGGCACGAAACCAGGGCTGATGGGGACCGGCAGCCATGCCAGGGTGGGGGACGCCAAAGCGGGGACCGCTCACACCCCCTGGCCACTCACCTGACGTGCTCCTGGGTGTAGTGGGTGCCTCGAACCAGGCAGGAGACCAGGTCTGCAAGGCAGGGACACCCCAGGGTGAGGGACCCCCACCAGCCCCACAGCACCCACCCACCTCTGCCCCAGGGCACCCCGTCCCAGAGGGGCAGGGAGGGATGTCCCCTCAGTGCCTGCACCCATCGGCCCCATGTCGGCGGCTACGCCTGATAGTGGGGTCCCAGCTGGCTGGGGTTCCAGGGTATTGTGGGGGGGAGTCCCAGCCGGCCAGGTGGCCTGGGGGTCTCCCATATTGTGCCCCATCCAGGGAGAACATGGGTCTTCAGGGAGCTTGGGGCGATGGGAGCCCACCCTGGGGATGGCAAGGAGCTGCCTGCACCCCCAACTGTGCCCCCCGCCATGGGCCGAGACACAGCCCGGGGGGAGTGTCTCTGCATCCCTGGGGGATGCTCCCCCCTACCTGGGTGCTGCGAGGTGGCGTAGGACAGGAGGAGGCCTCGTCCCGAGCGGTGGCTGGTGCTGTTGAACAGGACGGTCATGGCGCTGGAGTTTGTCACCAGGAGCGGGGCGGTGGGGACGGCATTCCTGCAGAAGGGCCCTGCGGAAGGGACGGGGCCGTGGAGAGGACGGGGCTCCCCAGGGACAGGCACGGGCACCCAGGCCCCGGGGTGTCACCTCCCCTGGCTCAGTCCTTGCCAGGGACAGGGGGTCTTAGGCATTTGCGTTGTGCTTAGGGTGGTCCCAGCCCCAGGGTGGCCCTGTGCCCAGGGTGGCCCCATGCCAGGGTGGTCCCAACCGCAGGGTGACCTCATGCCAGGGTGGCCCCGTGCCCAGGGTGGTCCAACCCCAAGGTGGTCCCAACCCCAGGGGAGTCCCATGCCAGGGTAACCCCATCCCCAGAGCAGTTACATCCATGCTATGGGGGGGGATCTGGGGCACAGCCCCCCACAGCTCACCCTGTCCCCACTGTCCCCCACCTCCTCCGCCCCACACTGTCACCCCGCAGGCACAAGCAGCACAGGGTGGGGAGACGACAGCCCTTAGGCATGGGGGTCATGAGTTGGACCAGGCTACCGGGGAGGCACCCCGAGATGTCCCCACTCCCCCTGTGGGGACAGATGGGCTCCCGGCTGGGCAGGGACCCCCCCCACCGCTTCCCAGAAACTATTCCCCCCAGGGCCTCTTCATTCCACCATGGCTGCGACAGACAGCGCGAGTGGCCACCAGCTCTTACCGGGCGCCTGCCACCGCGTCCCCTGCTGCCAGGGCTGTCACGGACAGCATAGCCCCAGAGGACTCTGAAACGGGGGCTGTGTCCCTGTCCCCTCCCCATCTCCCCTTTCACAGGCGCTGCCAGAGCTGCCTCCTAAATCCCCCCAGTTTAATCCAAATTAATTTGCAGTCTCCATCTCCCTGATTAAAACTTCGGCTTAGCAAGCAGGCAGGTTCCTTGGGGACATCCCTGGTCCCAGCTGGGGACAAGAGGTAGCCCCAATCCCCAGATGCCATCACCCCAGTGCCCCCCATCACTCTGCTCAGTGTCATGTCCGTCACCGGGGCCTCGGGGTGCCCAGAGATGCTTTGAGCAAATGCCATCATTGCCCTGGGGACAGGGAGCTGTGTCCCTGTGTCCCCGTGTCCCCGTGTCCCCATGGTGCTGGCAGTGAAACCCCTTCGGCAGGGTTGTGTCGTGCCTCAGTTTCCCCACCCCAACCACCACCATTGCCCTTCCTGGGGCACATTTAACCGAGAGGCTGAGCCTGGGGGATGTGGGATGCGCAGGGATGTCACAGGGTCACAGACGCGATGGGGGCTCCGCATGATATGCAAATGACATGCATATGAGATGCAGATGCCACACACGCACAGATTTCCCACCCGCTGCCGGATTCCAGCGCTGCCCTGGGCAGACGCTGCCACGGTGCTGCCATGTCTGGTGCAGTGCCCACCCGGCCAGTGGCTCCAGAGACCCCCTGGGTGCTGGGGACCCCCAGGCCAAGCCAGGGGCTGGAGGCTGCCACCCCCACGGAGACCCCGGCATGTCCCCAGGCAGGATCAGTCCAGGCGCCAGACACGGGGTCTGAGTCAGCGGGAGGGAGCCCACAGCCTCCGCCAGCGCCGGCCGCTTCCTGAAAAACATCTGGGACTTCTCAAGGGCCGGCGTCAGCCGCGGGTGAGGGAGCGGGACCCCGGCCTGGCCCCACGTCACCCCCCACCCGCTGGCACGCACGGCCCCAAAGGGGTGTGGGTGCCCGGCCACCTCTGCCAGCCCCCCGGGAGCATCACCTGGGGGTCCCCCCTTTCCCGCCTTGCTCCGGGACCCCCCAGCCTGGGCCAGGCTGTCTCTCGGCTTTGGCGTCCCAGGGGATGGAGACAAATGTGTCCCCAAGGCCACGGCAGAGGACATGGGGACCAGGGACCTCACATGCTGTCACCCCTCCGGGTAGCAGCCCAGAAAGGGTGAAAGCCCTGGAGAACAGGGAAAAATCCCGGTCCCGGGAGCAGTGGTGGATTCAAGCTGGCTACTTTCCACCCCGCATTTCCCATAGCGGCCCCTGCCCCTCACCGCGCCTCAGGGCTGCTCCACCATCGCACCCCATCGGCACCCCGGAGCTTACGCTTCCTCCCGCCCTCCCAAGACGTCTCCCCCAGCACCCGCTGCGCTCCCCATGCTGTCAAATCCCTCTAAGACTATTAAATATCTCTGGGAAAATCCTGGAAGCATTTAGGCAGTGGCTAGATGGACAGAATTAATTCATTGGCAGCTGCATCTGGTCCCAGCTGGGTGCCCCCCCCTCCGGCTTGGTAACAGCCCCCTCCTCGGGTACCCCCCTGCTCGGATACCCCAATCCTCAGATATCCCTCTCCTCGGATGTCCCCCTCCTCAAATACCCCCTTAGCTACCCGCCCTCCTTGGATATCCCCATCCTCAATTATCCTTCTCCTTGGATATCCCCCTCCTTGGACATCCCCCTCCTTGGATAACCCCCTCCTCGGATAACTCCATCCTTGGGTACCCCCATCCTTGGATATCCCTCTCTTTGTGTATCCCCCTCCTTGAACCTTCTCCTTATCCAGGACTTCACGTAAAGTGATATCTCCCCCATCCAGCCCCATCAGCAGCTGCTGCCTCAGTTTCCCCGGAGGGACCCCCCCTTACCATAGGTGGTGCCGGCCTGGGAGTCGGCAAGCAGCAGGGAGCTGTGGGCGCAGTGCTCGGAGGGCTCCAGGTCCACATCCCCGAATGCCAGGAGGAGGGAGGTGCCCGGTGGGGTGCGCAGCCACCAGCGGCAGGCCGTGTGGTTGGGGTAGGTGCCCGGGTAGTTCTTGGAGCTGAGGGTGCCGCTGTGTGGTGTCATCAGTGTGTGGCCGCAGCCGTCCCCTGCGGAGAGATGAAGGGGTGGGACACACTCAGCCAGGGGGCTCCCTGCCTCAGTTTCCCCATTTGGCATCACCCTGGGGACACCCCACTGCCACCTGCAGCCCCTTCAAATGTTTTCCTTGTTTGAAACATCACTTTCTGGGGGCTTTTCTGGCCGCTCCCCCCACCGGGGATGGTTCCTGAGGGGATCCAGGGATGAAGCTGCCTCAGTTTCCCCCACAGCCACCCAGCACAAACCTGCACCCCCAGCTCCTCTCCATCCCCCAGGCCAGGACGACCCCGATTTTGGGGGCTACAAAAGGATGTGACGAGGAAATAACTGCCCCCATGGCACGGAGCAGCCCCCGGGAACCCCTGGCTGCAGCCTTGACCTTGAGGGTGACCTTGGGCAGCTGCATCCCCATCGCCTCCTCCCCGGGGCGATGCCAGCATCCGCCACAAAAGGGGCTTTTCTCCAGGCTCGCTGCCCCCGGCCAGGAGGGAATATCCTGGAAACTTGAGTTGAAAGTGTCTGGCGGGGATTTCTTGTGGAGCTGGGGCAGGATTGGGGCACGGGGAAGGGCAGGGAGGAGAGGAAGCACTGCTCAGCCCCTCTGTGTGGGCTGGGGAGGTCCATCGTTAACCCTCCCTCCCCACATTCCCCAAAAGCTGCTGCTCCTGCCAAGCATCATCCCAGCGCAGCCAGAAAGAAAAGCGATGGCGGGCACGGCTTCGCCCCTGCCTTGGCTCCCCTTGCTGTCGCTGGGAGACGGCACAAAGCACCGGCGGGGGAAAATCCTGCAGGGATAAAAAAAAGGGGGGGCCGGAGGCGGAAGATGCCCGGAGCCCACTCCTGCCGAGCCTGCGGGAAGGGCCAGTGGCCAAACCAGGGGGGGGTTATCCTGTGAACACCCCCTGGGCAGGGACGTGGGACCGGGTGAAATCCCTGATTTTCCGACCCTGGCTGGGCAGTGGCCCCCGTTACGGCAGAGCCAGGAAGGATCAGGTCCTCCAGGGCTGGGGGGGGGACACTGGAGGTAGGTTGGACGGGGGCAATGGCACGGGGGACCCTGGAGCAGCCGGGAAAGTGGCTCCCAGAAGGCCTGCTGTGCTGGAGGGAGAGAAATTTGGGGTATTTTGGGGGAATTTCCAAAAAGGAAGGTGTGAGCCATCACGATCTGCATGGAAAACCAAATTTGCCAAAAAAAATAGTGGGAAAACTGGATTTCTGCCGGGTGAGGGCAAAGCTGCGTCCCCCGCTGGGGCCATTCCTGCCGGGGATTTGTTTGGTTTCTCACAGGATGCAGGAAAGACACAACAGGGCGATGCTCCGGGAAAAGTCCAGCACGCTGCCGCCTCCGGCACGCTGCCATCCCCGGGAGAGCTGCCCCGTGTGCCCCCCTGGGGCCTTGGGATCCGCTGGAATCCCGCTGTGGGACAAATCCGAAATCACACGTGGGTTCTGTTCCCCGTGATCCCCTCCTGGCCCTGTGCCTCAGTTTCCCCTCACTGGGGATGACGCTGGGGATGTTCCGTCCACGTCTCCTCGCTCTTGGGTCAGTTTGGGATGAGCTGCACCGGGGAAAACCATGTCCTGGGGACGAGGTTCGGCTGAACATTCCCACAGGGCCTTCCCAGTCCCCGGTGGGTGTGAATCCCCCTGGATTCCCCACAGCATCCCCGGGATGGAGCCTGTTACTGGGAGCTCACCGTAAGCTCCGGCGATCCTCTTACACTGGGGCAGAGCCGGGCTCCCGGGGATTAGGGATTCCCGGGGAAAGCCCTGTGACGGAGCCGACAACGGGACCCCGGGACCGGCGGCACCCTGGCATCGGGAGCAGGATGGGACACGGGGTGGGGGCTGCGGGGAGACCAGGCGGGTGCGGGATCGGAGTGATGCGGGGTGGGGGAGGCAGCGGGGAGCCTGTCCCGGATCGGTAGAGGAGCGGACAGACGGCGCGGACCCCGTCCCGGTGTGGTCCCGGTCCGGGGACAGCGGGGACCCCGTCCCGGATCGGCACCGGGGCGAACGGACGGCGCGGACCCCGTCCCGGTGTGGTCCCGGTCCGGAGGCAGCGGGGATCTCATCCTGGATCGGTACCGGGGAGCCCGTCCTGGTGCGATCCTGCTCCGGACACAGTGAGGAGCCCGTCCCGCACCGGTACCGGGGCAGGGGT
>VWZL01006096.1:0-10654 GCA_013396915.1 Stercorarius parasiticus | reverse complement strand
CCCGGCCTCTGCTTACTGCCCGTCACTGGGGCTTCTCCCGGGTAATCCCTGGGGAGCCCCGGGCGGGGCTCCCGGCCTCACCGGGGGGTGAGACACCCCCCCGCAGTGCTGCCTTCAGCTCTGGGGCACCAACAGCAGAGGGATATGGAGCTGTCGGAGCGGGGCCAGAGGAGGCCATGGAGATGCTGGGAGGGCTGGAGCCCCTCTGCTGTGAGGACAGGCTGAGAGAGTTGGGGGGGTTCAGCCCGGACAAGAGAAGGCTTCAGGGAGACCTTAGAGCCCCTTCCAGTCCCTAAAGGGGCTCCAGGAAAGCTGGGGAGGGACTCTGGAGCAGGGAGGGGAGCCATGGGATGAGGGGGAATGGTTTTAAACTGGAAGAGGGGAGATTTAGATGAGATCTGGGGCAGAAATTGTTTGCTGTGAGGGCGGTGAGCCCCTGGCCCAGGTTGCCCAGAGAAGCTGTGGCTGCCCCATCCCTGGAGGGGTTCAAGGCCAGGTTGGACGGGGCTTGGAGCAGCCTGGTCTAGTTGAAGATGTTCCTGCTTGTGGCAGGGGGGGTTTAAAGGTCCCTTCCAACCCAAACCATTCTGTGGCTTTAAGACATGGTGAAGGCACAGCGACCCACAGGCTGTGTGCGTTGGACGGTGTCCCCTGCACTGATGGCTCTCCTCCCTCATCCCTGCTGTGGGCCACCCAGCCCACCATCGCCTGCCGTGAGGTCCTGTCCTGACACAAGCGCTTTCCCAGAAACTTTTAAACCCCGCGGGGGTGATTCTGACCCACAGGGCTCAGCTCCGGCCCCACAGCAGTAACAAAACCACCTTTGTGACCTGCTGTGAGTCTCTCCTGTGGGATCTCCACCTCTGCTGATGGGAATACCGGCTCCTCTGCAGCCTGCCTGCAGTGGGGTCAGCCCCAGGGACGTTCGGAGCATTCCAAGGGCAGCTGGACGCTGCCACCAGCTGGGGAAGTTATGAGTGGGATGGCACCAGGGGGGATCTGCCTCTGTCGGTTTTGTGTCATGGGGTGAGATGTTCCCAGCTATCGTGATGGAGAGGGGAGGAGAAATCCTCGTGTGTATCGACAGGCACTTGCCGTCTCTCTCTGTTGGTGAATTCAAAACGCCTGGTCCCCTCTTGGGAGCTGCAGCTTTGCTGTGCCGGCCCTGCGGTCCTCGCGAGCCCGGCCTTTGCTGCGGTGGGACTGGGCAATGATGCTTAGAGACCGGTGCCTGCCCCTCTGCCCACACAGGCAGCCGTGCTGCCGCGGTACAGACTTGCCTCTGCTTTGCCCTCTGCAGCACCGCAGCACCCCGCCACCGCTGGGCTTCATGTGAGAGATGGCGAATGCCGAAGTGAGCGTCCCTGTGGGTGATGTGGTGGTTGTACCAAGTGACGGGAATGAAGGGGAGAACCCGGAGGATACCAAAACCCAAGTGATCTTACAGCTCCAGCCGGTGCAGCAAGGGTGAGTTGGACGGTACTGGTGTGTCTGGGCAGTGCGTGGTGGGATGGGGGGGGTCTGTGTAGATTTTTGTGGTGTGGGGATGGAGCGTCACTGCGTATTCCAGGACTGCGTCGGTTTTATGCCACACACGGTAGAGAGGAAAATACAAAGCAAAAAAGCTTTTGTGTGTGTTGCTGTCATGGTGCCTCTGAGGACTGAAATTGTCCTGTGGGGACGTGTCCACGCGATGCAACCTCTGGATCACAGCAGCCCGGCGATGGCTGTGGCAGTGGGGACGCGGCGAGTTGGTCACGGTGCTGCCCCGGCCGCATGTCCTCCCGGTCTCCGTCTTCCTTCTCTGGCCCCAGGGTGGGTTTTTGCCACACGGCAGCTGCTGTACGTGATGATCTGTGCCCATGTGTCCAGATCTGTGCCAGCTTTCCCCTGAAATAATCCTCCTCTAAAATACAATGAAGCTGGGATGTTGGAGGGAATTTTGTGGTACCCCTGACAGCTGCTGCAGAGAAGTGGCTGCCACCAGGCACTTCATCTTAACTCTGGATCAATCAGGATGTAAATATACTGGCTCCAGTTTGATAATATTCGCAGGGCAGGGTGGCTGTTGGCCTGACAGTGACACTCCCCTGCGTGAGCACCCGTGCTGCGGTGTCACATAGGGCTGGAAGGGAAATCCTGGGGCATTGAGCTCTGCTTCCTGTTGTCCTGGGTAACTGCCTGGATCAGAAACCAGAGGAGAAGGCACAGGGAAGCGCACTGCAGAACTGCTTCAGTGGCGCTGGCAACGTGGAGGGTGCGATGACAGGACTGGGAACGCCTCTGCGTGTTTCAGTCCTTGGGATTATTATCGTATTTTATATGTGCCAAAAAAATGCCTGTGATGGAAACTGTATCAAACGAAATCCATGTCCCTGAAGGACAGGGAAGAAGGAAATGAACTGAATTTTTAACCCTGTGCTGTGAATCTTAATTTTCCATGATTTAAATAGTTTCTTTACCAATGGACGCTTTCACAACAGGATTTACCAAGAGGGCTCCGAGGCCAGCGCCGCTGTAGTGGCTGTGGAAACCCACACCATCCACAAGCTGGAAGAAGGGATCGGTGAGTTCCCGCTTGGCGTGGGCAGAATCCCCTCCTCTGCAGGGCTGGTCACCGCTGAGCTGGTGTCTCTGGTTCGCTGGGCTTCCTTCTGGCTCTGCCCCTGCAGATGCTGTTTCCCAGGCATGGATGTGGGTGCAGGGTCTGGGCATACTCTGGAATAAGAGTCTGCTGTTACTGCTTGGTCTCAAAGTCCTGGAACTGAGATCCTGGCTCTCCTGCAATGAATGGTAAGGGCTCCTATGGGGTCCAGGGGAGCCGAGGTTTCTCCCTAGTCTTGGTGCGCAGATGCTAGCAGGCAGGAATGGTGGTTATGAGGATGGTGGTTGTGTCTGCGCTGGCTGAAGCATGGTTGATGGTTCTTTGCTGGATGAACAGCCTGACAGTTTGGGTTGGATGTTTGGAAGAATGAGCAGGTTGGCTCCGAGTGCTCCCTGTCATCCTGAGGAGAATGTAGGAAAAAGCTCCTGTCGTTAGGTGCTGTCACTAGATCTTGACTAAAGTTCTGCTTCCTGTGTGGGTGTGGGTCTTTTGGCAGTATTAGCAGAAACTCTGTGTGTGAAGAGAATATATTATCAGTAAGTATCTGATATCGCTGCTAAAGAGATACCAGAGCTCCAAGAAATTTGAAAGATATCTGTGCTTCAAATTTTCAAGCATTTTTTTTCCACAGAGATTGTTCTCATTCACCCTGCTCCCCCCTTACAGATGTGTTGGATTTCTGATTTCACATTTTCCTGACAGATGAGCTTCATTTTGGGTGTTGCTATATTAAAAAGCAGATGCCAGTTGCTGTTAGAGCTTGTAATTGGAGAAGACTTAAGAGAGGACTGATCCTTCACTGGGATTGGCCCTTCTTTTGTTTTCCTGAGCGTAGGTCTCACAACCTGTGAGAGGTTGAGCTTTCAGCTCCCGCCTTCTGGGATTTGAGCCTCTTGGGTGGGAAGTTTCATTTTTACCCATTCCTCCCTCAGACCCCAGCACCATTGAAACGAACGAAGAAATCGAGATCGCCTATCCCATCACCTGCGGGGAGAGCAAAGCCATCCTGCTCTGGAAGAAGTTTGTCTGTCCGGGAATTAATGTCAAGTGTGTAAAGGTAAGGGAGTTTTCGCAGCGGATTCTGTCTCTGCTCTCAAGGTCTGGGGCTTGACCTCCACGGGACTTTTTCTGTTTCATCTGAGCCTTGTCCTGGAGCCGAATGACTTTGCCTTTGCAGTGTGCTGGATTGTTAGCGCTAAAATTGTTTCTAGCATGGGGAGAAGCAGGGGAGGAGTGGGGTAAGGAGTGAAGGAAGGCCTATCACTCACTTTATATTTCAGTACTGCTCTTGACTACTGTTTAAAGCAGAGTCATATTTGCTACTTGATGAGGGACTTGGAGCTGAAGGCAAGCAGGGGATGCGTACTGAGATCTGCCAGAGCTTTTCTTCCTTGTCTCTTTCCCTTGGTATCGTGATACTCCACTCCCGTCACTTCCTTGGTGAGCAGGTTGCATCGAGAAGAGAAATCTTGCTGTTGTCTTTTTCCACTTGAGAGTGTGCTAATGTAACAGCTGCTGCATTGAGGCTGCGTCCCCGTGTGCTGCTGCGGCGAGAGCGCTCTGCTGCTGACCCTCAACGGGATCTATCTTAGTCACTGGGGCAGGACAGAACAGATGCCCGAGCGAATACCTGTGTTAGCTGGATGTTGCTCGGGTATTTGATGTTACGGGAGTCTCCCGTAATGGTCTCCAAGATGACTGTACGTGCTCACAGAAGGAGCTAATTTGATTCACGTTTCGTACGAAAGCCTTCAGGGCTGTTCTTGGCTAGAGCTGTGTGGTTCAAATGCCGATGGCTGGCAGGTCATCCCTGCAAACATATCCGTTCTGGAGTTATAAGCATTGCTGTGACGAGGGGATCAAAGCTGGTAGGGATTTGAGAAGCGGCTTCTCTTTCTGGGCAAAAGTCAGGGATTAAATGAGCTGTGGACTGGCTGTGTTGGATGTCCCGATACACTCTTCCGAAGTGACGTTTACTCTGTTTACTGAGCCTTTGTTTATCTTGTTGTCAGTTCAATGACCAACTGATCAGCCCGAAGCATTTTGTTCACCTGGCTGGGAAGTCTACCCTGAAGGACTGGAAGAGAGCCATTCGCCTCGGAGGAATCATGCTGAGGTATTTGACTTGCCTACCACCGTGTCCAGCTTCAGGCCTTCATCACTGCAGCTGCAGGATCCCAAGTAGGCGTTTTGTCTGCTTTGCAGTCCCTGGGAGATCCCTTGGAAGCTCGCATTATCTGTCCCCGTGGTCTGAGGGGCAGGATTCTTCATCCTGTGCAGAAGTGGCCTTTCCCGGGGGACCTGGTACTTGGTGGGGGTGGAATAGGACTGGACCCCTGCATCTGAAGCAGGGGAATTGTTTGTATTTGCCATTTGAAAGCGCTGCAGGAGATGTTTTGTTTGCAGAGTGGCGCTGGGTCTCCTTTTCTCCCTCCCTCCCATGGCCGTAGCATTCCTAGGTGGAATATTCTCCCTTTTGTCTCCAAGCTGAGATTTGAGCTGAGCCTGGTTCTCTCCCCACTCCCTGCACAGGAAGATGATGGACTCGGGGCAAATCGATTTCTACCAGCACGACAAAGTTTGCACCAACACCTGCCGAAGCACCAAGTTTGATCTCCTGATCAGCAGCGCCAGAGCACCGGTGCCGGGGCAGCAGAGCGTGGTGCAGACTCCTACATCAGCTGATGGTAGGAAACCAGTTAGCAACGCCACGGGAGTTTCCCTCTGGTGCTTCTCTCCCTCCCTGGGCTAATCAAATCGGGCTGACCCCCACGCACACTTTACACCTTCTCCTCAAGCGTAGCAGGGCAGTCCCACCGTTGAGGAGACTGCTCTGGTTTCTGGGAAGGGAAACGCTTCTCATGGCTGCTCAGAGAGGTCTCCGCAGCATCTGTCAGGGAGCTCTGCTCTGCAGTAGTGGGAGGGCTGGAAAGCAGCGGGTGTTAAGCAGTGACTAGAAGCCGCCTTGGGAGCCAGGGGAGCGTCACCTTGAAGGGATGCCTGTTCTGGGGTCACCATGTGAGCAAACACCTGAGAGAGCTTGTATGGTGTTTCCTGGTGTCCTATTTGAGGGTCTATTACAAAAGCACAAGATGGGCTGATGCTCAGAAATGAATCTAGGCATGCTGACCTCCTCTGGAGCAACCTGCTCCACGTCACCTGGACATCCATGAACGGGATATGATGGTTGGACATGATTTGATTGTCATTTCAACTGCAAATTCACAGCAAATCCCATGCTTCAGAGCAAAAAGTGATCTCTCTGCTGAGGTTAGGGGAGAAGACTACTCCCAACTGTACCACATCGTTCAGCTGGGCAGGTTACATTTCTCTAAGGCCCTGGATGGGTGGGGTGGCAGGTTTGTCCATAGGCTAAGGAGAATCTCCTGGAAAGCACATGGTAAAACCTTACAGTGGCTGCAGATTATTTTAGTCACAAATTTGATCCAGAAATTTAGGATTGAGTCAGATCCGTTTCCCTTCTATAAACCAGCTTGGACTCTAATCCTGTCATTTCCTGAGAGATTAGGGCATCTCTGGGGTGCAGAGCTCCCTGTTGATGATGCAAGGGGAGAAGGGTGGCTGGGCTGAGGCTTATTTGTTCCCTTCTTTATTGTGCTCCCTTTGTGGTCCCTTTATGCCAGGACTCCAGTTTTGTTTTATGGAGGGCACATGGTTTTCCCTCCAGAAGCCCCAGAGCCTTTCACAATCACGGTTCCAATGAGAAGCAGCAATATTTGCTTTTAGCTAATTCGGTTGAAAGAAGCCAGGCACAACCAACCTGACCACAAGAGTGGGAAAAAAAAAAAAAAGAGCCTGGGAGGGATGAGGGGGGTGGAAGGCAAAGCAGGGATCCAGAACTGGCACTCCAGGTGCTGCAGGGAGAGCTGACGTTGCCTCTCTGGCAGGGAGCATCACCCAAATCGCACTGTCGGAGGAGAGCATGGAGGAGGGGATCGAGTGGAACTCGGCTCTGACGGCTGCCGTCACCATGGCCACTGAGGAAGGCATGAAAAAGGACACGGATGAGATCTCGGGTAAGCTCAGGCTGCTTGTTGGGTGTTTTCTCCCCCTGTCCTCGCCTGTTACATTCTGGAGACTGAAATCCTGAAAATAAGGAGAGTTTAGGCAATGACAGAGCTGTCCCCCAGCCCCTTGGCTATCCCAGCGTTTCCCAGGCGTGCAGGGCTCTTGCCAAATGGAGCTGCTCACCGCAGACTTCAGCTCTGGCCTTGTGGCTGATGGATGATCCCCCAGATCAGTTGCTACTAGTTACAGTGAAGGGTGGTTTTTTTTTTTGTTGCTCTTTATAATATAAGGATGTAAACGCCTGCCAGCCTGGAGCTCGATTGAAACCATCAGCGAGCAGTGTCTTGTTAGTACCCTGCATTAGTACGCTGTCTGCTCTCTTGGCTGTGTCTCTCTGGCCACGGTGCCTTGCCTTCCCTCTTAGGATCAGCACGGAAGCTTGGGCAGAATTTCCTCAAACAAAGATTTTAAGCTTTGCATCTTGCAAAGATGAAGAGAGGCAGTGAAATTTTGCCTGGGAAGTCATGGTGCTGCTTGAAAACGTGTTACTGATTTGCTGCCTGGATCTGTTTTGCTTCTTCGGGGTTTTTTTTTTTTTGCACGTTATATCCACCCCAATGGCCAAAATAGAAGGCGTCTGGCAAAGTTACTCTTGCCTGAAAGGTTTAAGGTAGCTTTGTGGGGAAAAATGCCAAGTGCTTGTACATGTTGACTTCTTGGTCCCTCTCCTTGTGCCAGAGGACACGCTGATGTTCTGGAAAGGAATAGCTGATGTGGGGCTGATGGAAGAGGTTGTGTGCAACATCCAGAAGGAGATAGAAGAAGTCTTAAGAGGCGTCCAGCAGAGGTTGGGTCAGTCTCCCTTCCAGATGACAGGTAGGTTGTGAGCCACAGCCTCCGGCTCTGCGGAGGGGAAGGATGCTCAAAAGGGCAGCTGCAGGTCAAAAAAACCAAAAGTGACACGGCTGTTGAGTCAGGGTGGTGAGCGAGTTACCGCTCGTGAGCTGAGCTGCGGAGCCTGCGTCTGGGTGTGGTCTCAGCCTGCCCAGCTGTGAAGTGTGTTCGCTGACGCCACTGCGGGGCACGAGGACACAACGTGCCACCCTGTTCCCTGAGCAAAAGGAGCCCGGCAGCTTGCTGAGACCATCGGGAGACTGCCCTCAGCTCCCGGGCCCTCCTGAAAGCCTGCCCAGGTTCGCTTCTCGGACCAGAGTTATTCAAACGCTTTTCTCCACGCCAACGCAGGCTTAAACAGGTCCTGCCTCCTCACTTCTCGTGCTGTCTTCACTTGTGCCAGAAAACCTGTTTTTGGGGCTGAACCAGATGAGGGAACTGATCTGGGTTAAAAATAACTCCTCGCCCCTCTTTAGGGTTATTTTTAACTTGGATCCGTTCCCTAATCCAGTTCAGCACATGCCCCTGTGAGCACAAGGTTTGAGAGCAGCTCTTGTTGATGCTCTTGTTGAGAGAACATCCATGTAACCACAAACTTCAGTTCACCCAGGATACTTTTTTATTTTTATTTTCTAATTTAGCTTTGGGCTGGCGGATCTATGTGTCTGGTAGGTGGCAGCTTTTTGGAAGCTGTGAGTGATTGAAGTCAGTGGATTATAATAGAAATTTTGCACAGCTTTCAGTGGAGCTGGCATGTTAATGACACTGTCAGCAGCATGGGGTGATGATTTGTAGGTGGAGAGCTCGTTTGTATCTCTGTGATTGCAAATTATGCTTTCATTTGCAGCCGTTTTGAGCTGCTTGGGTGACACATCTCTGTTGCATTTTCTTTATCACGTGAATGGGATTATTTAGTCCTTGGATGTCAGAAGGATGCGGGAGCTGGGTCTGCCCTTGTCAGCCAGCCCTTGCAAAAGAACAGAGGTAGTTTTACAAAAAGCAGAAGACAATTTTTGGTGTAACAGGAGCATCTTTTGAGTCCTTGACCGAGTCCCACCTGTGGGACCAGGCATTCGTCCCCATGCAATTCCCTTGCAGATGCTGCCGTCTTGAACAACGTTGCCCACACGTTTGGCCTAATGGACACAGTCAAGAAGGTTCTGGACAACAGGAAAAACCAGACAGAGCAAGGAGAGGAACAGTTTCTTTACACGCTGGCAGGTACAGTCAGTGCCCAGTGAGGCTTCTCATCCTATCGCTGCTCTTGGGAACTGATGTGACTTTCCTTCAACATAACCCAAATATGGTTCATCTGGGTTATTGTTCAACCCACGCTGCCCCAAAACAAGTGCATCCCAATCCCATTCCATCCTCGGGCTTGAGTGGAATTTCCCCTCTCCCTTCCCTTGCAGTGAGCCGTTGCTTGGGGCAGTCGACAGCCCAAAGTCTGTGCCCTTTGCTGCAGCCAGGGTGCTGGGGGCAGGGGGGGCGAGTCCCATTCCATCGGCACTGGGAAATAGGTGCTGCTAGCTAAGGGCTGTGTGGCAGTTATCCGAGCCGCAGGCAGTGCCATGCTGTGCCCCAGCTAAGAAGCTTCTCTGAGTGTGGGGTGCTGAGTTGTCTGCTTGTCTTGGCGTGGAGCTATCAGGTGTCTTGCATGGTTTCCCCTAAGCTGAAGCCAATAACATGACCTGGATTCCCCGGAGCCATTTGCTGGATGTGTCTCCCTCCTCACCCTGTCCTGTTGGACCTGTTCTTATCTGGGATGTCCTACTCCCCTACTGCCCTGGATAAATGAAATTTCTGTGCTACTTTCAGCGTTCATGCAGACAAGGGTCGAGGGAGATGTTTCGTTGACCCAGACATTCCTGCTCCCTGTCCCCAGTACAGGCGCTTGGCTCCTGGGGACGGGACCCGGCCAAGCTCAGAAAGCAGTTCCTGTTGTCTGGAGGGGCTTGTCCACGCTCCCTTCTAGGCGGGTCTAGCTTGGGGAGCAGAAATTACCACCTTCTCATTAGTAGGAGCAGCCAACTGATGTGGAGCATTGCCTGGTCCTTCTCCAGGTGCTGACAGGCGGCCAAAGCAGGCTGAGCGGGAGCAGAATGGTGACTGGGGCTGTGTGGGTGGCAGGAGAATCTGGTCTTTCCCTTCAGTGCAGCTCAATCTTGAGTGAAATGCTAAGATCATGCTCAACTGGGCGGTTTGGAGACCTCCTGTCGTAAACATACGGTGTCGTGGTTGGTTGTGGAGCCCGCGAGCCCCCAGGATCTCCCTTTGCCATTCTCTTTGCAGACCTGGAGCGGCAACTGGAAGAGCAGAAGAAACTTGCCAAGGACCAGAAGGCGAAGTCCCAAACCATCCAGAACGTGGTGCTGATGCCCGTCAGCGCTCCCAAGCCCCCCAAGAGACCCCGCCTGCAGCGCCCAGCCTCTGCCACTGTCCTCAGCCCCTCCACCCCCATCCAGCAGCCTCAGTTCACGGTCATCTCACCCATCGCTATCGCGCCTGTCGGACAACAGTTCTCCGTGGGCAACATCCCAGTGGCAACTATTAGCCAAGGCTCCAGCCCGGTGACTGTTCATACCTTGCCGTCTGGCTCCCAGCTCTTCCGCTACGCCACCGTGGTGTCCTCCTCCAAGACCAGCTCCTCCGACACGGTCACCCTCCACCCGTCCTCCAGCCTGGCGCTGCTGAGTTCGGCGGCCATGCAGGACAGTGGTGCGCTGGCCAACGTGGCGGCTGTGGTCAACCCCGTGGAACTGGTGGCCATGGAATCCGGCCTCACTTCCACCATCCAAGCTGTGGAGGGCACCTCGGACGACGGGCAAACCATCATAGAGATCGACCCGGCACCAGATCCCGAAGCGGACACGGAGGAGGCGGAGGGCAAAGCTGTGATCCTGGAGACAGAGCTGAGGACTGAGGAGAAAGTGGTGGGAGATGTGGAGGACCATCAGCACCAGGTCCATAACGTGGAGATTGTGGTCTTGGAGGACTAGTGGGGCAAGGCGAGCGTCAGTTTGGGGAAGAGTTGGGAATTTGTTTTATTTTGGGCTTTTTTGTTAAGCATCTTTTCCAGCCACCCCATTTGTTTCCATGGATATTTTCATTGTACTGTATATATAA